>BSDF01000037.1:702500-1010946 GCA_027925045.1 Hypotaenidia okinawae
GTCCCGCGCCGGCGGCAGCGCCACTACCTGCGCCACAGCGACTGCGTGCGCTGGTGAGGGGGGACGGGGGGGGGACACGGCCCTGCGCCCCCCATCCCGCCCCTAACTCATCCTGAACCTCTGGATCTGGGGTCTTGCTGTTCCTAACCCACCCCTCCCCCCAACCCCCTCCCCAAAAAACCAGCCTGGCCGTGCACCCCGACCGGCTGCGTGTGGCCACGGGACAGGCAGCTGGTGTGGACAAGGATGGGAAGGTGGGATTTGGGGGATGGGATGGGATGGGATGGGATGGGGATGGGGATGGGGATGGGGATGGGGATGGGGATGGGGATGGGGATGGGATGGGATGGGATGGGATGGGGATGGAGGATGGGATGGGGATGGGGATGGGGATGGGGATGGGATGGAGATGGGATGGGATGGGGATGGGGATGGGGATGGGATGAGATGGGGATGGGATGGGGATGGGGATTGGGATGGGGATGGGATGGGGATGGGGATGGGATGGGATGGGATGGGGATAGGGATGGGATGGGGATGGGGATGGGGATGGGATGAGATGGGATGGGGATGGGGATGGGGATGGGGATGGAGATAGGGATGGGATGGGATGGGATGGGGATAGGGATGGGGATGGGGATAGGATGGGGATGGGATGGGGATGGGATGGGGATGGGATGGAGATGGGATGGGATGGGGATGGGGATGGGAGGGGATGGGATGGGGATGGGGATGGGATGAGGATGGGGATGGGGATGGGATGGGGATGGGATGGGATGGGGATGGGGATGGGGATGGGATGGGGATGGGATAGGGATGGGGATGGAGGATGGGGATGGGATGGGATGGGGATGGGATGGGGATGGGATGGGATGGGATGAGATGGGATGGGGATGGGGATGGGGATGGGGAGGGGATGGGATGGGATGGAATGGGATGGGATGGGGATGGGATGGGGATGGGATGGGATGGGATGGGATGGGATGGGGATGAGGGATGGGATGGGATGGGGATGGGATGGGGATGGGATGGGATGGGGATGGGGATGGGATGGGGATGGGGATGGGATGGGATGGGGATGGGATGGAGATGGGATGGGATGGGATGGGATGGGATTCAGGTACACATTCCCAGCCCCCTCCCTCCGGGATGGGCCCCCCTGTCCCCCCTGTCCCCCCCGATCCCCCCTGTCCCCCCGCAGCCGCTGCCCCCCGTGGTTCACATCTGGGACTCGGCCACGCTGGTGACGCTGCAGCAGATCGGGCTGGGCAGCTTCGAGCGCGGCGTCGGCTCCCTGGCCTTCTCCAGTGCCGTGAGCCCTAGCCCTGACCCTGACCCCTGACCCCTGACCTCTGACCTCTGACCCTGCCCCCTGCACTCTGCACCCTGCACCCCTGCATCCCTATGACCTGGCATCCTGCATCCCTGTATCCCTGCATCCCTTTGGCCCGCCATCCAGACCCCCCACCCCAATCCCTCCCCATCCCCACCCCAACCCCCCCCATCCCCATCCCATCCCATCCCCATCCCCATCCCATCCCATCCCCATCCCTTCCTCATCCCCACCCCAATCCCCACCCAAATCCCTCCCCAGTCCCATCCCCATCCCCACCCCAATTCCTCCCCATCCCCCCCCCAATCCCACCCCATCCCCATCCCCATCCCCATCCCCAATCCCTCCCCATCCCCTCCCCATCCCATCCCCATCCCCATCCCATCCCCCTCCCCTCCCCAGTCCCCCCCATCCCCACCCCATCCCCCCCCGTCCCCTCCCCAGTCCCCCCCCATCCCCTCCCCAGTCCCCCCCCATCCCCTCCCCAGTCCCCATCCCCATCCCCACCCCATCCCCATCCCCATCCCCTCCCCATCCCATCCCCATCCCCATCCCATCCCCCTCCCATCCCCATCCCCACCCCATCCCCATCCCATCCCCCCCGTCCCTCCCCAGTCCCCATCCCTCCCAGTCCCCCCCATCCCCACCCCATCCCCATCCCCATCCCATCCCATCCCCATCCCCTCCCCATCCCATCCCCCCCGTCCCCTCCCCAGTCCCCCCCCCATCCCCTCCCCAGTCCCCCCCCCATCCCCACCCCATCCCCATCCCCATCCCCATCCCCCTCCCCATCCCCATCCCCATCCCCATCCCCGTCCCCTCCCCAGTCCCCCCCATCCCCTCCCCAGTCCCCCCCCCATCCCCACCCCATCCCCATCCCCATCCCCATCCCCACCCCATCCCCATCCCCATCCCATCCCCCTCCCCTCCCCAGTCTCCCCCCATCCCCTCCCCAGTCCCCCCCATCCCCACCCCATCCCCCCCATCCCCTCCCCAGTCCCACCCCGTCCCCCCTCCCTCAGGACGCGGGCGCGTTCCTCTGCGTGGTGGACGACTCCAACGAGCACATGATGTCGGTGTGGGACTGCGCCCGCGGCACCAAGCAGGCCGAGGTCAAGGTGAGGGACCCCGGGGTGACAAAGGGGGGTGTCCTTTGGGGGGCCGGGGGGCCGGGATCCCCCTCCTCCCCATCCGAATCCCAGGGGATCTAACCCCCCACCCCCCCCAATCTGCAGAGCACCAACGAGTCGGTGCTGACGGTGGAGTTCAACCCCCAGGACAGCGGCAGCATCATCACCAGCGGCAAATCCCACGTCTACTTCTGGACCTGGAGCGGGGCCACGCTCACCAAGAAGCAGGGCATCTTCGGGGTGTGCCGGGGCTGGGGGGCCCGGGGAGGGGCTGGGGGGGTGGTTAGTGACCCCCTGATGGTTTTAGGGTTCTCCTTCCCCCCCTAGAAATACAAGAAGCCCAAGTTCATCCAGTGCTTCGTCTTCGACGCCGCCGGCGACGTCCTGACGGGCGACTCGGAGGGGAACATCCTGACCTGGAGCCGCTGCGCCGGGGAGGGCAGGAAGGGGGGCAAAGGTGGGGGCCCCAGGATGGGGGGAGGATGGGGATGAGGATGGGGGGTCAGGAAGGAGGGGAGGGGGCTGACCCCGGCTCTGCAGACACCTACCAGATCGGGCAGCAGCGGCGGGCGCACGAGGGCAGCGTCTTCGCCTTGTGCCGCCGGCGCGACGGGACGGTGCTGAGCGGCGGCGGGAAGGACCGCAGGCTGGTCAGCTGGAGCGCAGCCCTGGCCCCGCTGCAGGAGGCCGAGGTGGGTTTGTGGAGGAGGGGGGGCACCCCCTGTTATTACCCTCCCCCTCTTTCCCAAAACCATCCTTTCATCCCCCCAAACCCCCCCCAAATCCATCCCCGCACCCCAGCGCAGCGAGGGATGCCCGTGGTGGTGATGATGATGATGATGGAGGAGGTGTGGGGGGGCTGGCTGGGGGGACAACCCCTTTTATTCCCCCCCCCCCCAAACCATCCTTTAATCCCCCCAAGTCCCCCCTAAAATCCCCACAACCCCCCCAAATCCATCCCCTCACCCCAGCGCAGCGAGGGATGCCCATGGTGGTGGTGATGATGATGATGATGATGATGATGATGATGATGATGGAGGGGGTGTGGGGGGGCTGGTTGGGGGACAACCCCTTTTATTTCCCCCCCCCCCCAAACCCCCCCAAATCCATCCCCACAACCCCAGCGCAGCGAGGGTTGCCTGTGGTGGTGGTGATGATGATGATGATGATGATGATGATGGAGGAGGTGGGGGGAGGCTGGTTGGGGGGGCTGGTTGGGGGACAACCCCTTTTATTTCCCCTCCCCAACCCATCCTTTAATCCCCCCAAGTCCCCCCAACCCCCCCAAATCCATCCCCGCAACCCCAGCGCAGCGAGGGATGCCCGTGGTGGTGATGATGATGATGATGATGATGATGATGATGGAGGGGGTGTGGGGGGACAACCCCTTTTATTTCCCCCCCCCAAACCATCCTTTAATCCCCCCAAGTCCCCCTAAAATCCCCCCAAGCCCCCCAAACCTCCCCCAAATCCATCCCCACACCCCAGCGCAGTGAGGGATGCCCATGGTGGTGATGATGATGATGATGATGATGATGATGATGATGAAGGGGGTGGGGGGGCTGGCTGGGGGGAAAACCCCTTTTACTCCCCCCCCCCAACCCATCCTTTCATCCCCCCAAGCCCCCCCAAACCTCCCCCCAGACCCACCCCCACAGCGCAGCGCGGGATGCCCATGCTGCTGCTGGAGGTGGGGTGTTGGGGGGGAGGGGGTGGTATTTTTTGGGGGGAGGGGGTGTCCTGATCTCCCGTGCCCCCCCAGCTCCCCGAGCGCTTCGGGGCGGTGCGGACCATCGCTGAGGGTCCCGGGGAGGAGCTGCTGGTGGGGACCACCCGCAACGCGCTGCTGCGGGGCACGCTTGGGAGGGGGCTTCACCCCCATCGTGCAGGTGAGGGGCTGGGGGGGGATGGGGGACGGGGGGGGGGACACAGAGGGGGGGACACAGGGAGGGGGGACACACACAGAGGAGTCACACACACACACAGAGGAGGGGGGGCACTGGGGGGGATGACATGGGGGGGGGGACATGGGGGGGGACACAGAGAGGGGGGACACAGAGGGGGGGACACAGGGGGGCGACACGGGGGGGGGACGACACAGAGAAGGGGGACACAGAGGGGGGAACACACAGGGGGGTGGGACACAGAGAAGGGGGGACACAGGGGGGAACACACAGAGGGGGGGGACACAGAGAAGGGGGGACACGGGGGGGGGACACAGAGAGGGGGACACAGATGGTGGGGGACACAGAGGGGGGACACAGAATGGGGGGGACACACACAGAGGGGGGGGACACACACAGGGGGGGGGACACAGAGGGGGGGACACAGGGGGGACACAGGGAGGGGGGCACACAGGGAGGGGGGCACACACACACACAAACCTCTGTGCCTGCCCCCTGCCCCCCTTGTCCCCTGCCCCCTGCCCCCTTGTTCCCTGCCCCCTGCCCCCCTGCACCCTGCCCCCCTTGTTCCCTGCACCCCTTGTTTCCCTGCCCCCTGCCCCCTGCCCCCCTTGTTCCCTGCCCCCCTGTCCCCCCCTTGTTCCCTGCCCCCTTGTCCCCTGCCCCCTGCCCCCCTTGTTCCCTGCCCCCCTGACCCCCTGCCCCCGCCCCCTTGTTCCCTGCCCCCCTTGTCCCCTGCCCCCTGCCCCCTGCCCCCTGTTCCCTGCCCCCTTGTCCCCTGCCCCCTTGTCCCCTGCCCCCTGCCCCCCTTGTCCCCTGCCCCCCTGCCCCCTGCCCCCTTGTTCCCTGCCCCCTTGTCCCCTGCCCCCTTGTCCCCTGCCCCCTGCCCCCCTTGTCCCCTGCCCCCTGCCCCTGCCCCCTGCCCCCTTGTCCCCCCGCCCCCTGCCCCCCTGCCCCCTGCCCCCTGCCCCCCTTGTTCCCCCCGCCCCTGCCCCCTTGTTCCCGCCCCTGCCCCCTTGTTCCCCCCGCCCCCTGCCCCCCTGCCCCCTGCCCCTGCCCCCTTGTTCCCTGCCCCCCTGCCCCCCAGGGACACACGGACGAGGTTTGGGGTCTGGCCACGCACCCCAGTCGCTGCCTCTTCCTCACCTGCGGCCACGACCGGCAGCTCTGCCTGTGGGACGGGCAGGAGCACGCGCTGGCCTGGAGCCTGGCGCTGGAGGTGGGGGGCTGGGGGGCTGGGGGGCTGGGGAGGGGTTTGGGGGGCTTGGGGGGGCTGGGGAGGGGGTTGGGGGGCTTTGGGAGGGCTGGAGGGGGTTTTGGGGGGGCTGGGAAGGGGGTTGGGGGGCTTGGAGGGCTGGGAGGGGGCTGGGAGCTAGGGGGTTGGGGGGGCTTTAGGGGGGCTGGAGGGGAGGGGTTTTGGGGGAGCTGGGGAGGGCTGGAGGGGGTTTTGGGGGGGCTGGGGAGGGGGTTGGGGGTCTTTGGGGGGGCTGGAAGGGGTTTTGGGGGGGCTGGGAAGGGGGTTGGGGGGCTTTAGGGGGGCTGGAGGGGGTGTGGGGGGGCTGGGAAAGGGTTTGGGGGGCTTTGGGAGGGCTGGAGAGGGTTTTGGGGGGGCTGGGAAGGGGGTTGGGGGGCTTTAGGGGGGCTGGAGGGGGTTTTGAGGGGGCTGGGGAGGGGGTTGGGGGGCTGGGGAGGGGTTTGGGGGGCTTTGGGAGGGCTGGGAAGGGGGTTGGGGGGCTGGGGAGGGCTGGAGGGGGTTTTGGGGGGTGGGAGGGGGTTTTGAGGGGGGGTTGGGGGGTTTTGGGGGTCCTGACGCCCCCCCCGTCCCCCCCCAGGACACGGGGCTCTGTGCTGATTTCCACCCGGGGGGGCAGGTGGTGGCCGTGGGGCTGCTGACGGGACGGTGAGTTGGGGGGCACTGGGGGGGGGGGGTTTGGGGGGGTCAGGGTGCCCTGACAAACCCCTTGACCCCCCCAAACCTCCCCATCCCGCCCCAAACCCCCCGACCCTCTGTGCCCCCCCCAAATCCCCTCTGTCCCACCCCCCAAACCCCCCTTGTTCCCCCCAACCCCCGACCCTGTCTGCCCCTCAAACCCCCCCAAACTGCCATGCCCCCCCCAAAACCCCCCATTCCCCCCACCCCAAACCCCCAACCCTGTCTGCCCCCCAAACCCCCCCCATTCAACACCCCTGACCCTCTCTGGCTCCCCCCACCCCCCTGTCCCCCCCAAACCACCCTGTCCCCCCCCAACCCCCCTGACCCTCTCTGGCCCCCCACACCCCCCTGTCCCCCCAACCCCCCTCTCCCCCCACACCCCCTGTCCCCCCCAAACCCCCCTGTCCCCCCCAACCCCCCTGACCCTCTCTGGCCCCCCACACCCCCCTGTCCCCCCAAACCCCCCATTCAACTCCCCTGACCCTCTCTGGCCCCCCACACCCCCTGTCCCCCCCAAACCCCTCTGTCCCCCCCAAACCCCCCCATTCAACCCCCCTGACCCTCTCTGGCCCCCCACACCCCCCTGTCCCCCCCAACCCCCCTGTCCCCCCAAACCCCCCTGTCCCCCCACACCCCCCTGTCCCCCCAACCCCCCTCTCCCCCCACACCCCCTGTCCCCCCCAAACCCCCCTGTCCCCCCAACCCCCCTGACCCTCTCTGGCCCCCCACACCCCCCTGTCCCCCCCAAACCCCCCCATTCAACCCCCCTGACCCTCTCTGGCCCCCCACACCCCCCTGTCCCCCCCAAACCCCCTCTCCCCCCACACCCCCCCATTCAACCCCCCTGACCCTCTCTGGCCCCCCACACCCCCCTGTCCCCCCCAAACCCCCCTGTCCCCCCACACCCCCCTGTCCCCCCCACACCCCCCTGTCCCCCCCAAACCCCCCTGTCCCCCCACACCCCCCTATCCCCCCCACACCCCCCTGTCCCCCCCAAACCCCCCTGTCCCCCCACACCCCCCTGTCCCCCCCCAAACCCCCCTGTCCCCCCACACCCCCCTGTCCCCCCAAACCCCCCTGTCCCCCCACACCCCCTGTCCCCCCCCAAACCCCCCTGTCCCCCCACACCCCCTGTCCCCCCCAAACCCCCCTGTCCCCCCACACCCCCTGTCCCCCCAACCCCCCTCTCCCCCCACACCCCCTGTCCCCCCCAAACCCCCCTGTCCCCCCCAACCCCCCTGACCCTCTCTGGCCCCCCACACCCCCCTGTCCCCCCCAAACCCCCCCATTCAACCCCCCTGACCCTCTCTGGCCCCCCACACCCCCCTGTCCCCCCCAAACCCCCTCTCCCCCCACACCCCCCCATTCAACCCCCCTGACCCTCTCTGGCCCCCCACACCCCCCTGTCCCCCCCAAACCCCCCTGTCCCCCCACACCCCCTGTCCCCCCCACACCCCCTGTCCCCCCCAAACCCCCCTGTCCCCCCACACCCCCCTGTCCCCCCCACACCCCCCTGTCCCCCCCAAACCCCCCTGTCCCCCCACACCCCCCTGTCCCCCCCAACCCCCCTGTCCCCCCCAAACCCCCCTGTCCCCCCACACCCCCCTGTCCCCCCCAAACCCCCCTGTCCCCCCACACCCCCCTGTCCCCCCCACACCCCCCTGTCCCCCCCAAACCCCCCTGTCCCCCCACACCCCCCTGTCCCCCCCAAACCCCCCTGTCCCCCCCCAAACCCCCCTGTCCCCCCACACCCCCCTGTCCCCCCACACCCCCTGTCCCCCTCCAAACCCCCCTGTCCCCCCACACCCCCCTGTCCCCCCCAAACCCCCCTGTCCCCCTACACCCCCCTGTCCCCCCCAAACCCCCCTGTCCCCCCACACCCCCCTGTCCCCCCCCACACCCCCTGTCCCCCCCCACACCCCCCTGTCCCCCCCAAACCCCCCTGTCCCCCCACACCCCCCTGTCCCCCCCAACCCCCCTGTCCCCCCCAAACCCCCCTGTCCCCCCACACCCCCCTGTCCCCCCCCACACCCCCTGTCCCCCCCAAACCCCCCTGTCCCCCCACACCCCCCTGTCCCCCCCCACACCCCCTGTCCCCCCCAAACCCCCCTGTCCCCCCACACCCCCCTGTCCCCCCCAAACCCCCCTGTCCCCCCACACCCCCTGTCCCCCCACACCCCCCTGTCCCCCTCCAAACCCCCCTGTCCCCCCACACCCCCTGTCCCCCCCAAACCCCCCTGTCCCCCCACACCCCCCTGTCCCCCCCACACCCCCCTGTCCCCCCCAAACCCCCCTGTCCCCCCACACCCCCCTGTCCCCCCCAAACCCCCCTGTCCCCCCACACCCCCCTGTCCCCCCCACACCCCCTGTCCCCCCCAAACCCCCCTGTCCCCCCAAACCCCCCTGTCCCCCCACACCCCCTGTCCCCCCCAAACCCCCCTGTCCCCCCACACCCCCCTGTCCCCCCCAAACCCCCCTGTCCCCCCACACCCCCCTGTCCCCCTCCAAACCCCCCTGTCCCCCCACACCCCCCTGTCCCCCCCAAACCCCCCTGTCCCCCTACACCCCCCTGTCCCCCCCAAACCCCCCTGTCCCCCCACACCCCCCTGTCCCCCTCCAAACCCCCCTGTCCCCCCACACCCCCTGTCCCCCCCAAACCCCCCTGTCCCCCCACACCCCCTGTCCCCCCCAAACCCCCTGTCCCCCCACACCCCCTGTCCCCCCCAACCCCCCTGTCCCCCCACACCCCCTGTCCCCCAAACCCCCTGTCCCCCTACACCCCCTGTCCCCCCCAAACCCCCTGTCCCCCCACCCCCCAGGTGGCTGGTGCTGGACGCCTCCTCCCGGCAGCCGCTGGCCGGGGGCTCGGACGGGAACGAGCAGCTCTCGGTGGTGCGGTTCTCCCCCGGTGAGGGGGGTGTTTTGGGGGTGGGGCTGAAAAGGGGGGTGTTTAGGGGTGTGTGACCCCCTGAACCCCCCCGTACCCCCCCTCAGACGGCTCCTTCCTGGCCATTGGCTCCCATGACAACTTCATCTACATCTACAGCGTGAGCGAGGCCGGGCGCAAGTACAGCCGCTTCGGGCGCTGCGTGGTGAGGGGGGGCTGGGGGCCTGGGGAGGAGGTTAGGGAGCCCCCCGGCATCCCTGACACCCCCACCCCTCCCTGCTCCCCCCTGTCCCCCCCAGGGCCACTCCAGCTTCATCACCCACCTGGACTGGTCCAAGGACGGGCGGTTCGTCATGTCCAACTCGGGGGACTACGAGATCCTCTACTGTGAGGGGGGCTGGGGGGGGGGCTGGGGGGGCAAGGAGTTGGGGGGGGCAAGGAACTGGGGGGGCATGGAGTGGGGGGGCAAGGAACTGGGGGGCAGGGGAACTGGGGGAGCAAGGAACTGGGGGGCATGGAGTGGGGGGGGCAAGGAACTGGGGGGGCAGGGAACTGGGGGAGCAAGGAACTGGGGGGCATGGAGTGGGGGGGCAAGGAATTGGGGGGGCAAGGAGTTGGGGGGCATGGAGTGGGGGGCAAGGAGTTGGGGGGAGCAAGGAACTGGGGGGCACGGAGTGGGGGGCAGGGAAGTGGGGGGCAAGGGAGTGAGGGGGGCAAGGAGTTGGGGGGCAAGGAGTTGGGGGGCAAGGAGTTGGGGGGACAAGGAATGGGGGGCCAAGGAATTGGGGGGGGCATGGAATGGGGGGGCAAGGAGTTTGGGGGCAAGGAATTGGGGGGACAAGGAATTGGGGGGTCAAGGAATTGGGGGGCAAGAAATAGGGGGGCATGGAATTGGGGGGGTGGAATGGACAGATCCATCCCTGTCCTGTGCCTGTCCCTGCCCCCCCCATCCCAAATCCATCCCTGCCCCCCCCATCCCAAATCCATCCCTGTCCCCCCCATCCCAAATCCATCCCTGTCCCTGTCCCCCCATCCCAAATCGATCCCTATCTCCCCCCATCCCAAATCCATCCCTGTCCCCCCATCCCAAATCCATCCCTATCCCCCCCATCCCAAATCCATCCCTGTCCCCCCCATCCCAAATCCATCCCTGCCCCCCCATCCCAAATCCACCCCTGTCCCCCCCATCCCAAATCCATCCCTGTCCCTGTCCCCCCATCCCAAATCCATCCCTATCTCCCCCATCCCAAATCCATCCCTGTCCCCCCCATCCCAAATCCATCCCTGTCCCTGTCCCCCCATCCCAAATCCACCCCTATCTCCCCATCCCAAATCCACCCCTGCCCCCCATCCCAAATCCATCCCTGTCCCCCCATCCCAAATCCATCCCTGTCCCTGTCCCCCCATCCCAAATCCATCCCTATCTCCCCCCATCCCAAATCCATCCCTGTCCCCCCCATCCCAAATCCATCCCTATCCCCCCCATCCCAAATCCATCCCTGTCCCCCCCATCCCAAATCCATCCCTGTCCCCCCCATCCCAAATCCACCCCTGTCCCCCCCATCCCAAATCCATCCCTGTCCCCCCCATCCCAAATCCATCCCTGTCCCTGTCCCCCCATCCCAAATCCACCCCTATCTCCCCCCATCCCAAATCCATCCCTGTCCCCCCCATCCCAAATCCATCCCTGTCCCTGTCCCCCCATCCCAAATCCACCCCTATCTCCCCCCATCCCAAATCCACCCCTGTCCCCCCATCCCAAATCCATCCCTGTCCCTGTCCCCCCCAGGGGACATCGCCGGGGGTGCAAGCTGCTGCGGAACCGCTTCGAGAGCCGGGACCGGGAGTGGGCGTCCTACACCTGCGTGCTGGGCTTCCACGTCTTCGGTGGGCGCAGGGGGTGGGCAGGGGCTGGGGGGGTCCCCAAACCCCCTCCTCACCCCCCAAACCCCCCTCATCCCCCCCGTGTCCCCCTCCCCAGGCGTGTGGCCCGACGGCTCCGACGGCACCGACATCAACTCGCTGTGCCGCTCGCACCAGGAGCGCGTGGTGGCCGTGGCCGACGACTTCTGCAAGGTCCATCTCTTCCAGTACCCCTGCGCACGGCCCAAGGTGCCACTGGGAGCCACTGGGAGGGACTGGGAGGGACTGGGAGCCACTGGGAGGGACTGGGAGGGACCGGGAGCCACTGGGACCGGGATGGGGATGGGGATGGGGATGGGATGGGGAAGGTCCATCTCTGCCAGTACCCCTGCGCCCGGCCCAAGGTGCCACTGGGAGCCACTGGGAGGGACTGGGAGGCACTGGGAGGGACTGGGAGGCACCGGGAGGAGGATGGGGATGGGATGGGGATGGGGATGGGATGGGATGGGATGAGATGGGGATGGGATGGGGATGGGGATGGGATGGGGATGGGATGGGATGGGGATGGGGAGGGGATGGGATGGGATGGGATGGGGATGGGATGGGGATGGGATGGGGAAGGTCCATCTCTGCCAGTACCCCTGCGCCCGGCCCAAGGTGCCACTGGGAGCCACTGGGAGGGACTGGGAGGCACTGGGAGGGACTGGGAGGCACCGGGAGGAGGATGGGGATGGGATGGGGATGGGGATGGGATGGGATGGGATGAAGATGGAGATGGGATGGGGATGGGGATGGGATGGGGATGGGGATGGGATGGGATGGGGATGGGGATGGGGATGGGGATGGGATGGGGATGGGGATGGGGATGGGGATGGGGATGGGGATGGGATGGGGATGGGATGGGGATGGGGATGGGATGGGATGGGGATGGGGATGGGGATGGGGATGGGGATGGGATGGGGATGGGGATGGGATGGGGATGGGATGGGGATGGGGATGGGATGGGGATGGGATGGGGAGGGGATGGGGATGGGATGGGGATGGGGATGGGATGGGATGGGATGAAGATGGAGATGGGATGGGGATGGGGATGGGATGGGGATGGGGATGGGATGGGATGGGGATGGGATGAGGATGGGATGGGATGGGGATGGGGATGGGATGGGATGGGATGAAGATGGAGATGGGATGGGGATGGGGATGGGATGGGGATGGGGATGGGGATGGGATGGGGATGGGGATGGGATGGGGATGGGATGGGGATGGGGATGGGATGGGGATGGGATGGGGATGGGATGGGGAAGGTCCATCTCTTCCAGTACCCTGTGCCCGGCCCAAGGTGCCACTGGGAGGGACTGGGAGCCACTGGGAGGGACTGGGAGGGACTGGGACCGGGATGAGGATGGGGATGGGATGGGGATGGGATGGGGATGGGATGGGATGGGGATGGGGATGGGGGCGTTTCCCTCGCCCTGGTGACCCCCCTGCCCCCCAGGCTCCCAGCCACGTGTACGGGGGCCACGGCAGCCACGTCACCAACGTGCGCTTCACCCACGACGACGGGCACCTGGTGTCGCTGGGGGGAAGGACACCAGCGTCTTCCAGTGGCGGGTGCTGGGGGGCCCACGACCCCCACCAGCCGCTCGCCCAGCGCCCCGGAGCCGGGGGGGACACGGCCCCGAGCTGAGCCCCTCCCCCCACCCCGCTTCCCCTTCCTCCTCCTGGGGACCAAAGTTGGGGGGCAGATGGGGGGGGGTTGCATCCCCCTCCCACCCCCTTCCTCCTCCTCCTCCTGGGGACCAAAGTTCATGGGGGGGGGGTGGGAGGGGCTCGTCCCCCCTTCCCCTTCCTCCTTGGGACCAAAGCTGGGGGCGGGCGGGGGTCTCTCCCCCCCCCCTTTCCACGCTGCACTGTGAGAGGCACCAATAAACCCGGGTCAGGGGCCCGGCTGCGCCCGCTCCGCGCCTCCTTCATCCTTCGCCCATCATCATCCTCACACCCACCCCCCCACTTCCCACCGCCCCCCTCCCCGGAGGCGCTTCGGCTCCGGCGGAACTTCCCGAGGATGCTCCGGAGAGACCCGAACCCGTCCCGAGCCCTGCCGAGGGTCTCCGGAGGCTCCCGAGCCCGTTCCGGGGGTACCCGAGCCTTCCCGAGCCTGTACCGAGGGTCGACCCGAGCCCTTCCCGGAGCCCGTTCCGGGGGCACCCGAGCCTTCCCGAGCCTGTACCGAGGGTACCCGAGCCTTCCCGAGCCCGTTCCGGGGGCACCCGAGCCTTCCCGAGCCCGTTCCGGGGGCACCCGAGCCTTCCCGAGCCTGTACCGAGGGTACCCGAGCCTTCCCGAGCCCGTTCCGGGGGCACCCGAGCCTTCCCGAGGCCGCTCCGGGGCTCCGGAGGGACCCGAACCGGAGCCGAGGCCTCCCCCGAGACTCGAACCCGTCCTGAACCCCCTCGGTGGGACCCGAGCCCGTACCGAGCCTGTTCCCAGGCTCTTCCGAACGGACCCGAACCGGAGCCGAAGCTGCTCCGGAGAGACCCGAGCCCATCCCGAGCCTTCCCGAGCTCTCTCCGGAAGTCCCCGAGCCCGCCCCGAGCTCCTTCCGGAGAGACCCGAAGCGAAGCCGAGGCCTTTCCGGAAGTCCCCGAGCCCGTTCCGGAGAGGCCCGAGCCCGCGCCGAGCCTTCCCGAGGCCTCTCCGGAAACCCCCGAGCCCGCGCCGAGCGCCGCCGAACGCCTCCGGAGGCGCCCGAACGGGTCGTGCCGGTGCGGAGGCGGCGGGAGCGGGAGGCGATGAAGCGCGGCCGGGGCCGGGCCCGGGGGTAGCGCGGCCCGAGCGCAGCGGCCATGGCGGCCAACATGTACCGCGTCGGCGGTGAGCGGGGCCGGGGGGCGGCCCCGAGCCGGGCAGGGCAGCGGGGGGGTCCCGGGAGGGGCTGGGGGGGCGGTGGGGGGGGCGGTCAGGAGGGTCTGAGGGCCGGGGGGGTTGTGAGGGGGTCGGGGGGGGGGGTCTGTGAGGAGAAAAGGGGCCTGTGAGGGCCGAGGGGGGCTGAGAGGGGATGGGGGGCCTGGGGGGGGGGTCAGGGGGTCTGAGGGCCGGGGGGCTGTGAGAGGATGAGGGGGCCTGGAGGGGCCTGTGAGGGGATGGGGGCCTGTGGGGGGGTCAGGGGGTCTGAGGGCCGAGGGGGGTTGTGAGGGGATCGGGGGGGTCTGTGAGGAGAAAAGGGGCCTGTGAGGGCCGGGGGGCGCTGAGAGGGGATGGGGGGGCCTGTGGGGCCTGTGAGGGGATGGGGGGGGGGCTGTGAGGGGATAGGGGGGCCTGGGGGGGCTGTGAGGGGATAGGGGGGCCTGGAGGGTCCTGGGTGGGGCTGTGAGGGCCGGGGGGGCTGTGAGGGGATGGGGGTCCTGTGGGGGGGTCAGGGGGGTCTGAGGGCCTGTGCGGGGTTGTGAGGGGATCGGGGGGGTCTGTGAGGAGAAAAGGGGCCTGTGAGGGCCCTGGGGGGGTCTGCGAGGGCCGGGGGGGTCTGTGAGGGGATAGGGGGGACCTGGAGGGGGGCTGTGAGGGGATCGGGAGGGGGATCGGGGGGTCTCTGAGGGGATTGGGGGTCCCGTGAGGGGATCGGGGGGTTCGGGGAGGGTCTGAAGACGCGGGGGGGGGGGGGAGGGGAGTCCCGAGAGGGGATCAGGGGGGTCCTGTGAGGAGAAGGGGGGCTCTGAGGGCCGGGGGTCCCGTGAGGGGATGGGGGGTTCTGTGAGGAGAACAGGGGGGTCCTCGAGGCCTGGACTGGGAGGGGGAGCCCGTGGAGGAGGGGGGTAGTTTTGGGGGGTGTCATCCCCTGTGTTTGCTCCCCCCTCCCCTCCAGCTCTGTAGGGGGAGATTGGGGGGGAGGGAAGTGGGGGACTGCACCCCAGAGGAGCCCCCTCCCCCCATGTGTGTGTTTGGGTGGGGGGGTCCCCTTGTTGATGAAAGGGGGGGGGAGGGTTGTGGGGGGGGTCTCCCCTTGCCAGATGAAATGGGGGGGCTGGTGGGGGGGCTCCCTCATCAATTGGGGGGTGTGTGTGTCTTCTCAGATGGGGGGTGGGTCTCCCCATGACAAAAGGGGGGTTGGGGGGGGGTCTCCCCTTGCCAGATGAAATGGGGGGGCTCCCTCATCGGTTTGGGGGGGGGGTTGTGTCTTCTCAGATGGGGGGTGGGTCTCCCTATGACAAACAAAAAGGGGGGTTGGGGGGGTCTTCCCTTGCCAGATGAAAAGGGGGAGTTCGGGGGGTGGAATTGAGGGGGGAGGGTCTCCCCTCACCCCCCCCCCTCTTTCCCCCCCCCCAGACTACGTCTACTTCGAGAACTCCTCCAGCAACCCCTACCTCGTGCGGCGCATCGAGGAGCTCAACAAGGTGGGGGACCCCTCCCCACCCCCAACACGCTGTGGGGGGGACCCCCCATCTCCCTGTAGCCCCCCCAAACCTGTATTGCCCCCCAAACCCCAATCCCCCCCCCCAGACCGCCAACGGCAACGTGGAGGCCAAGGTGGTGTGCCTGTTCCGCCGGCGGGACATCTCCAGCAGCCTCAACAGCCTGGCTGACAGCAATGCCCGTGAGTTGGGGGGCTGCACCCCCCCAGACCCCCCAGACCCCCCCCGAGGATTTGGGGGGGTGGGGAAGGGGGTGAGGCATTGGGGGAGGGCTGGGGGGAAGGGGGTCTGGTTTGTGGCTGCTCCATGGGGCGGGGGAGGTTGGGGTGAAGGGGGGGTTGGGTGTTGGGGGGAGAATTTGGGCTGCCCCCCCCCTCCCCCCAGACTTTGAGGGGGTCCTGGGTGTGTTCTCTGCCCCCCCCCCCCCGCTGCCAGAATTTGGGGGGGGGGGGGGGAACTGGGAGAACAATGGGCCTCCTGCTTGGGGTGGGGGGTGTGTCTGAGTGCTCCTCCCTCCTTCCCCCCTCTGGTCCCCTCCCTCCAATCCCCCCCCTCTGATTCTGGCCCCCAATTCTCCCTTCTCTGATCCCCCCAACAATTCCCCGCCCCCCAATTCTCCCCTCTCTGATCCCCCCACAATTCCCCCCACCCCAATTCTCCCTCTCTGATCCCCCCCCAATTCCACCCCCTCCCCAATTCCCCCTCTCCGATTCCCCCCATTCCCCCCAAACCCCCCTGATTCCCTCCCTCTCCCCCCAATCCTGCCCCCCCGACCCATTTCCCCCCCAACCCCCCCAAATCCCCCCCATCCCCCCTCTGATTCCCTCCCCCTCCAATTCCCCCCATCCCCCAATTCCCCCCCCAATTCCCTCCCTGAACTCCCAATCCTGCCCCCCCAAATCCCCCCTGACCTCCCCCAATTCCCCCCCAACCCCCCCAAATCCCCCCCGACCCCCCTCAATTCCCCCCAAATCCCCCCTCAACCCCCCAATTCCCCCCTCTGTTTCCCTCCCCACCATCCTCCCCCTCCCATTTCCCCCCCATTCCCCCCAAACCCCCCTGATTCCCTCCCTCTCCCCCCAATCCTGCCCCCCCGACCCATTCCCCCCCAACCCCCCCAAATCCCCCCGACCCCCCCAATTCCCCCCTCTGATTCCCTCCCCACCATCCTCCCCCTCCCATTCCCCCCCATTCCCCCCCCAAACCCCCCTGATTCCCTCCCTCTCCCCCTAATCCTGCCCCCCACGACCCATTTCCCTCCCCAACCTCCCCAAATCCCCCCCGACCCCCTCAATTCCCCCCCAAATCCCCCCCCGACCCCCCCAATTCCCCCCTCTGATTCCCTCCCCACCATCCTCCCCCTCCGATTCCCCCCCAAACCCCCCTGATTCCCTCCCTCTCCCCCCAATCCTTCCCCCCACGACCCATTCCCCCCCCAACCCCCCCAAATCCCCCCCCCCGACCCCCCTTTGCCCCCCCAGGGGAGTTTGAGGAGGAGTCCAAGCAGCCCCCCATGACGGAGCAGCAGCGGCACCAGCTCAAGCACCGGGAGCTCTTCCTGTCCCGCCAGTTCGAGTCGCTCCCAGCCACCCACATACGGTGAGGGGGGTCTGGGGGGGGGGTGGGAAGGTTTTGGGGGTGTGTGGGGGGGTCTCACAGCCTCACCACCCCCCAACCCTTCGTTCCACAGCGGGAAGTGCAGCGTCACCCTGCTCAACGAGACCGACATCCTGGGGCAGTACCTGGAGAAGGAGGTGAAGCCTGTTTCAGGGGGGGTCCCACCCCTTAAATGAGACCCCCCCTTTAAATGAGACCCCCCCTTTTAATTTTAACCCCCCTTTAATTTTCACCCCCCCAGGACTGTTTCTTCTACTCCCTGGTGTTTGACCCTGTCCAAAAGACCCTCCTGGCCGACCAGGGCGAGATCCGGGTGGGCTGCAAGTACCAGGCTGAGATCCCCGACCGGCTGGCTGAAGGTTGGGGGGGCAGCAGGAGGAATAAAGGGGGGGGGGGCAAAGAAAAGGGTGGGGGGCTTCCCCTTAACGCCCCCCTCCCCAATTCTCCCCAGGGGAGTCAGACAACAGGAACCAGCAGAAGATGGAGATGAAGGTCTGGGACCCCGACAACCCGCTGACCGACCGGCAGATCGACCAGTTCCTGGTGGTGGCACGGTGAGCTGCGCCCCTGGGGGGGGCAGGAACACCCCGGGGGGCAGGAACACCCTGGGGGGCCCCCTAAAATCTCCTGTACCCCCTTGCAGAGCTGTGGGTACCTTTGCCCGTGCCCTGGACTGCAGCAGCTCCATCCGCCAGCCCAGCCTGCACATGAGCGCCGCCGCCGCCTCCCGCGACATCACCCTGGTGGGACCCTGCTCCAGGGCTGGGGGGTCCCCAAAACACCCCTGGGGGGCCCTAAATATCCTCCTTGGGGGGACCCTGCTCCAGGGGCTGGGGGGTCCCTGCTCCAGGGGCTGGGAGGGTCCCCAAAACACCCCTGGGGGGCCCTAAATATCCCCTCTGGGGGGACCCTGCTCCAGGGGCTGGGAGGGTCCCCAAAACACCCCTGGGGGGCCCTAAATATCCTCCCTGGGGGGACCCTGCTCCAGGGCTGGGGGGGTCCCCAAAACACCCCTGGGGGGCCCTAAATATCCCCTCTGGGGGGACCCTGCTCCAGGGGCTGGGGGGTCCCCAAAACACCCCTGGGGGGCCCTAAATATCCCCTTGGGGGGGTCCCCACTCCAGGTGCTCTGGGGTTCCCCAAACACCCCCAGGGACCCCTCAATGTCCCTCCTGGCGGGTCCCCACTCCAGGGGCTGGGGGGTCCCCAAACACCCCCAGGGACCCCTCAATGTCCGCCCGGGGGGTCCCCACTCCAGGGGCTCTGGGGTTCCCCAAACACCCCCAGGGTCCCCACTCCAGGGGCTGGGGGGGTCCCCGCTCCAGGGGCTGGGGTGTCCCCGCTCCAAGGGCTGGCGGGTCCCCACTCCAAGTGCTCTGGGGTTCCCCAAACACCCCCAGGGTCCCCTCAGTGTCCCCCTGGGGGGGGGTCCCCACTCCAGGGGCTGGGGGGGGTCTCTGCTCCAGGGGCCGGGGGGGGTCCCCACTCCAGGGGCTGATGGGTCCCCACTCCAGGGGCTGGGGGGGGTCCCCACTCCAGGGGCTGATGGGTCCCCACTCCAGGGGCTGGGGGGGTCCCCACTCCAGGGGCTGATGGGTCCCCACTCCAGGGGCTGGGGGGGTCCCCACTCCAGGGGCTGATGGGTCCCCACTCCAGGGGCTGGGGGGGGTCCCCACTCCAGGGGCTGATGGGTCCCCACTCCAGGTGCTGGGGGGGGTCCCCACTCCAGGGGCTGGGGGGGGTCCCCACTCCAGGGGCTGATGGGTCCCCACTCCAGGGGCTGGGGGGGGTCCCCACTCCAGGGGCTGATGGGTCCCCACTCCAGGGGCTGGCAGGTCCCCACTCCAGGTGCTGTGGGGTGCCCCCAACCCCCCCAGCCACCCCTCCACGTGCCTGTCCCCCCCAGTTCCACGCCATGGACACGCTGCAGAGGAACGGGTACGACCTGGCGCGGGCCATGGCCACGCTGGTGCCGCAGGGGGGCCGGTGCTGTGCCGGGACGAGATGGAGGAGTGGTCGGCCTCCGAGGCCATGCTCTTCGAGGAGGCGCTGGAGAAGTACGGCAAGGACTTCAACGACATCCGGCAGGACTTTGTGAGGGGGGGCACCGGGGGGGGCGGGCTTGGGGCCAGGGGGAGGCCCCGGGGGCGGGGGGATGCTCACACCCCTCCCCTCTCCCCCCCCCCCCGCAGCTGCCCTGGAAGTCGCTGGCCAGCATCGTCCAGTTCTACTACATGTGGAAGACCACCGACCGCTACATCCAGCAGGTAGGGGGCTGGGGGCTTCAGGGGGGCTGGGGGCTTCAACTGGGGCTGGGGGCTTCAACGGGGGCTGGGGCTGGGGGCTTCGGCGGGGGCTGGGGGCTTCGGCGGGGGCTGGGGGCTTCAACTGGGGCTGGGGGCTTCAGGGGGGGCTGGGGGCTTCGGCTGGGGCTGGGGCTGGGGGCTTCAGCGGGGGGCTTCGGCGGGGGCTGGGGGCTTCAGGGGGGGCTGGGGGCTTCAACGGGGGCTGGGGGCTTCGGCGGGGGCTGGGGGGTTCGGCTGGGGCTGGGGGGTTCGGCTGGGGCTGGGGGCTTCGGCGGGGGCTGGGGGCTTCAACTGGGGCTGGGGGCTTCAACGGGGGCTGGGGCTGGGGGCTTCAGCGGGGGCTGGGGGCTTCGGCTGGGGCTGGGGCTGGGGGCTTCAGCGGGGGGCTTCGGCGGGGGCTGGGGGCTTCAGGGGGGGCTGGGGGCTTCAACTGGGGCTGGGAGCTTCAGGGGGGGCTGGGGGCTTCAACTGGGGCTGGGGGCTTCAATGGGGGCTGGGGGGTTCGGCTGGGGCTGGGGGCTTCAACTGGGGGCTTCGGCTGGGGCTGGGGGCTTCAACTGGGGGCTTCGGCTGGGGCTGGGGGCTTCAACTGGGGCTGGGGCTGGGGGCTTCAGCGGGGGCTGGGGGCTTCAACTGGGGCTGGGGGCTTCAGCTGGGGCTGGGGGCTTCAACTGGGGCTGGGGGCTTCGGCGGGGCTGGGGGCTCGGCGGGGGCTGGGGGCTTCGGCGGGGGCTGGGGGCTTCGGCTGGGGCTGGGGGCTTTGGCAGGGGCTGGGGGCTTCAACTGGGGCTGGGGCTGGGGGCTTCAACTGGGGCTGGGACTGGGGGCTTCAACGGGGGCTGGGGGCTTCGGCTGGGGGCTGGGGGCTTCGGCGGGGGCTGGGGGCTTCGGCGGGGGCTGGGGCTGGAGGCTGGGGGCTTCAACGGGGGCTGGGGGCTGGGGGGCTTCGGCTGGGGGCTGGGGGCTTCGGCGGGGGGCTGGGGGCTTCAGCTGGGGTTGGGGCTGGGGGCTGGGGCTGGGGGCTTCAGCTGGGGTTGGGGGCTTCAGCTGGGGTTGGGGCTGGGGGCTTCAGCGGGGGCTGGGGGCTTCAGATGGGGGCTTTATCTGGGGTCTGAGGTCTCTCTGGGGTCTGGGGTCTCTGGGTCTGGGGTCTCTCTGGGTGGGGGGGTGTCTCTATTTGGGTCTGGGGTCTCTCTCTGGGTCTGGGGTCTCTGGGGGGTCTCTTGAACCCCCTGTCCCCCAGAAGCGGCTCAAGGCGGCCGAGGCAGACAGCAAGCTCAAGCAGGTCTACATCCCCACCTAGTGAGTCAGACCCCCAGCCCCCTCCTTTTTGGGGGGGCCATAGACCCCCCCCGACCCCTCCCCACCCCCTGACCCCCCTGCCCCCCCTGACCCCCCTGCCCCCCCTGACCCCCTGACCCCCCTGACCCCTCCTGACCCCTCCTGACCCCCCTGCCCCCCTGACCCCCCTGACCCCCCTGACCCCCCTGACCCCCCCTGACCCCCCTGCCCCCCTGACCCCCCTGACCCCCCTGACCCCCCTGACCCCCCTGACCCCCCCTGACCCCCCTGCCCCCCGACCCCCCTGCCCCCCTGACCCCCTGACCCCCCTGACCCCTCCTGCCCCCCTGCCCCCCTGCCCCCTCCTGACCCCCCTGCCCCCCCTGACCCCCCTGCCCCCTCCTGACCCCCCTGCCCCCCTGCCCCCCTGCCCCCCTGACCCCCCTGCCCCCTCCTGACCCCCCTGCCCCCCTGCCCCCCTGCCCCCCTGACCCCCCTGCCCCCCAGCACCAAGCCCAACCCCAACCAGATCATCTCGGTGGGCGCCAAACCGGGCGTCAACGGCGCCGCCTTCCAGAAGGGGCTGAGCTGCGAGAGCTGCCACAGTCAGTGGGGCTGGGGGGGTCAGGGGGGGTTTGGGGGGGCTGGGGGGGCACAGGGGCGTTTGGGGGGGTCAGGGGGGGGGTTGGGAGCTGGGGGGGGCGTGGGGAGGGGCTGGGGGCTGCCTTCCAGAAGGGGCTGAGCTGCGAGAGCTGCCACAGTCAGTGGGGCTGGGGGGGTTTGGGGGGGTCGGGGGGAGTTTGGGGGGGCCACAGGGGGGTCGGGGGGGGTTTGGGGGGGGCACAGGGGGGTTTGAGGGGGCTGGGGAGGGGTTTGGGGGGGCACAGGGGGGTTGGGGGCTGGGGGGGGCACGGGGGGCTGCTGAGGGGGGTGTGGGGATGCTGGGGAGTGCTGAGGGGGTTCTGGGGGGTGCTGGGGGTTCGGGGGGGACTGAGGGGGTGCAGGGGGGTTCTGGGGGTGCTGGGGGGGTGTGGGGGTGCTGGGGGTGTGTGTGGGGGTGCTGGGGGTTTGGGGGGTGCAGGGGGGGTGCTGGGGGTGCAGGGGGTGTAGGGGGGATGCTGGGGGGTGTGGGTGTACTGGGGGTGTGTGTGGGGGTGCTGGGGGTTTGGGGGGTGCAGGGGGGTGCTGGGGGTGCAGGGGGTGTAGGGGGGATGCTGGGGGGGTGTGGGTGTACTGGGGGTGTGTGTGGGGGTGCTGGGGGTTTGGGGGGTGCTGGGAGTTCTGGGGTTGCAGGGGGGTTCTGGGGGTTTGGGGGATGCAGGGGGGTTCTGGGGGTGCAGGGGGTGCTGGGGGTTCTGGGGGGGCTGAGGGGGTTCTGGGGGGGCTGGGGAGGTTCTGGGGGTTCTGGTGATGCAGGGGGGTTGCTGGGGGTTCTGGGGGTGCAGGAGGGGTTCTGGGGGTGCAGGGGGGTTCTGGGGGTTCTGGGGGTGCTGTGTGTGCCGTGGGGGTGCCCGTGTCCTGAGGCAGCCCCCCTTTCCCCCCAGCGGCGCAGTCGGCGCAGTGGTACGCCTGGGGCCCCCCAACATGCAGTGCCGGCTCTGCGCCTCCTGCTGGATCTACTGGAAGAAATACGGGGGGCTCAAGACCCCCACCCAGCTGGAGGGGGCGGCCCGCAGCGCCTCGGTGAGCGGGGGGTCCCCAAATCCACAGCGTGCCCATCCCCCCCAGCCCCCCAAAAACACGCTGGGGGGGGCACCCGAGCTGCAGAGCCTGGCTGTCCCCCTGGCTGAGCCCCTGAGACCCCCTGAGACCCCCTGAGACCCCCCCAAACCCCCCTGAGACCCCCTGTGACCCCCTGTGACCCCCAGGAGCCCCACTCCCGGGGCCACCTCTCAGCCTCTGCCCCCCCCCGAGCTTGCCAGGAGCCCCTGCTCCTGACCCCCCCAAACCCCCTGAGACCCCCTGTGACCCCCAGGAGCCCCACTCCCGGGGCCACCTCTCGCGCCCCGAGCTGCAGAGCCTGTCTGACCCCCCCAAACCCCCCTGAGACCCCCTGTGACCCCCAGGAGCCCCACTCCCGGGGCCACCTCTCGCGCCCCGAGCTGCAGAGCCTGTCTGACCCCCCCAAACCCCCCTGAGACCCCCTGTGACCCCCAGGAGCCCCACTCTCGCGCCCCGAGCTGCAGAGCCTGTCTGACCCCCCCAAACCCCCCTGAGACCCCCTGTGACCCCCAGGAGCCCCACTCCCGGGGCCACCTCTCGCGCCCCGAGCTGCAGAGCCTGTCTGACCCCCCCAAACCCCCCTGAGACCCCCTGTGACCCCCAGGAGCCCCACTCCCGGGGCCACCTCTCGCGCCCCGAGCTGCAGAGCCTGTCTGACCCCCCCAAACCCCCCTGAGACCCCCTGTGACCCCCAGGAGCCCCACTCCCGGGGCCACCTCTCGCGCCCCGAGCTGCAGAGCCTGTCTGACCCCCCCAAACCCCCCTGAGACCCCCTGTGACCCCCAGGAGCCCCACTCCCGGGGCCACCTCTCGCGCCCCGAGCTGCAGAGCCTGTCTGACCCCCCCAAACCCCCCTGAGACCCCCTGTGACCCCCAGGAGCCCCACTCCCGGGGCCACCTCTCGCGCCCCGAGCTGCAGAGCCTGTCTGACCCCCCCAAACCCCCCTGAGACCCCCTGTGACCCCCAGGAGCCCCACTCCCGGGGCCACCTCTCGCGCCCCGAGCTGCAGAGCCTGTCTGACCCCCCCAAACCCCCCTGAGACCCCCTGTGACCCCCAGGAGCCCCACTCCCGGGGCCACCTCTCGCGCCCCGAGCTGCAGAGCCTGTCTGACCCCCCCAAACCCCCCTGAGACCCCCTGTGACCCCCAGGAGCCCCACTCCCGGGGCCACCTCTCGCGCCCCGAGCTGCAGAGCCTGTCTGACCCCCCCAAACCCCCCTGAGACCCCCTGTGACCCCCAGGAGCCCCACTCCCGGGGCCACCTCTCGCGCCCCGAGCTGCAGAGCCTGTCTGACCCCCCCAAACCCCCCTGAGACCCCCTGTGACCCCCAGGAGCCCCACTCCCGGGGCCACCTCTCGCGCCCCGAGCTGCAGAGCCTGTCTGACCCCCCCAAACCCCCCTGAGACCCCCTGTGACCCCCAGGAGCCCCACTCCCGGGGCCACCTCTCGCGCCCCGAGCTGCAGAGCCTGTCTGACCCCCCCAAACCCCCCTGAGACCCCCTGTGACCCCCAGGAGCCCCACTCCCGGGGCCACCTCTCGCGCCCCGAGCTGCAGAGCCTGTCTGACCCCCCCAAACCCCCCTGAGACCCCCTGTGACCCCCAGGAGCCCCACTCCCGGGGCCACCTCTCGCGCCCCGAGCTGCAGAGCCTGTCTGACCCCCCCAAACCCCCCTGAGACCCCCTGTGACCCCCAGGAGCCCCACTCCCGGGGCCACCTCTCGCGCCCCGAGCTGCAGAGCCTGTCTGACCCCCCCAAACCCCCCTGAGACCCCCTGTGACCCCCAGGAGCCCCACTCCCGGGGCCACCTCTCGCGCCCCGAGCTGCAGAGCCTGTCTGACCCCCCCAAACCCCCCTGAGACCCCCTGTGACCCCCAGGAGCCCCACTCCCGGGGCCACCTCTCGCGCCCCGAGCTGCAGAGCCTGTCTGACCCCCCCAAACCCCCCTGAGACCCCCTGTGACCCCCAGGAGCCCCACTCCCGGGGCCACCTCTCGCGCCCCGAGCTGCAGAGCCTGTCTGACCCCCCCAAACCCCCCTGAGACCCCCTGTGACCCCCAGGAGCCCCACTCCCGGGGCCACCTCTCGCGCCCCGAGCTGCAGAGCCTGTCTGACCCCCCCAAACCCCCCTGAGACCCCCTGTGACCCCCAGGAGCCCCACTCCCGGGGCCACCTCTCGCGCCCCGAGCTGCAGAGCCTGTCTGACCCCCCCAAACCCCCCTGAGACCCCCTGTGACCCCCAGGAGCCCCACTCCCGGGGCCACCTCTCGCGCCCCGAGCTGCAGAGCCTGTCTGACCCCCCCAAACCCCCCTGAGACCCCCTGTGACCCCCAGGAGCCCCACTCCCGGGGCCACCTCTCGCGCCCCGAGCTGCAGAGCCTGTCTGACCCCCCCAAACCCCCCTGAGACCCCCTGTGACCCCCAGGAGCCCCACTCCCGGGGCCACCTCTCGCGCCCCGAGCTGCAGAGCCTGTCTGACCCCCCCAAACCCCCCTGAGACCCCCTGTGACCCCCAGGAGCCCCACTCCCGGGGCCACCTCTCGCGCCCCGAGCTGCAGAGCCTGTCTGACCCCCCCAAACCCCCCTGAGACCCCCTGTGACCCCCAGGAGCCCCACTCCCGGGGCCACCTCTCGCGCCCCGAGCTGCAGAGCCTGTCTGACCCCCCCAAACCCCCCTGAGACCCCCTGTGACCCCCAGGAGCCCCACTCCCGGGGCCACCTCTCGCGCCCCGAGCTGCAGAGCCTGTCTGACCCCCCCAAACCCCCCTGAGACCCCCTGTGACCCCCAGGAGCCCCACTCCCGGGGCCACCTCTCGCGCCCCGAGCTGCAGAGCCTGTCTGACCCCCCCAAACCCCCCTGAGACCCCCTGTGACCCCCAGGAGCCCCACTCCCGGGGCCACCTCTCGCGCCCCGAGCTGCAGAGCCTGTCTGACCCCCCCAAACCCCCCTGAGACCCCCTGTGACCCCCAGGAGCCCCACTCCCGGGGCCACCTCTCGCGCCCCGAGCTGCAGAGCCTGTCTGACCCCCCCAAACCCCCCTGAGACCCCCTGTGACCCCCAGGAGCCCCACTCCCGGGGCCACCTCTCGCGCCCCGAGCTGCAGAGCCTGTCTGACCCCCCCAAACCCCCCTGAGACCCCCTGTGACCCCAGGGCCACTCGGGGCCACCTCTCGCGCGGGCTGCAGAGCCGTCTGACCCCCTGAGACCCCCTGGACCCCGGAGACTCCGGAGCCCCGCGCCGGGCAGGCCAGGCCCCTACGCCCCCGAGCTGCAGCGCCAATCTGCCACTCAAGCGCCCTGAGCCCCCTGTGAGCCCCAGGAGCCCCACTCCCGGGGCCACCTCTCGCGCCCCGAGCTGCAGAGCCTGTCTGACCCCCCCAAACCCCCCTGAGACCCCCTGTGACCCCCAGGAGCCCCACTCCCGGGGCCACCTCTCGCGCCCCGAGCTGCAGAGCCTGTCTGACCCCCCCAAACCCCCCTGAGACCCCCTGTGACCCCCAGGAGCCCCACTCCCGGGGCCACCTCTCGCGCCCCGAGCTGCAGAGCCTGTCAAGCTCCCTACACCACGAGCGCGTCGCGGGCCAAGCTGCTGGCCAAGAACCGCCAGACCTTCCTGCTCCAGACCACGCGGCTCACGCGGCTGGCGCGGCGCCTCTGCCGCGACGTGCTGCAGCCACGGCGGGCGGCACGACGGCCCTACGCCCCCATCAACGCCAACGCCATCAAGGCCGAGTGTGAGGAGGGGATGGGGGGGTGATGGGGGGCTGGGGAGGGGGATGGGGGGCTGGGGGGTGATGGGGGGCTGGGGAGGGGGCTGGGGAGGGGGCTGGGGGGCAGGCAGGCCCTACGCCCCCATCAACGCCAACGCCATCAAGGCCGAGTGTGAGGAGGGGATGGGGGGGTGATGGGGGGGCTGGGGAGGGGGCTCGGGGGTGATGGGGGGGCTGGGGGGGCTGGGGAGGGGGCTGGGGGGGTGATGGGGGGGTGATGGGGGTCTGGGGGGGCTGGGGAGGGGGCTGGGGAGGCAGGCAGGCCCTACGCCCCCATCAATGCCAACGCCATCAAGGCCGAGTGTGAGGAGGGGGATGGGGGGGCTGGGGGGGTGATTGGGGGGTCTGGGGGGGTGATGGGGGGGTGTTGGGGGGGGTGGGGAGGGGGCTGGGGGTGCTGGAAGGCAAGTGGGGGTCAAGGGTGGGGGGGGGTGATGATGAGGAGGGGGCGCAATGGGGGGGTCAAGGGGGGTGATGGGCAGGGGGAGGTGAGGGGGGGCAGGGGGAGGTGAGGGGGGCAGGGGGAGGTGTGGGGGGGCAGGTTTGACCCCCCTGGCTGTGCCCCCCCCCCCAGGCTCCATCCGGCTGCCCAAGGCCGCCAAGGCCCCGCTCAAGATCCACCCGCTGACCCGGCTGCCCCTGGCCGCCATCATCAAGGAGCTGGGTGAGAGGGGGGCAGGGGGTGAGGGGGGGGGCCAGGGGGTGAGGGGGGGGGGCAGGGGTGAGGGGGGGTCCCAGGGAGGATGGGGGGATGGGGGTGTCCCAGGGGATTAGGGGGTGTCCCCAGGGGATTGGGGGGTCCCAGGGCTGGGGGAAAAGCCCCAAGGGGATGTGGGGGGGCAGCCCCCAGTTTTGGGGCTGGAGATGGTGGGGGGGGGCACAGGGCATCCCCATCCCCGGGTGCAGGGCTGGCTCCGGGGTCTCTTTGGGAGCCTTGGGGGGGGTCCCCACCCGCTGACCCCCCTCCCCACCCCCCCCAGCGGCACAGGCCCCCCTGAAGCCGAAGGCGCCGCGCGGCACCAAGACCCCCATCAACCGCAACCAGCTGAGCCAGAGCCGGGGGCTGGGGGGGCTGGGGGGCAAGAGGGGCTACGAGGGGGCTGGCGACGGCCACCGCCCCCCGGGTACGGGGCGCGGGGGGGCTGCGCGGGGGCGGCGAGGGCCCCCACCCCCTGGTACGGGACAGGGGGGGCAGGGTGGGGGGGGGGATGGAGGGGGGAATTGAGGGGGGTGGGGATTGGGGGGGGATGGAGGGGGATGGAGGGGGAATTGAGGGGGTGGGGATTGGGGGGGGGATGGAGGGGGGATGGAGGGGGGATTGAGGGGGTGGGGATTGGGGGGGGGATGGAGGGGGGAATTGAGGGGGGTGGGGATTGGGGGGGGGATGGAGGGGGGAATCGGGGGGGGGGGGATTGGGGGGGGATGGAGGCGGGGAATTGGGGGGGGGGATCGGGGGGAGGGGGATGGAGGGGGGAATTGGGGGGGGGGGATTGGGGGGTGGGACCTGGGAGATGATTGATGGGGTGGGAATTGGGGTGATTGACAGGAGGCGGGCCCTGTGGCTGATTGACAGGGGTGATGGGATGAGCGATGGGGGTGATTGACGGGTGGGTGGGACTTGGGTGATTGATGGGGGCGGGGGGCTGGGGATGATTGGCAGGGAGGGGGTAATAGGGGCGGGACTTGGGGGTGATTGATGGGGTGGAAATTCAGGGGGGTGATTGATGGGGGCGGGGCCAGTGGCTGATTGACAGAGTGGGGGTGATGGGGAACTCACAGGGGTGGGACTTGGGGTATGATTGACAGGGGGGCGGGACTTGAAAGTGTGACTGACAGCTCCCAGAGCCTATGGGAAGGGCCGGCAGTTGGGGGGCGGTTTGGGGGTCTCTGGGGGGGTGTCTGTGGCCCCGCCCCCTGACGCTGCCGCGCAGGTGGGCGCCGCGGGGCTGCCCTTCTCGGCCAACGGGCGGCCCTTGGCGGCGGGGGGGCTGCGTGCGGGACCCCCCCGCCAGCAAGCGCCAGAAGCTGAACCCCGCCGACGCCCCCAACCCCGTCGTCTTCGTGGCCACCAAGGACACCAGGTGAGGGGGGGCCGGGGCAAAGGGGCTTGGGGGGTGTCTGTGG
Source organism: Hypotaenidia okinawae (assembly GCA_027925045.1). Lineage (NCBI taxonomy): Eukaryota > Metazoa > Chordata > Aves > Gruiformes > Rallidae > Hypotaenidia > Hypotaenidia okinawae. Next base: position 730,780 of record BSDF01000037.1, read on the forward strand.
GGCGCCTGCCTGCCGCAGCCCCCCCCAACCCCTCTTACCCACCCCCCGCCCCCCAGGGCCCTGCGCAAGGCGCTGACGCACCTGGAGCTGCGCCGGGCCGCCCGGCGCCCCAACCAGCCGCTCAAGGTGAAGCCGGGGCTGCCCCTGCGGCCGGGGGGGCCCTGGGCCCCGCCAGCGCCCCCCCCACCCCGCCAGCACCTCGGAACCCATCGTCCTGGAGGACTGACCCCTCCCCCGTGTCCCCCCCAACCCCCCCCCCATCCCCATCCCCGCCCCTCCCCCACCCCGCCCCTCCCCCCCTCGCCCGGCCACGCCCCTTTTGTATTTTTTATTTCCATGGAAACCGCCGGGGTTCGGGGGGGGGGGGGCGGGGGGGGGGGGGAGGGGCGCGCGGCCGGTTCCAGGGTGCTGCGGCCCCTCCTCGCCCCGCCCCCTCCCCCCGGCCCCTCCCCCCACCCGCCCCCGGCCCCTTTTTGTACTCGGGGCCCCGACCCCGGTTTTGTATCTCGCGGCCCGGGAATAAACGCGGCGTTTTCTGCAGCGCGCATGCGCGGGGGAACTGCTGGCGGAAGTGGGGTGGGGGAGCTACTTCCGGTGGGAGTAACTCCTGGCAGAAGTAGGGGGTGGGGGGGGACAAGGCCGGGCGGAAGTGGGCTTGTCGGGGGTCTAAGGGCTTCCGGCGGATGTGGTCCTAAGTGGGAGCGGCGGGTGGTGGCAGAAGCCGCTCTAGGCCGCAGTAACTCCTGGCGGAAGTTGCCCTTAGAGGGAGTAACAGCCTCCTGGCGGAAGTTAGGCCCCGCGAGGGAGTGCCCCTTCCGGCGGAAGTCGCGCGGAGACAGGTCTTTGGCGGAAGTTGCCTTTCGCGCCGCGACTTCCGGCGGAAGTTGCTTTTCGCGCCAGTCCCAACTCGTGGCGGAAGTTGCTTTCATCTGGCGTCACGCCTTCCGCCGGAAGTGGCGCTGCCCGACCCCACCATGGCGGCTCCGGCTCAGCCGCTGCCGGTCCCGGATCCCGGCCCGATGGAGCCGGATCCCGACGTGGAGCCGCTGCCGCGCGGCGCGTTCCGCTGCCGCCTGTGCCGGGTGCGCGCGGCCAACCGTGAGTGGGGGCGGGGCGGGGGGGCGGGGCCTGTCCCGGGGGGGATCGCGGCCTGTCCGGGGCCTGTCCCGGGGGTTCGGGGCCTGTCCCGGGGGGTTCGGGGCCTTTCCTGGGGGTTCGGGGCCTGTCCCGGGGTCGGGGCCTGTCCCGGGGGGGTCGCGGCCTGTCCTGGGGTGTCGGGGCCTGTCCCAGGGGGTCTCGGCCGTTCCCGGGGGGGTCAGAGCCTGTCCCGGGGGGCTCGGGGCCTGTCCCGGGGGATCGGGGCCTGTTCCCGGGGGGTTCGGGGCCTGTCCCGGGGGGGGTCGCGGCCTGTCCGGGGTTCAGGGCCTGTCCCGGGGTTCGGGGCCGTCCGGGGTCAGAGCCTGTCCTGGGGTGTCGGGGCCTGTCCCGGGGGGTCTCGGCCGTTCCCGGGGGGGTCAGAGCCTGTCCCGGGGGGTCGCGGCCTGTCCCGGGCCCGCTCCGAGCCGCCGCCGCCGCCCCCGCAGCCCCCAGCCTGGCCGCTCACCTGCGGGGCCGGAAGCACCAGCGGCTGCGGAGCCTCCGTGCCGAGCGCCGGGCGCAGGAGCAGCGGAGCCTTTTCGTCAGCGGCTTCGCCCGAGGCACCCCCGGGGAGCGGCTGGCGGCGCATTTCGGAGCCTACGGGGAGGTGGCGGGGGTGGTGCTGGACAAGGAGAAGGTGTGTGGGGGGGGGGCGGGGTGGGCAGGGGGTGGGAGGGGTGGGGAGGGGGCCTGTGGGCTCGGGGGAGGTGGGACAGGGATGGGGGGGATGGTTGGGGATGGGGGGGATGGGGATGTCGGGGGGCAGCGAGGATGTGGGGAGGGGGAGGTGGGGGAAGAAGGTGGCGGGGGTGGGGGGCAGTGATGGGGCTGGGGAGGGGGCGATGGAGTTGGGGAAGGGGCTGGGATGGGGAAAGTTGGGGGGGGGGTTGGGGGGGTGGGGGTAGGCGGGGATGGGGACAGAGGAGAGGGGATGGGGGAGGGACGCAGTGGGGGTGGGGGGTATTGGGGCTGAGGAGGGGGTGTTAGGGCTGGGGAGGGGGGTCAGGGTTGGGCAGGGGGGTCGGGGAAGGGGAAGGGGGTCGGGGAAGGGGAAGGGGTGTCAGGGTTGGGTGGGGGGGGTCAGGGTTGGGCAGGGGGGGCCGGGGCCGGGCAAGGGGGGGTCCGGGCCGGGGAAGGTGGGGGGCAGGGGGGGTCGGGGCCAGGGAAGGGGTGTCAGGGTTGGGGAAGAGGGGGTCGGGGCCGGGGAAGGGGGTGTCGGGGCTGGGGGGGTCAGGGTTGGGGAAGGGGTGTCAGGGCCGGGCGGGAGGGGGGGCAGGGGGTGTTGGGGCCGGGCAGGGGGGCCGGGGCCGGGGAAGGGGGGCAGGGGAGGCCGGGGCCGGGCAGGGGGGCCGGGGCCGGGCAGGGTTTTGGGGGGGCGCGGGGGGGCGGAGCTGAGCGGCCGGCCGTGGGTGCAGGGCGCCTACGCCATCGTGGAGCTGCGGGACGCCGCGGGCCGGGCGCGGGCGCTGGAGCAGCCGCGGCACCAGCTGGACGGGCGGCGCCTCCGGGTGCGGCCCCGGCGCCCGGAACCCTTCGGCCACCCGGGACCCGGCCCCCGGCCCGGCCCCCCCGAGCCCGACGGCTGGGAGAGCGCGCTGCGGGACGCCCCCGACGTGAGGGGGGGGGGTGAGGGGGTCGGGGGGGGCGTGGGGGGAGGGGGCCGGGGGGGGGCATGAGGGGAGGGTGAGGGGGCTGGGGGGGGTTTGAGGGGGCTGGGGAGGGTGTGAGGGGGCCGGGGGTGGGGAGGGGGGTGTGAGGGGTCTGGGGGGAGGGGAGGGGGGCGTGAGGGGGCCGGGGGGGGGGTGTGAGGGGCGCGTGAGAGGGTTGGGAGGGGTGTGAGAGAGCTGGGGGGTGGTGGTGAGGGGGACTTGAGGGGGCTGGAGGGGAGCCGAGGGGGTCTCAGGAGGCTGGGGAGGGTCTGGGGGGGTCCCGAGGGGCCTGGGGGGGTCCCGATCCTCCCCCTGCCCCCCCCCTCAGGTGGACGCCCAGATGTGGCAGCTGGTGGCGCAGCTGGAGCTGAGCGCCGCCGAGCGCCGCGTGCGGCAGCTGCTGGTCGCGCTCTTCCAGGAGGTCTTCTCCGAGTTCTTCCCCGGTGGGTCCCCCTCCCCTCCCCCTCCCCCTCCCCCTCCCCCTCCCCCCCCAAATCATCCCCTGACCCCCCTCCCCCTCCCCATCCCCCCCCAGGTTGCACCGTCGTCCCCTTCGGTTCCTCTGTCAACGGCTTCGACTGCCACGGCTGCGACCTGGATCTTCTGCTGGAGCTGGAACCCCCCAGTCCCCCCAGACCCCCTCCCCAAACCCCCCGGGGCTGGAGACCCCCCTTGGGCACCAAGGATAAACCCAGTCTGAGCCCCCAGGATCTGGAACCCCCCAACCCCCCCAGACCCCCTCCCCAAATCCCCCCGGGGACAGGGACCTCACTTCAGGCTCCAAGGAGGACCCCAGCCCAAGCCCCCAGGATCTGGAACCCCCCAAATCCCCCTCCCCAAATCTCCTTGGGGATGGAGACCCCCCCTCAAGTTCCAAAGATAAACCCACCCTGAGCCCCCAGGACCTGGAACCCCCCAATCCCCCTCCCCAAATCCCCCTGGGGACAGTGACCTCGCCTCAGGCTCCAAGGAGAACCCCAGCCCGAGCCCCCGGGATCTGGAACCCCCTCAATCCCCCTCCCCAAATCCCCCTGGGGACAGTGACCTCGCCTCAGGCTCCAAGGAGGACCCCAGCCCGAGCCCCCAGGACCTGGAACCCCCCAATCCCCCCAGACCCCCTCCCCAAATCCCCCTGGTAATGGGCACCCTGCCTCGATCTCTGAGGACGAGCCCCCCTTGAGCCCCCAGGACCTGGAACCCCCCAAACCCCCTCCCCAAACCCCTCTGGGGATGGAGACCCCACCTCAGGCTCAGAGGAGGACCCCAGCCCCACCCCCCGGAGCTGCTGGAGCTGGTGGCCGCGGTGCTGCGGCGCTGCGTGCCGGGGGTGCGACGCGTCCGCGCCGTCGCCAGCGCCCGCCGCCCCGTCGTCAAGTTCTGCCACAAGCAGTCGGGGCTGGCGGGGGACATCTGCGTCCACAACAGGTCTGGGGGGGCTTGGGGGGTGGGGATGGGGTTTTGGGGGGTCTGGGGGGGTTGAGGGGTGGGGATTGGGTTTGGGGAGGGTTTTGGGGGGTGGGGATGGGGTTTTGGGGTGGTCTGGGGGGGTTTGAGGGGTGGGGATTTGGTTTGGGGAGGGTTTTGGGGGGTGGGGATGGGGTTTTGAGGGGGCCTGGGGGGGTTTGAGGGGGGGGTGGGGATGGGGTTTTGAGGGGGGTCTGGGGGGGTTGAGGGGGTGGGGAGGGGGTTTTGAGGGGGTCTGGGGGAGTTTTGGGGGAGCAGAAATGGTATTTGGGGGGTTTTGGGGGGCAGGGATGGGGTTTTGGGGGCTCTGAGGGGGTCTGGATGGGTTTTGTGGGGTGGGAAGGAGGTTTAGGGGAGTTGTGAGGGGCTCTGGGGGAGTTTTGGGGGGTTTTGAGGGGATGTGGGTGGGTTTTGGGGGTCGGGGCTGGGGTTTGGGGGGGTTCTGAGGGGATCTGGGTGGGACTTGGGGTCAGGGATGGGGTTTAGGGGAGTTGTGAGGGGCTCGGGGGGGTGGGGGGGTTTTGAGGGGGCGTGGGTGGGATTGGGGGTCTGGGCTGGGGCTCAGGGTGCCCCCCGACGTGTCCCCCCCAGGCTGGCGCTGCTGAACACCCAGTTCCTGCGGCTCTGCGCCCAGGCGGACGGGCGCGTGCGGCCGCTGGTGTACGCCCTGCGGCTCTGGGCCGGGCGCTGCGGCCTGGCAGGTACCAGGGGGCTGGGAGGGGCTGTGGGGCTGGGGCTGGGGCCAGGAGGGCTGTGGGGCTGGGGCTGGGGCCAGGAGGGGCTGTGGGGCTGGGGATGGGGCTGGGGCCTGGCTGGGGACAGGAGGGGCTGTGGGGCTGGGGATGGGGCCAGGAGGGGCTGTGGGGCTGGGGATGGGGCCTGGCTGGGGCCAGAGGGGCTGTGGGGCTGGGGATGGGGCCGGGAGGGGCTGTGGGGCTGGGGATGGGGCCTGGCTGGGGCCAGGAGGGCTGTGGGGCTGGGGATGGGGCCGGGAGGGGCTGTGGGGCTGGGGATGGGGCCTGGCTGGGGACAGGAGGGGCTGTGGGGCTGGGGATGGGGCCAGGAGGGGCTGTGGGGCTGGGGATGGGGCCTGGCTGGGGACAGGAGGGGCTGTGGGGCTGGGGATGGGGCCAGGAGGGGCTGTGGGGCTGGGGATGGGGCCTGGCTGGGGACAGGAGGGGCTGTGGGGCTGGGGCTGGGGCTGGGGCCTGGCTGGGGCCAGGAGGGGCTGTGGGGCTGGGGCTGGGGCCTGGCTGGGGCCAGGAGGGGCTGTGGGGCCAGGACCGGGGCCTGGCAGGTGCTGTGGGGCCGGGGCTGCGGGCTCACAGGCCAGTGGGGCTGGGAGGGGCTGTGGGGCTGGGGCCTGGCAGGAACTGGGGGGGCCAGGAGGGGCTGTGGGGCCTGGCTGGGGCCGGGGCCGTGGGGCTGGGGCTGTGGGGCCGGAAGGGACTGGGGCCTGGTTGGGACTGTGGGGCTGGGACTGGGGCCTGGCTGGGGCCTGGCAGGTACTGGGGGGGCAGGAGGGTTCTGGGGCCTGGCTGGGGCCGTGGGGCCGGTGCCGTGCCGTGCCGGTGCCGTGCCGTGCCGTGCCGGTGCCGTGCCGTGCCGTGCCGTGCCGTGCCGGTGCCGTGCCGTGCCGTGCCGGTGCCGTGCCGTGCCGTGCCGTGCCGGTGCCGTGCCGTGCCGTGCCGTGCCGTGCCGTGCCGTGCCGGTGCCGTGCCGTGCCGTGCCGTGCCGTGCCGTGCCGTGCCGGTGCCGTCCCGTGCCGTGCCGGTGCCGTCCCGTGCCGTGCCGTGCCGTGCCGTGCCGGTGCCGTGCCGTGCCGTGCCGTGCCGGTGCCGTGCCGTGCCGGTGCCGTGCCGTGCCGTGCCGTGCCGTGCCGGTGCCGTGCCGTGCCGTGCCGTGCCGTGCCGGTGCCGTGCCGTGCCGTGCCGTGCCGTGCCGTGCCATGCCGGTGCCGTGCCGTGCCGGTGCCGTGCCGGTGCCGTGCCGTGCCGTGCCGTGCCGTGCCGTGCCATGCCGGTGCCGTGCCGTGCCGGTGCCGTGCCGTGCCGTGCCGTGCCGTGCCGTGCCGTGCCGGTGCCGTGCCGTGCCGTGCCGTGCCGGTGCCGTGCCGTGCCGTGCCGTGCCGTGCCGGTGCCGTGCCGTGCCGTGCCGTGCCGTGCCGTGCCGGTGCCCACGGCCGCGCTGTCCGTCCGCAGGCCGCGGTGCCGCCGGGCTGAGCAGTTACGCGCTGACGCTGCTGGCGCTGTTCTTCCTGCAGACACGGAGCCCCCCGCTGCTGCCCAGCGCCGCCCGCCTGGCGCAGCTGGCGGGTACGGACCCGGCCCTCCCTCCCCTCCCCCCCTGCCCATCCCTCCCCCCCGCCCATCCCTCCCCCCCCTGCCCATCCCTCCCCCCCCCCTGCCCATCCCTCCCCCCCCCGCCCATCCCTCCCCCCTGCCCATCCCTCCCCCCCTGCCCATCCCTCCCTCCCCCTGCCCATCCCTCCCCCCCCCCTGCCCATCCCTCCCCCTCCCCCTGCCCATCCCTCCCTCCCCCCGCCCATCCCTCCCCCCCGCCCATCCCTCCCCCCGCCCATCCCTCCCTCCCCGCCCATCCCTCCCCCCGCCCATCCCTCCCCCCCGCCCATCCCTCCCCCTCTCCGTCCCTCTCCATCTCCGTCCCCACCCCACACCCCTTCTCCTGTCCCTCCCTCTGTCCGTCTTCCTCTCCATCCCCTCTGTCCCTCCCTCTGTCTGTCCCCCCTGTCCAGCCCCCCTGTCCAGCCCCCCCAGTCCGTTCCCCTCCGTCCGTCCGTCCCCTGCCCGTCCCCCCATCCATCCCCCTGTGCGTGCCTCCATCCCTCCCCCTGTCTGTCCGTCCCCCTGCCTGGTCCCCCCGTCTGTCCCCCCGTCCATCCCTCCGTCATCCCCCCTGCCTGTCCGTCCCCCCTGTCCGTCCAGCCCCCCATCCATCCCTCCGTCTGTCCCCCTGTCCATCCCCCTGCCCCTCCACCTGTCCATCCTTCCGTCCATCCCTCCCCCCATCCATCCCCTTGTCCCTCCCCCCGTCCGTCCCCCCGTCCGTCCGTGTGTCCCCGGGGTGCCCAGCGTCCCCCCGTCCCGTTCCAGGCCCCGCGGATCGCGCTGTGGTGGGGGGATGGGACTGCTCCTTCCCGCGGGACCCGGCGGCGCTGGAGCCCAGCGGCAACACCGAGACCCCCTGTGAGGGCACGGGGGGTTGGGGGGGATCCGGGGGGATCCAGGGCAGAGATCTGGGGGGATCCGGGGGGATCCAGGGCAGGGATCTGGGGGGATCCGAGGTGGGTTTAGGGGGGACCCAAGGGGATTGGGAGGGAACCTGGGAGGATCTTGGGGGGGGGGGGATCCAAAGGGGATCTGAGGGGGATCCAGGGGGGATCTGAGGGGGATTTAGGGGAGATCTGAGGGGGATTTATGAGGAATCCAAGGGGGACCCAGGGGAGGATCTGAGGGGGATTTAGGGGAGATCTGAGGGGGATTTGGGGGGGATCCAGGGGGGACCCAGGGGAGGATCTGAGGGGGATTTAGGGGAGATCTGAGGGAGATTTGGGGGGGATCCAGGGGGACCCAGGGGAGGATCTGAGGGGGATTTAGGGGAGATCTGAGGGAGATTTGGGGGGATCTGAGGGGGGTTTGGGGGAGATCTGAGTGGAACACATGGGGGGATTTAGGGGGGTTCTAAAGGGGGGGATCCAAGAGCGCTTGGAGGGGGACTTGGGGGGGTTTAGGGAGGCTCTGCGGGGGATTTGGGGTGCCCCCCTCACCCCCTCTCCTGCCTGTCCCCCCCAGCCTCCCTCCTGGCCGATTTCTTCCACGTCTTCGGCGACTTCGACTTCGGCGGGCGGGTGATTTCGCTGCGGGAGGGTCGGGGCGCTGCCGGTGCCGCTGCCGGTGCCGGTGCCGGAGGGGTTGAGGTTGGGGCCCTTCAACCTGCAGGATCCCTTCGAGCTGAGTCACAACGTGGCGGCCAACGTCAGCGCCAGGACGGCCGCGCGCTTCGGCCGCTGCTGCCGCCACGCCGCCCGGCTCTGCCGCAGCCTCCGCTTCCGCTGCCGCTCCAGCCGGGGCCGCGCCTGGGGGGTGACGCGGCTGCTCCAGCCCGAAGCCGCCCGCCCTGGGGCCGTGGGAGACCCCGACTTCCTCATCCCCCTCCCCACGGGCCCCGGGGATGGGTTCCGGGAGGTGTGCGCCGCCGTGGCCTTCGTGCTGCGCGACGTCCTCGCCTGCCGCTGCGTCGCGCTGGAGCCCGGGCAAAGGCCGCGGGGTCCCGGCGTCATGGCGGCACCGGGGAGGGTGGAGGATCCGCTGGGATCCAAACGGCGTCTCCTGGAGGAGCCCGACACGGCGCCGGGCGGGAAGAGGCGGCGGGGGGCTGAGGAGGAGGAAGAGGAAGAGGAGGAAGAGGAAGAGGAGGAAGAGGAAGACGAGGTGAAGTGGAGCTGCGACCTCCGGCACCGCGTCTGGGCCGGGAGGCGCCGCGTGCGCCGGCGGCTGCGCCACGATGGCGGCGGCACCGCGGGGAAGGACGAGGCCGAGCTGGAGCTGGAGCTGGAGCGCGCCGTGTCGGCAGCCATCGCGCAGGACGAGGAGGAGGAGGAGGAGGAGGAGGCCGAAGGAGCCGCTGCTGCGCTTCCAGGCCGCCGCGCGGGCGGTGGGCGCGGGGCGGGAGCCTCGGGTGCTGCTCCGCTTCCTCCCATCCCCCCAGGTTCCCCTTCCCCTTTTCCGGGAGTTTTTCCACTTCCTGGAGCGTTTCCTTCCCGTCGCCGTGCGGCAGCGGCTGCGCCGGGGGCAGCCCCGAGGGGGGACGGGGGGGCTGGGGGTGGTTTTGGGGTGCAGGCGGGTGGCTTTGGGCAGTAAAAGCTCCCCTTTCCTTCACGGATTTCCTGGGATTTGCCTCTTTCCTTCACAAATTTCCTCCTCAAATCCCAAATTTCCCCCTTGATCCCCCAAAATCGGGGGCAAATCCAGCCTTCCCCCCCTTTGCCCTTTCACTCTCACATTTTGCCCTGAATTCCAAAATTTCCCTCTCTATTCCCAATTTTTCCCCCTTATTCCAGAACATTCTCGAGGGATTTGCCCCTTTTAGTCCCAAATCTCCCCCTTAATTCACAAACCTCCCCCTTTAATTCACCAATTCATCCCTTTAGTCACATTTTTTACCCCTTTATGCAGAAAGATTCTTGTGGAATTTGCTTCTTTAACCAAAATCTCTCCCTTTATAACCAGAATTTACTGAGGAATCTGCCTCTTTATTGACAAATCCCAGAATTCCCACAGATTTCCCCCTTTAATCACAAATATTCCAGAGAAATTTGGCTCTTTCGTCCCAAATTTGCCTCTTTAATCAAAATCTCTCCCTTTATGACCCCAAATTACCCATAAATTGGCTTCTTTAGGCAGAAATTTTGGGGTTCTGAGCCCCTGGTCAGAGATTTCCCTCTTTATTCACGGGTTTTATTGACAAATTCGCCCCTTTAGCCCCAAATTTGCCTCTTTGGCCCCAAATCTCCCCCTTTTATTCCCACAACTAGGCCCCGGCAGAAGCCTGGGGCTCGATTAGAGCAGCTCCCGGGCCGGGGAGCCTCCAGGGGCGGCTGGGGGCGGCCGGAAGTGGGATGGAGCCGTTGACCGGAAGTGGTGAGTGAGGGCATGAAGCCACAGGGGGCGTGGGCGGGAAGGAAGGGACCGGAAGCGGGGAGCGGGCGTGAGAAAGGGACCGGAAGCGGGGAGCGGGCGTGAGAAAGGGACCGGAAGCGGGTGCGAGAAAGGGACCGGAAGTGGGGAGCGGGTGTGAGAAAGGGACCGGGCGTGAGGCGGGCGGCTTGGCCGTGAGAGTGAGAAAGGGACCGGAAGCGCGGTGCCGGAAGCGCGGTGCCGGAAGCGGAAGCCCGTCCCGCTGCCTCCCCGGTGCCGGTGCCGGTACCGGCGCGATGCGGCGCTGGGCCCCCGCCTGGCCCGAGGCCCTGAAGGGCCGCGCCGCCCGTTACGCCCTGGAGCGCTCGCTCGGGCCCTACCTGGAGGAGCGGCTGCGGCTGGAGCAGCTCAGCCTCGACCTGCGCGGCGGCACCGGGACCCTGCGCGACCTGCGGCTCCGCGCGGCGGTGAGGGGCCGGGCCGGGGGGGCTGCGGCCCCGGGAGGGGCGGGTCTGCGGCCCCGGGGGGTGCTGAGGCCCCGGGGGTGCTGAGGCCCCGGGGGGGATGTGTCTGAGGCACTGGGCGGGGGAGGGCGGGTCTGCGGCCCCGGGGGGAGCAGAAGCCCCGGGGGGGTCTGAGGCCGGGGGGGGGGCGGGTCTGCGGCTCCGGGAGGGGGTGTCTGAGGCCCCGGGGGGGTCTGAGGCCCGGGGGGCGGGTCTGCGGCCCTGGGGGTGGGTGTCTGAGGCACTGGAGGAGGGGGTGGTCTCAGGCCCCGGGGGGAGTTCTGCGGCCCCGGGGGGGGGTCTGACCCCGCTCTCCCCCCTTCCCCCCCCCCCAAGGCGGTGGATGAGGCGCTGGCCGGGGCCCCGCTGGAGCTGCGCGAGGGCTGCGCGGCCGCCGTCACCGTCACCGTGCCCTGGGCAGCGCTGGGCACCGAGCCCTGCGGGCTGCACGTGCAGGGGCTGCGCCTCGCGCTGGGGCCACGTGAGTCACAACCCCCTCCCCTCTCCCCCCCACCCCCTTTCCCCTCCCCCCCAATCCCGGGAGACACACCCCTCCCCCCTCCCCCCACGGGGGCAATAATCCCCGCCCCCCTCCTCCCCGGCCCCTCTGATCCCCCCCCGGGGTGTCCGTACCCGCCCCCCGGGACTGTTTCCCCCCCCCCCCCGGGGCTGTCACACCCCCCCGGGACTCTATTCCGCCCCCACCCCGTGTCTCTGCCCCCCCCATTCTCCCCCCATGTGTTCCCCCCCTCCAGGGCAGCACTGGGGCACAGGGACCGTGCCCTCCCCCCACGGAGCGACCGGACCCGGCCCGGGACCCCCCCCGGAGCCGCCCCCCTGGAGGGGCTGGAGGCGCTGACCCAAACCATCGAGTCAGGTGGGGGGGGGGGTGGGGTGGGTGGGGTGGGAGGAGGGGAGGGGCTGGGGTTGAGGGAGGGGTTTGGGGGGGTCCAGGGTGGATTAGGGGGTGTAGGGGGTCGTGAGGGGGTTGGGGAGGGTCTGAGGGGGGGGTCAAGGTTGGATTAGGGATTCGGGGGGGTTTGGGGGGGGTCCCAGCCCATTTGACCCCCCCATCCCCCCCCCAGTGCTGCGGCGGCTGCGGGTGGTGCTGGAGGACACGGTGCTGCGGCTGGAGCTGCCCCCCCAGCACGGGGGGGCCGGGGGCTGCGCTGGAGCTGCACCTGCCCAGGTTTGGGAGGGGCTGGGGGGGCGGGGGGGGCACCCCAAGAGCTGTGACCCCCCCCCTTGGGTGGAGTATGAGGATGGGGAGGGGGCTGGAGGCAGTGCTGCATGGGTTTGGGGTGGGGGCACCCCAAAAGGGGGACTGGGAGGGGGCTGGGAGTTGGGGGGGGGGGCTGGGGGCAGGGGGGGCCCCCTTGAGCTGTGCCCCCCCCCCAGGGTGGAGTACGAGGACGAGGGGGGCTGGAGGCGGCGCCCCCCGCGGTGCTGCTCAAGGGGCTGCGGCTCCGGGACCTGCGGCTCTTCCAGCGGCAGCTGCCCCAGGACACGGTACTGGGGGGGGGGCAGGACCCCCCCCAGAAACACCCCCCTTTACCCCCCCTTTGCACCCCCTTACTGTCCCCCCAACTCCCACCCCCTTTCCCCCCTTGTCTGTCACCTCCCCCCTTCTTGCTCCCCCCCTTGTTGTCCCCCCCCCCATGGTGCCTCCCCACCCCGTTACCAGCCCTGTCCCCCCCCCCCAGGAGCAGGAGCCCCCCAGGAGCAGCCCCCCCTGCTGCTGGGGTTCAGCCCCGGCCCCTCCCAGCTGGCGCTGCGGCTGAAGCAGAACCAGGCGCTGCCGGGACCCTCGGTGGGGGGGGGACGGGGGGCTGGGGGGGTATGGAGCTGGGGGGTGCAAATAGGGGGGTTTGGGGGGCAAATAGGGGGGTTGGGGGGGGGATATGGAGCTGGGGGGGCAAATAGGGGGGTTGGGGGGGCAAATGGGGGGGGGGCTGGGGGTGACGGGGGGCAGAGGGGGGATATGGAGCTGGGGGGGGCACCCGGGGGGCTGAGGGGCGATAATGGGGCTGGAGGGGGTGCTGGGGGGGCTCTGGGGGTGCTGGGGGGGGTCTTAGGGGGTGCAGGGTGTGTTTGGGGGGGCTGGTTTGTTGGGTTTGGGGGGCCTGGGGGGGTGGAGGGCTCTAGGGGAGGTAAGGTGGGGTCTGGGGGGGTCTCTGGGGGTGCCAGGGGGTGGGGGGGCTCTGGGGGGACTCGGGGGATGGGGGGCTCTGGGGGCTCTGGGGGGGTGGGGGTCCCGTGGTGCTGACCCCTCTGGGTGCAGGTGGAGGTGTCGGGGTCGGTGGGGGCCCTGCAGCTGCTGCTGCCCCCCCGCGCTGGGGGCCCTGCGGGGGCTGCTGGAGGCGCTCAGCCCCCCGGTGAGTGGGGGACCCCTTTTTGGGGGGGGGGGGGGGGGGGGGACCCCCCTGGGTGGGACCCCCGGGACCCTTCTGAAGGGGGGTGGGGTGTGTGAACCCCCCCCGACCCCCAAGACCCTTCTGGGGGGGTTATTTGGGGGGCTGCTCCCACCCTGACCCCGTCGGCGGGGGTATTTGGGGTGCTGCCCCCCCACTGACCCCACGGGGGGGTCCTGGGGGGTCCCACAGAGCCAGGTGCCCCCCCGGGGGGAGCAGCCGCCCCCTGGGCCCCCAGGACCTGGCGCTGATCGAGCGGGAGCTGAGCCGCTGCCTGGGCGGGGGCGCCCCCAGACCCCCCCGGGGACGACCCCGACTCCGGTGAGGCCTTTTCTGGGGGGGGGGAGGAGGGGCTGAGGATTTGGGGGGGGTGTCACAAAACTGGGGGGTCCTCACCCCTTTTTCCCCCCTCCCCCTCCCAGATCTGTTCTACTCCATGACGGGGTCGCTGGGGGGGGGCAGCGCTTCCCCCCCTGAGGAGACCCCCCCAGCAGCTCCCCCCCAGCCCTGCGGTGAGTCCCTGGGGGGGGGGGGCAGTTTTGGGGGGGGGGGTGGGGGTGGCTGTACACCCCCCCAATCACACCCCTCCCCTCCCCCCAGGGCAGCTCCCGGCGCCGGCCGGCCCCTCCCCCCACCGCTGCCCCCCTGGTGAGTTTGGGGGGGGTGGGGGTTGGGGAGGGGGTTGGGGGTGTCAGGGGGGTTTATGGGGATGTTTGGGGGGGGCCTGGGGTGTTTGGGGGGCCCCAGTGGGGGATTACAGGGGTTGAGGGGGGTCTTGGGGGAGGGGGGTGGGGGTCCAGGGGTTTGTAGGAGTTTTGGGGGGACCTGGGGGGTTTGAGGGGGGTGGGGGGCTGAGGGGGGGTGTTGGCAGGTTTGGGGGGAGGAGGGGGTGTTTTGGGGGATGAAGGGTGATCCAGGGGGTGGGGGGGGGGCCTGGGGGGGTCCCAGGGGGTTTGGGGGGGGCGGTCCTTGGGAGTGTGGGGGTCCTGGGGGGTTTAGGGGTCTGGGGGGGCTTTAGGGGGGTCTCTCCCCCCGCTGACGCTCCCACAGGGGGGGTCCCCCCGGGCGGGGGGTCTCCGCGTGCGCCTGACCCTGGGGGCGCTGACGGCGACGCTGCCCTACGGCGAGGGGGGGCGGGGGCGGAGCCTGACCTGGGCCACGCCCACCCGGGACCGCACCTCAGGTCTGTGCCCCGCCCCCGCCGCGACCCCGCCCTGGCCACGCCCCTTGCCCTTTAGCTGACCCCACCTGCATGCGCTGACCACGCCCCCTTTCCCCTCAGCTGGTCATGCCGCTGGCCACGCCCCCTTCCTGGCCCCGCCCCTTCCCCCTCAGCTGACCCCTGTCTGTGCCCTGGCCCCGCCCCCGCCTGGCCCTGCTCGTTCCCCTCAGCTGGCCCCGCCCCCTGCCTGACCCCGCCCCTTCCCCCTCAGCTGACCCCTGCCTGTACCCTGGCCCCGCCCCCGCCTGACCCCGCCCCTGTCCCGCCCCCAGGCTGAGCTCGGGGGGCGCAGGCGGGGGCGGAGCTGGGGGTCCCGGGGGGCCCCGCGGGCACCTCTCATTGGCCCGGCTGCAGCTGTGGGAGGAGCTTCCGGGGGCGGAGCCGGGGGCGGAGCCTCATCGTCTGCAGGTGGGCGGGGCCTAAAGGGGGCGGGGCTAAAGGGGGCTGCAGAGCTGGGGGGGCGATAGGAGTAGGTATTGGGGGGGGTCCTATGGGGGGGTAATGGGGGGGTCTATTGGGGGGGGGTCCTATTGGGGGGTAATGCGGGGGGCTCTATTGGGGGGGGTCCTATTGGGGGGTAATGGGGGGGGTCTATTGGGGGGGGTCCTGTTGGGGGGTAATGCGGGGGGCTCTATTGGGGAGGGGCTATCTGGGGGGTCCTATTGGGGAGGCTCTATTGGGGGGGGTTATTGGGGGGGCTCTATTGGGGGGTCCTATTGAGGGGTACCTGGGGGGGCTCTATTGAGGAGGGGGCCTGTTGGGGGGGGGGTATTGGGGGGGATCCTATTGGGAGGGGTCCTGGGGGTGCTTTATGGGGGGGTCCTATTCGCGAGGTGTATGGGGGGTCTGGGGGGCGTGTCTTTATAGGGGGGCTCTACTGGGGGGCTCTACTGGGGGCTCTATGGGGGGGCTCTATTGGGGGGCGCTATAGAGGGGCTGCATTGGGGGGTCCTATTAGGGGGTGCTCTATTTGGGGGGTTTTATGGGGGGGCTCTATAGGGGGGCTGCATTGGGGGGGGTTATATTAGGAGGTGTATGGGGGGGGTATATTGAGGGGGGGGTCCAGGGGAGGGGTGTGGCAGGGGGTGGAGCTTAACACACCCCCCACCCCCCCCCCAAATCTCTCCCCTCCCCCAGATCCTGCGGTTCCCTGGGGTGCCCTCCCCACTGCCCCCCCAGCCCTGCCTGCGCCTGCGCTACGGCCCCCCTGGCCCCCCCAGCCTGGAGACCCCCCCTGCAGGTGAGTGGGGCAGGGGGGGCCCCACGACCCCCCAGGGCGGGATTGATGTGTGGGGGGATGGATGGACCCTCCCTTCCCCTCCCCCATCCCCCTCATTCCGTGTCCTGTCCCCCCCACCATGGGACAGGGCACCCCAAATCCCACCCCAGCCCCCAGGGCCCCCAAACCCTCCACCCTGAGCTCCCTGAGCCCTCCCAGGGCGCCCCCAACTCCCACCCAGAGCTCCAAGTCCCACGTAACCCCCCAACTCCCCCCCGAGTCCCCCCTGTACCCCCCCAGGACCCCCCAACCGCCCCACCCCAGCCCCTGACCCCCCTGTGCCCCCCAGGGCCCCCCCCCAGCCGGGAGCTGCTGCTGGAGCTGAGCCCCTTCGAGAGCGACCTGGAGCTGGGGCTGCTCGAGCGGCTCGGGACCCTCCTGGGGGGGCTGGGGGAGCCCCCAACACGCCCCCCGCGCCCCCCACGCCGGTATGAGGGGGGTGGGGTTGGGGGGAGGCTGGGGGGAGGTTTCGGGGGCTTTGGGGTGGGAGGGGGGTTCAGGGGGGGCTGTTCGGGGGGGGGGTGTGAGGAGGGGGTTTGGGGGACACTTTGAGGGGGGGGGGTGTCGTCCCAGTGTGGGGTTCAACGGGGGCTTCAGGGTCGGGGGGGTTGGGGGAGGGGGATCCAGAGGGAGGGACTTTGGGGGGGATCTCGAGGTGGGGGGGTCCGGGGGGAGGAGCCTTGGAGGGGTTTTGGGGGGGTCTGATGCCAAGGGGGGTGTCTTTGGGGGGGTCTGACGCTAAGGGGGGGTTCTTTGAGGGGCTCTTTGGGGGGCGTCTGATGGCCGGGGGGGTCCTTGGGGGGGCTCTTTGGGGGGGTCTGTGGGGGGGTCTGACTTCTGGGGTGTCCCTGTCCCCCCCAGAGCCCCCCCTGGTGCGGGTGTCGGCCCCCCGGGGGGTGCTGCGGCTGCGGCTGCCCCACGCTGACCTGCGCCCCCCGCCCGCAGCCCCCCCCCAACCTGCGCCCCGAGAGCTTCCGCCTGGAGCTGGGGGGCCCCGGGGCTGGGCGGGGGCCGGGGGGGGGTCCTGCTCTGCACCCACCTGCTGGGTGAGTGTTTGGGGGGGGGGTTTGAGGGGTGGGGGAAGGGGTGGGGGGGGCTGTGACGTTGCTGTGACCCCCGTACCCCCCCCCCCAGGTGTCTACGAGTCGGAGGATTTGGGGGTGATCCCCTGCCTGCGCGTGGAGCCCGGGGGGGGCAGCTGCCCACGTGAGGGGGGGCTCTGGGTGCTGGGGGGGGGGGTGGGATGGGCGGGGTTCTGGGTTGAATTTGGGGGTGAAGGTGCTTGGGGGTGGGGGGGGGGATTGGGGAGGTAATGGGGGGATTGGGGGGCACTTGGGGGGGGTTGTGGGGGGGTTTGGGAGGGTCCTTGGGTGGTTGGGAGGGGCTTGGGGGGAGCTATGGGGTGATTTGGGGGGGTTGGGGGGGGTCTCTGGGTACTCGTGGGGGGTGGGGGGCTATGTGGTGTTTTGGGGGGTGGGGGGGCACCCCTGGGTGCTGGGTGGGGGATGTGGAGGGGCCCCTGGGTGCTTGGGGGGGGGTGGGGGGGGCCCTGGGGGGGGCATACAGGGTGTCTGAAGGGGGGGGTGTTTGGGGGGTGCAGGGGGGTCTGGGGGTGCAGGGGGGTTTTGGGGGGGGTGGTCTGAGCCCTGGCTGTGTCCCCAGGCTGGAGGTGACGGTGCCTGACCCCCCTCGGCGCCCCCCCGACCCCCCCCCGGCCCCTTCTCCGCCCGGCGCAACATCTACGAGAGCCACGAGGTGGGGGCACCCCCAGCCCCCCCCCCCATTCGGGTTTGGGGGTCCCCAGCACCCCCTGAGGATCTGGGGGGAGGTTTGGGGGAGTCCTGAGTGGCTTATGGGGGGGGGTCCCTATATTCTGGGAGGGGGTTGGTGGGAGGGGTCATGGTGATGGGGGGGGCGATTTTAGGTGTCCCAGGGGTGTCATGGGAGGTTGGGGGGTCCCTGGGCATCCCCCGTATTTGGGGCGGGGGTTGGTGTATTTTGGGGTGTCCGGGGGGGGGGATGGGGAGGGTTGGCCTTTTGAGGGGCTGTTTGGGGTTCTGGCGGGGGGGGGGTTCAGATCTGAGGACCCCCTGTGTCCCCCCCAGCTGGTGCTGCCCGGGACCCCCGCGGAGCTGGGGGCGTTCGTGGGGGGGGCGCTGGGGGGGGCCCCCTGCACCCTGCGCCTGGTGCTGCCCCGCGCCCACCTGCTCCTGCGCCCCCCGAGCTGGGGCAGCGGCTCTACAGCAGGTGGGGGGGGACGGGGGGGGTTTGGGGGGCTGGGAGAGGGTTGGGGGGCTGGGGGGGTCTGGGGCAGCGGCTCTATAGCAGGTGGGGGGGGGGACGGGGGGGTTTGGGGGGGTACAGGGGGGTTTGGGGGGCTGGGGGGAGTCTGAGGCAGCGGCTCGACAGCAGGTGGGGGGGCCCTGGGGGGGTGTACAGGGGGTTTTGGGGGGTTGGGGGGGCTTTGAGGGGTTGGGGGGCTGGGGGGGGCTGGGGCAGCGGCTCGACAGCAGGTGAGGGGGGCTGGGGGGCTTTGGGGGAGGTACGGGGGGGTTTGGGGGGCTGGGGGGGCCTGTAGGGGTTGGGGGGGCTTAGGGAGGATGTTGGGGGGGGATGGGGGGTTGGTGGGGCTGAGAGGGGGGTAGTGGGGTGCAGGGGGGGCGTGGGGGGGCCATAGGGGGGTTTGGGGGTCACCCCGTGGTTTGGGGACCCCCCCAGCCCCCCCAGCGCTTCCCCGCTCATTCTCTCCCCCCCCCCCCCCAGGATAAACAACGATCTGTTGCTATGGGAACCGTATGGCCCCGCCCCTTGGGCAGGCCCCGCCCAGTCGGAGGGCTCTGACCAATCGGAGAGTCCCGCCCCCTCCGGAGGCCCCGCCCACTCCGGAGGCCCCGCCCACGAGACCTTCCGGCCCTGCAGATCGGGGCTGGGGGGGGTGAGAGGGGCGGGGGGGGTGGGGGGTGGGGGGGGTTGGGGGCTCCCTGGGGGCTGGGGGGGGGCTCAGGGACAAGGGGGGGCTGGGGATATGGGGGGGCGGGGCTGGAATTTGGGAGGGGGGCGGCATTTGGGGGGGCTGGGATGGGGGGGGCAGGATTTGGGGGGGTCCCTGGGGTTTAGGGGGGGCCCTGGGTACTGGGGGGGGGGCGGGATTTTGGGGGGTCCCTGGGGTTTAGGGGGGCCCTGGGGGGCAGGATTTGGGGGGGTCCCTGGGGTTTGGGGGTGGGGTCCTGGCTGTGGGGGTGTCCCATGGATTGGGGGGGGGGGCATTGATTTTGGGGTCCCCGCTGACCCACCCCTTCTTTTTCCCCCCCCCCAGACTCGGAAGAGGAGGAAGAGGAGGAGGAGGAGGCGCCGGGGGGTCCCGGGGGGGGGGTGGGGGTCGCACCCCCCCAGTCCAGAGCGGAGTCGCCGTCCTGGTCACCGTGGGGCGGGGGAGGGTCACTGCCCTATGCCCCCCCGAGGTGAGGGGGGTACCCCACATCCTGACCCCCACCCCCACTCTCAGACACCCCCTGATCCCCCATAACCCCCCCAGACCCCTCCAGACCCACCACATCTCCCCCACTCCCCCTGGGCCACTTTGGGGGATCCCGGCCCCCCCAATCCCTTGGGGCCCCCCCCGATTTGGGTGTGTGTCGTCCCCCCCGATTTAGGGTCCCCCGCACCCCTTGGGGCCCCCCACAACCCTTGGGCCGCCCCCTTGATTTGGGGTTCCCCCACCCATCCATCCCTCGGGTCCCCCCCGACTTTGGGTCTCCCCCCCACTCCCCCTGCCGATTTGGGGTGTGTCCCCCCATCCTCTGGGCCCCCCCTAATTCGGGGTGTCCCTCCCCCATCCCCTGGGCCCTCCCCCTAATTCGGGGTGTCCCCCCATCCCTTGGGCCCCCCTAATTTGGGGTGCCCCCCCCCCAGGCTGGGTCCCCAGGCGGCTGCCTGGTGCTGGAGGTGGGGGAGGGGCGCTGCTGCGTCCTGTCCCGCCCGGGGGGCGCGGGGGGTCACCCAGGCCTGTGCCGAGGCCCAACGCCTGGCCCTGCTGCACGGTACGGGGCGGGGGGGCGGGTTGGGGGGCTGGGGGGTCCCCAAGGGGACTGGGGGGGCTGGGGGGGCACCCAGGCCTGTGCCGAGGCCCAAGGCCTGGCCCTGCTCCATGGTATGGGGGGGGGGGCGAGTGGGGGACTGGGGGGGGGGGGCTGGGGGGGTTCAGGGGGCTCCTGAGGGTTTGGGGGGGTCCCCAAGGGGACTTGGGGGGGGTCCGTAGGGCTGGGGGGGTCCCCAAGGGGACTGGGGGGGGTGGGGGGGGCACCCAGGCCTGTGCTGAGGCCCAAGGCCTGGCCCTGCTCCACGGTATGGGGGGGGGGGGGGCAAAGTGGGGGTCTGGGGGGGCCCCAGGGGTGCTGGGGGGTTCAGGGGAGTTTAGGGGGAGGAAGGGGGTTTGGGGGGGGGATCTGAGGGGGTTTGGGGGGGGCCATGGGGCTGGGGGGGGCACCCAGGCCTGTGTCGAGGTCCAAGGCCTGGCCCTGCTCCACTGTACGGGGGGTGGGGGGCGGGTTGGGGGTCTGGGGGGGGACTGGGGGTGCTCCAGGGGGGCTGGGGGGGTTCAGGGGGGCTGGGGGGGTCCCAGAAGGGTTTTGGGGGGGGGAAACAGGGGTCTGGGGGGATTCAGAGGGTCCCAGGAGGTTTGGGGGGGGGAACAGGGGTTTGGGGAGGGGTTTTGGGGGTCCTGAAGGGTTTGGGAGGGGGAAACAGGGGGCTCAAGTGGGTCCCCAGGGGTCTGGGGGGGCTGTGAGGGGCTGGAGGGGTGTTGGGGGCGGGGGGGGGGTGTGTGTCCCCCTCACTCTCCCCTCCCCCCCAGGCCCGGCCGAGGCAGCAGTGGGGGAGGGGCTGGGGGTGCCGGGGGAGGGGGAGGGGCTGGGGGAGCTGCCCCCCCTTCTGCCCCTGTATCCTGCCCTGGGAGACCCCCACGCCCCCCCGGGCTCTGGCCCCCCCCCGAATGCTGGGGGTGGCGTTGGGGAGCAGCCTGGACCCCCCCAAAAACCTCCGGGTACGAGGGGGGAGGGGGCTGGGGGGGATTGGGGGGCTGGGGGGGGCACGGGGGGGGCTGAGGAGTGAATGGGGGGG
The DNA here is from genome assembly GCA_027925045.1 of Hypotaenidia okinawae. Classification (NCBI taxonomy): domain Eukaryota; kingdom Metazoa; phylum Chordata; class Aves; order Gruiformes; family Rallidae; genus Hypotaenidia; species Hypotaenidia okinawae. The sequence continues at coordinate 751,220 of BSDF01000037.1, forward strand.
CTGGGGGGGGGGCACAGGGGGGCTGGGGGGCTGGGGGGTGAATGGGGGGGGGGCTGGGGGGGGGAATCGGGGGGGCTGGGGGGGGCACGAGGGGTCTGGGGGGGCTGAGGAGTGAATTGGGGGGGCTGGGGGGGGCATGGGGGGGTACAGTGGGGGCAAGAGGCTGAATTGGGGGGGCTGGGGGGGTTACGGAGGGTATGGGGGGGTGGGGGGTGAATTGGGGTGCTGGGGGGGGGGCAGGGGTGTGAATTTGGGGTGGGGGGGCTGGGGGTGACCCCGTTTTCCCCCCCCCAGGAGCTGGTGGTGTCGGTGGCTCTGGAGGGGGGGTCGTGCGACACCCCCCAGCCCCCCCGCCCAGCGCTGGTACCGCCAGGTGAGGGGGGGCGGGGGGGGGGGCAGGTTTGGGGGTCCCCAGTTTTGGGGTCCCATGTTTGGGGGGGCAGATTGGGGGGGGGCAATTGAAGGGGGAGGGGGTCAGTTCTTAGGGTCCTTATTTGGGGGGGGGGGCAGGTTTGGGGGGGGCAGGTTTGGGGATCCCCGAGGGGGGGACCCCCCATTTTTTGGGGGGGGGGGAGTTTGGTTGTGGGGTCTCCATGAATTTGGGGGGTTCGCCCCTTTTTATTTGGGGGGAGGGAGGCAGAGTCCCAGTTTGGGGGATCCCAGGGGTGAGGGGGTGGGGGGTGTTTTTGGGGTGCCCCCCCTCACCCCCTCTTCCCCCCCCCCAGCTCCTGTCCCTCTTGGCTCTGGAGGAGGAGCCAGTTTTGGGGTACACAGCGCCCCCCCCGTGACCCGCCTGCACCTGCACCTCTGCCGCTGCGCCCTGGACTACAGGTGGGGGGCACCCCAAAACTGGGGGGGGGTCCCCAGAATCAGGGAGGGGGAGCAGGGGGGCAAAACCCCCTGGGGGGCCCCAAAACCCCCAGGGAACCCCCAAATCCTCAATGTTCTGGGGGTCCCCAAGGTCTGGGGGGTCCCCAAACCTCCTGGGGGTCCCCTCGAGTTTCTAGGGTCCCCTAAAGTCCGGGGGGGTCCCCAAGTTCGGGGGGGTCCCCAAATGCTCACGGGGGGGTTGAAAGTCCTGGGGGGTCCCTGAAGTGGGGGGGGTTTCTTTAAACCTCCTGGGGGTCCCCTCAGATTTTTAGGGGTCCCTTAAAGTCCAGGGGGGTCCCCAAATTCGGGGGGGGGTCCCCAAATTTAGGGGGGCCCTCAAGCTCTGGGGGGGTCCCCAAAACTCGGGGGGTCACTATATTTGGGGGGTCCCCAAATTTAGGGGGGTCCCTCAAGCTCTGGGGGGGTCCCTAAATTTAGGGGGTCTCTCAAACTCTGGGGAGGGTCCCCAAAACTCGTGGGGGGACCCTAAATTTAGGGGGTCCCCAAATCTAGGGGGATCCTTCAAACTCGGGGGGGTGTCCCTAAATCTAGGGGGTCCCTCAAACTCGGGGGTCCCCAAATCTAGGGGGATCCCCCAAAACTCGTGGGGGGTCCCTAAATTTAGAGGGGGGGTCCCCAAATTTGGAGGGGGGAGGGTGTCGCCCAAACTGCTCCTCCCCCTCCCCCTCGACCCTTCATTTCGGGGGTGCCCCCTCCCCAATCTTTTCGGGGGGTGGTCAGGGTGCTCTGAGGGGGGTGGGGAGAGGGGGTCACCCCGGGGTTTTGGGGTGACAGCCCCCCTTTCCCCCCCCCCAGGCCCCCTCCCCTCCCCCTGCGGGTCCTGGTCACGGCCGAGACCTTCAGCCTCACCAGCACCATCCTCACCGACACCGACGTCTTCCTGCTCAGGTGGGGGGGGGGTCGGGGGGTCCCCCCAAACCTGGGAGGGGGGTGTGACCACCCCCTCCTCGTGCTGACCCCCCAAACCCCCCCAGGCTGGTGGTGGATGATGGAGCCGTGTTCCTGAGCCAGGGGGAGGGGCTGGACCTGCAGAGAGGTGGGGGAGGGGAGGGGGGTTGGGGAGAGGGGGGGGTCCCCTGAAGTGGGGGGGGGACAGGGGGTTGTGGGGAGTTGGGGTTGGGGGGGCTGGGGGCGTCCTGGGGGTCTGTGGGGGGCGGGGGGGGGGAGGGGGCTCTGGGGTGGTGTGTGCATGGGGCTGGGGTGGGCAGGGGGGTGGGGTGGGGGGGTGATTTGGGGTCCTGGGGGTCCCCAGAGGGTTGAGGGGGGGGGTGGGAGTTTTGGAGGGGGGGGTTTGGGGGTCCCCATGGGTCTTGGGAGGGGTCTGGGGGGGCTCTGGGGCTCCCCATGGGTCTGGGGGGTTTGGGGGGGGGCTCTGGGGCTCCCCATGGGTCTGGGGGGGCTCTGGGGGTCTCAGGGGGTCCCGTCCCCCCCCCAGATTACGTCTGTGTCCTGGACGTGGATTTCCTGGAGCTGCTGGTGACGAGCTGGAAGGGCAGCGGGGGGGGCAGAGCCCGGTCAGTGGGGCTGGGGGGGCTGTGGGGCTGGAGTGGAGCCGGGGGGGGGCTATGGGGGCGCTATGGGGCTGGGGGGGGCTATTGGGGGGGCTATGGGGCTGGGGGGAGCCGGGGGAGGGCTATTGGGGGGGGCTTTGGGGCCGGGGGGGTTATTTGGGGAGGGGCTATGGGGCTGGGGGGGCTATGGGGGGGCTATGGAGCTGGCGGGGGTTATTGGGGGGGGGTTTGGGGCCGGGGGGGGCTATGGGGCTGGAGGGGAGCTGGGGAGGGCTATAGGGGGGGGCTATGGGGCTGGAGGGGAGCTGGGGAGGGCTATAGGGGGGGCTATGGGGTCTGGGGGGAGCTATTGGAGGGGCTATGGGGCCGGGGGGGGGCTATGGGGCTGGAGGGGAGCTGGGGAGGGCTATAGGGGGGGCTATGGGGCTGGGGGGAGGGGCTATTGGAGGGGCTATGGGGCTGGGGGGAAGCTGGGGGGGGCTATGGGGCGGGGGGGGAGGCTTTGGGGGGCTATGGGGCTGGGGTGGGGGCTATGGGTCCGGGGGTGGGGGGTTTGGGGTGTTCCCCGGTGAGGGAGGAGCCGTGGCTCAGCACCCCCCCCCTCCCCCCAGCCCCCGCCCCCCAGGACGAGCTGCGCGTGGCTCCCGCCCGGCTCCGGGCTCGAACCTGCGCCGACAGCGCGGCCGCCCTGGCGCGGCTGGGGCGGCACCTGGCGGGGCACGCGGGCGGGGGGCGGGGCCAGCGGCAGACCCCGCCCCGCGCGGGGAGGGGCACCGGCACCACCCCCCCCCGGGGCAGCCAGGTAAAGGGGGGATGGGAGGGGGGGGATGGGACACCCCCTTCCCCGCCCCCCCAACCCCGGGACCCCCGTGATCTGGGGGAGGGGGCTGGGGGGGCGAGGGGGGGGCACTGGGGGGGTCTTGGGAGGTTTGGGGGTCTCAAGGGGGGTGATGGGGGGGTGAGGCGGGGGGTCCCGGGAGGTTTGAGGGGGATCTGGGGGGGTCTCAAGAGGTTTGGGGGGGATTTGGGGGTCTCAAGGGGGTGAGGGGGGGTTTGGGGGTGTCCCAGGAGGTTTGGGGAGGATCTGGGGGTCTTAAGGGGGGTGGGGGGTGGTTGGGGGGCTGAGGGGGGAGGGGCTGGGGGGGTCCCAGGAAGTTTGGGGGGGATCTGGGGGTCTCAAAGGGGGTGGGGGGTGGGGGCTGGGGGGTGAGGGGGGGGCACTGGGGGGGTCCCAGGAGGTTTGGGGGGATCTGGAGGTCTCAAGGGGGGTGGGGGGGACACTGGGGGGGTCCCGGGAGGTTTGGGGGGCTCTGGGGGGGTCTCAGGAGGTCTGGGGGGGCTCTGGGGGTCTCAGGGGGGTGATGGGGGGGCTGTGAACCCCACGACTCCCTCTGCCCCCCTCACACCCCCACCCCCCCCAGGCCCCCCCGGCGCCCCCCAGCCACCATCAACCAGCAGGACCTGACGGACGCCCTGCGGGACCCCCCCGGCCCCCCCGGCCCCCCCCAGCCCCCAGGTACTGCTGGGGGGGGGGATTGGGCGGGGGGGCTCAATTGGGGACTTGGGAGGCTGGGGGGGTCCTGGGGGGGGGTATATTTGGGGAGGGGGGATGTATCTGGGGTGGGGGGGTGTATTTTGGGGGGGACACCCCTAAATTACGTGCTTGGGGGGGGGGGGGGCAATTATGGGTCAGGGGGCAGCACCATGGGGCTGACCCCCCCCCGAAACCCCCCCCCCCAGGCGATGCTGAGCCCCCCCCGGCCCCCCCGGTCTCTGTGTACCTGTTCCCAGGGGGAGGGGGGTGCCGGCCCCAGGGAGGCCCCACAGCGGCCCCCCAGAGCCCCCCCTCCCCGACCCCCCCGGCCCCCCAGGGGGCAGCGACAGCCCCGAACCCGACGGCTTCTGCATCCTGGAGGCACCCGGGGCCCCCGACACCGTGAGGCTGGGGGGGCTGGGGGGGCTGGGGGGGGGGGGGGGCGGGGGGGATCCTGGGGGGAAAGGGGGTCCTGGGAGGGCACTGGGGAGGGCTAGGGCGTCTGGGGGGGCACTGAGGGGGCACTGGGGGTCCTGGGGGAGCTGGGGGGGCACTGGGGGGGCTGGGGGGGTCCTGGGGGGGCACTGGGGGTGGCGGTGGGGGTCCTGGGGGGGATAGGGGGGCACTGGGGGGGTCCTGGGGGGGCACTGGGGAGGGCTGGGGGGGTCCGGGGGGGCTGGGGGGCGCTGGGGGGATACTGGGGGTGTACTTGGGGGACACTGGGAGGCACTGGGGGGTAACGGGGGGGTCCTGGGGGGGATAGGGTAGCACTGGGGGGCACTGGGTGTCCTGGGGGGGGCTGGGGGGCATCTGGGGGGGTCCTGGAGGGAGACTAGGGGAACACTGGAGGGACTGGGGGGGCACTGGGGGGGGCTAGGGGTTGCCCTGGGGGGGCTGTGGGGGCACCGGGGGGACACTGGGAGGCACTGGGGGGGCTGGGGGGGTCCTGGGGGGGATGGGGGGGGCACTGTGGGGGCACTGGGGGGATACTGGGAGGCACTGGGGGGGCTGGGGGGGTCCTGGGGGGGATGGGGGGGGCACTGTGGGGGCACTGGGGGGATACTGGGGGGATAGGGGGGCACTGGGGGGGTCTGGGGGGGCTCATGAAGGGGTCCCTGGAGATGCTGTGGGGGGGCTCAGGGGGCGGGGGGAGCTGGGGGGGCTCATGGGGGGGTCCCTGTGGATGCTGGGGGGGGGCTCAGGGGGCGGGGGGAGCTGGGGGGCTCATGGGGGGGTCCCTGTGGATGCTGGGGGGGGGGGCTCAGGGGGCGGGGGGAGCTGGGGGGCTCATGGGGGGGTCCCTGTGGATACTGGGGGGGGCTGAGGGTGGGGGAAGCTGTGGGGTCCCTGGGGATGCTGGGGGGGGCTCAGGGTGCCGGGGGAGCTGGGGGGCTCTGGGGATGCTGGGGGGGTGTGTCCCCCCGGGGGTCCCACGGGGGGTGCTCATTGCCCCCTCCCCCCCCAGAGCCCCCCTCCCCCCCGCGTGCGCTGGCTGCAGCCGGGGCCGCTGCGGGTGCGGGACGGGCATTTCGGGGCCCCCGGGGGAGCGGGACCGGCTGCGCCCCCCCGGGGCTGCCCCCCCCGGCAGCGCCTGCTGCTGCGCGACGCCCACCTGGATTGGCAGCTCTTCGGGGGGCGGGACTTCGGGCCGGGACACGCCCCGCACAGGTGGGACACGCCCACAGGGGGAGGGGGCTATGGGGACACGCCCACCGGGGGAGGGGCTATGGGGGACACGCCCACCGATGGGGAGGGGCTATGGGGGACACACCCACTGATGGGGAGGGGCTATGGGGGACACGCCCACTGAGGGGGGGCTATGGGGGACACGCCCACTGTTGGGGGGCTTGGGGACACGCCCATTGCATGGGGGGGGCTATGGAGGGACACACCCACTGATGGGGGAAGGGCTTGGGGGACACGCCCACTGAGGGGGAGGGGCTATGGGGGAAACGCCCACTGATGGGGAGGGGCTATGGGTGGACACGCCCATTGCATGGGGAGGGGCTATGGGGGACACGCCCACTGATGGGGGAGGGGCTTGGGGGACACACCCACCGAGGGGGGCTTGGGGACACGCCCATTGCATGGGGGAGGGGCTATGGGGGACACGCCCACTGTTGGAGGCGGAGCTATGGAGGGACACGCCCGTTGCCGGGGCGGGGCTATGGGGGACACGCCCCTTGTGTGGAGCAGGGGGCGGGGCTAAGAGGGGGCGTGTCCCCTGGGGGCGGGGCTTCTCAGGGGCGGGACTAATTGCTGGACACGCCCACTGTCCACCGTGGGCGGGGCCGAGGAGGGGCACGCCCCCTGGATGGGTGTGGCAGGGGGTGTGGCCAGGCGCTGAAGCCCCACCCCTCCTCCCCGCAGGCCCCGCCGCGGAGGCCACGCCCCCTCCTCTGGCCCCGCCCACTCGCGGTGGAGGAACCGGGGGGGCCCCGGGAGGAGACAGGAGCTGCTGATGGAGCTGCACATGGGCAAGGTGGGGGAGGGGCTGGGGGGGGAGGGGCTGGGAGGGGTGGGGGAGGGGCTGGGGGAGGGGCTGGGGGAGGGGCTGGGGGGAGGGGCTGGGAGGGGTGGGGGAGGGGCTGGGGGAGGGGCTGGGGGGAGGGGCTGGGAGGGGTGGGGGAGGGGCTGGGGGAGGGGCTGGGGGAGGGGCTGGGGGGAGGGGCTGGGAGGGGTGGGGGAGGGGCTGGGGGAGGGGCTGCACATGGGCAAGGTGGGGGAGGGGCTGGGGGGGGAGGGGCTGGGAGGGGTGGGGGAGGGGCTGGGGGAGGGGCTGCACATGGGCAAGGTGGGGGAGGGGCTGGGGGGAGGGGCTGGGGGGGGTGGGGGAGGGGCTGGGGGAGGGGCTGCACATGGGCAAGGTGGGGGAGGAGCTGGGGGGAGGGGCTGGGGGAGGGGGAGGGGCTGGGGGAGGGGCTGGGGGGAGGGGCTGGGAGGGGTGGGGGAGGGACTGCACATGGGCAAGGGGGGAGGGGCTGGGAGGGGGAGGGGCTGGGGGAGGGGCTGGGGAGGGATGGGGGAGGGGCGGGGGGAGGGGGTGCACATGGGCAAGGTGGGGGAGGGGTGGGGGATGGGGAGGGGCGGGGGGAGGGGCGGGGAGGGGATGGGGTGGGGAAGGGGCTGCACATGGTCAAGGTGGGGGAGAGGATGGGAGGGGGAGGGGTGGGGGAGGGGCTGCACATGGGCAAGGTGGGGGAGGGGCTGGGAGGGGTGGGGGAGGGGCTGGGCTGGGGAAGGGGTGGGGCTGCACATGGACAAGGTGGGGGAGGGGCTGGGAGGGGGAGGGGCTGGGGGAGGGGCTGGGGCTGGGGGAGGGGCTGGGAGGGGGAGGGGCTGGGGGAGGGGCTGGGCTGGGGGAGGGGCTGCACGTGGGCAAGGTGGGGGAGGGGCTTGGGGGGTTCCCAGGATCCTGGGGGGACTCAGGGGGTGGTAGGGGGAGCAGGGGGGGTCTCTGGGGTCTGGGGGGGGGGTCTCTGTGGGGGGGGGGGTTCTCAGCCCCCCCTCCCCCCCAGGTGAGCGTGCAGCACGAGAGCTACGCGGAGCCGGAGCCCGCGGGGGCGTCCCGGGGGGTCCCCGGGGGGACCCGGGGGGCCCGGGGGGGGGTGCTGGGCCCGGGGGAGCGGCCCACCGCCCGCCTGGTGCTGCTGGTGCAGGAGCTGGAGCTGCGCGACCGCCTGGGGGGGGGCTCGGGCCCCCCTTCCTCTGCCGACACCCGCGGGGGGGCCGCCCCCCCAGCCCCCCACGGTACGGGGCGGGACCCCGCCCAAATCCTGACCCCCCCATTGGGACCCCTGACCCCCCCAAATTCTGACACACCCCCCCAAATCTTGACCCCCCTTTGGGAACCCTGACCCCCCTCATTGGGGCCCCTGAACCCCCCCCAAATCCTGACCCCCCCATTGGGAAGCCTGACCCCCCCCCATTTCGGTCCCCTGACCCCCCCCCAAATCCTGACCCCCCCAAATTCTGAACCCCCCCTACAAATTCTGACCCCCCCATTGGGAAGCCTGACCCCCCCCCCATTTGGGACCCCTGACCCCCCCCCCAAATCCTGACCCCCCCATTGGGACCCTTGAACCCCCCCAAAACGTGACCCCCCATTGGGACCCCTGACCCCCCCCCCAAATCCTGACCCACCCCCATTGGGACCCTTGAACCCCCCAAAATCCCGACCCCCCATTGGGACCCCTGACCCTCTCCCCCAAATCTTGACCCCCCTATTGGGACCCCTGACCCCCCCAAATCCTGACCCCCCCCCCATTGGGACCCGTGAACCCCCCCCAAATCCTGGACACCCCCCTCAAATCCTGACCCCCCATTGGGACCCCTGACTCCCCCCCCAAATCCTGACCGCCCCCAATTAGGACCCCTGACCCCCCCTTAACCCCCCCACCCCAATTCCTCCCCCCACTTTCTCCCCTTCCTGCCCCCCCATATCCCCCCTTCCCCAACTGACCCCCCCCAACCCCCCTTGTGCCCCCCAGCTGTGGGTCAAGGCCCTGCGGGTGCTGCCCCACCCCCCGCCCCCGGGGGGGTCCCCGAATGCTGCCTGAGGGTGGCCCTGACCCCCTGCGCCTGCACATCGACCAGGTGGGGGGGCTGGGGGGGCTGGGGGGGGGCTCTTTTGGGGGGCCTGGGGTGTCCTGGGGGGCTGTGGGCTCTTTTGGGGGGGGCTGGGGGCTCCTGGGGGGCCTGGGGGCTCTTTTGGGGGGGCTGGGGGCTCCTGGGGGGGCTGGGGGGCTCTTTTGAGGTTGGGCAGGGGGCTCCTGGGGGGCTGAGGGCTCTTTTGGGGGGGCTGGGGGCTCCTGGGGGGCTGGGGGCTCTTCTGGGGGGGCTGGGGGCTCCGGGGGGGCTGGGGGCTCTTTTGGGGGGCGCTGGGGGCTCCTGGGGGGCTGAGGGCTCTTTTGGGGGGGGGAAGGGGGTTCCTGTGGGGGCAGGGGGCTTTTTTGGGGGGGGGCTGGGTGCTCTATGGGGGGGGCTGGGGGCTTTTGGGGGGGTGTCAAGGTGCTTTAGGGGGGCTGGGTGCTCCTGGGGGGCTGGGGGCTCCTGGGGGGGGTGTTGGGGGCTTTATGGGGGGGCAGGTAATTTGGGGGGGGGGGCTGCTGGGTGCTCTCTAGGGTGTCAAGGTGCTCGGGGGGGGGTCAGGGGGCTTTGGGGGGGTCACGGTGCCTCCGGGTGTTTTTTGGGGGGGGGGTCTCTGGGTTCCCCCCCCTCACCCCCCTCCCCCCCAGGACGCCCTCATCTTCCTCAGGGATTTCGCCACCAGCTTCATCGAGCATCTGGGGCCCCCCTGCCCCCCCCCGGCCCCCCCACGGTACCAGGGGGGGTGGGGGGGCTGGGACCCCCCTGGGGGGGCTGGGACACCCCTGGAGAGGGGTTTGGGGGCGACTGGAGGGGGGCTGGGACCCCTGGGGGGGCTGGGACACCCCTGGAGAAGGGTTTGGGGGGGCTGGGGGGGGCTGGGACCCCTCTGGGGGGGGATGAGACCCCTGGGGGGTCTGGGATACCCCTGGAGAGGGGTTTGGGGGGGCTGGGACCCCCCTGGGGGGGTTTGGGGGGGCTGGGGGGGGGAACTGGGACCCCCCTCACCCCCGTCTCCCTGCAGCCTCCCCCGGCCCTGGGGCCCCCCAGAGGTGGATGAGGAGCCCGAGACTGAGACCCCCGTGTACTTCCGGTACTGGGAGCACTGGGGGGACTGGGAGGGGACTGGGGGGCACTGGGAGGGGACTGGGAGGCACTGGGGGGCACTGGGAGGGGACTGGGAGGGGACTGGGGGGCACTGGGAGGGGACTGGGAGGGGACTGGGAGGCACTGGGAGGCACTGGGGGGCACTGGGAGGCACTGGGAGGGACTGGGAGGAACTGGGAGGGGACTGGGAGCACTGGGAGGGGACTGGGAGCACTGGGAGGGGACTGGGAGGGGCTGGGGGGGCACTGGGGGGACTGGGGGTGGGGACATGGAGACCAGGTGTGATGCCGCCCTGATGACGTCACTCCTTGATGACGTCACGCCCTGATGACGTCACGCCCTGATGACGTCACTCCTTGATGATGTCACGCCCTGATGACGTCACGCCGGCGCTGCCTCCTCCCAGCGAGTTCCGGTTCACGGCCGAGGTCCCGATCTGGCTGGATTACAGGGGGAAGCACGTGAGCATGGAGCAGGTGGGACTGGGAGCACTGGGGGGCACTGGGAGGGGACTGGGAGGGACTGGGAGGGGCTGGGAGGGGACTGGGAGGGACTGGGAGGGACTGGGAAGGGATTGGGAGGGACTGGGAGGGGACTGGGAGGACTGGGAAGGGGTTGGGAGGGACTGGGAGGGGACTGGGAGGAGATTGGGAGGGGATTGGGAGGGACTGGGAGGGATTGGGAGGGACTGGGAGGGGATTGGGAGGGACTGGGAGGGGATTGGGAGGGGCTGGGAGGGACTGGGAGGGGATTGGGAGGGACTGGGAGGGGATTGGGAGGGACTGGGAGGGGATTGGGAGGGGCTGGGAGGGGACTGGGAGGGGATTGGGAGGGGATTGGGAGGGACTGGGAGGGGATTGGGAGGGACTGGGAGGGGATTGGGAGGGACTGGGAGGGGATTGGGAGGGACTGGGAGGGGATTGGGAGGGGATTGGGAGGGGCTGGGAGGGGATTGGGAGGGGATTGGGAGGGACTGGGAGGGGATTGGGAGGGACTGGGAGGGGATTGGGAGGGACTGGGAGGGGATTGGGAGGGGATTGGGAGGGACTGGGAGGGGATTGGGAGGGACTGGGAGGGGATTGGGAGGGGATTGGGAGGGACTGGGAGGGGATTGGGAGGGACTGGGAGGGGATTGGGAGGGACTGGGAGGGGATTGGGAGGGGATTGGGAGGGGCTGGGAGGGGATTGGGAGGGACTGGGAGGGGATTGGGAGGGACTGGGAGGGGATTGGGAGGGGATTGGGAGGGACTGGGAGGGGATTGGGAGGCACTGGGAGGGGATTGGGAGGGGCTGGGAGGGACTGGGAGGGGATTGGGAGGGACTGGGAGGGGACTGGGAGGGACTGGGAAGGGATTGGGAGGGACTGGGAGGGGACTGGGAGGGACTGGGAGGGACTGGGAGGGACTGGGGAGACTGGGAACTGGGAGGGGACTGGGAAGGAGGACTGGGATGGTGGCACTGGGAGGGACTGGGAGGGGACTGGGAGGGGACTGGGAGGGACTGGGAGGGATTGGGAGGGGACTGGGAGGGGATTGGGAGGGACTGGGAGGGGACTGGGAGGGGATTGGGAGGGGACTGGGAGGGGACTGGGAGGGACTGGGAGGGGACTGGGAAGGACTGGGAGGGGTTGGGAGGGGCTGGGAGGGGTTGGGAGGGACTGGGAGTCACTGGGCGGGGCTGTGGGCGTGTCACGTGTCGGGGGTTCCCCCGTGTCCCCCGGTGACGTCACGGTTCGGTCTCGCGCAGGGGGCGCTGGCCGGGATCCTGATCGGGCTCGCGCGGCTGAACTGCTCGAGACTGAGACTGAGACGGCTGCGGCAGAGGGGGTGGGGGAGGGGCGGGGGGAGGGGCGGGGGGAGGGGGCACGGGCGGGGGGGTGGGGGGAGGGGCGGGGGGAGGGGCGGGGGAGGGGCGGGGGGAGGGGCACCGGGGGTGGGGGAGGGGCGGGGGGAGGGGCGGGGGGAGGGGCGGGGGGGTGGGGGAGGGGCGGGGGTGGGGGAGGGGCGGGGGGAGGGGCACGGCGGGGGTGGGGGAGGGGCGGGGGGAGGGGCACGGCGGGGGTGGGGGAGGGGGCGGGGGAGGGGCACCGGGGTGGGGGAGGGGCGGGGGAGGGGCACAGCGGGGGGAGGGGAGGGGCGGGGGTGGGGGGAGGGGCGGGGGTGGGATGGGATGGGAGGGGGAGGGGCGGGAGGGGGGGAGGGGCGGGGGGGAGAGGGGCGGGGGGAGGGGGGGCACCGGCAGGGAGGGGGAGGGGCAGAGGGAGGGTCTCGAGGAGGTGGGGGGAGGGGCGGGGGGAGGGGCACCATCAGGGGACCTGAGGGGGGGGATGGGGGAGGTGGGGGAGGGGCGGATGCGTGTGGGTGGGGTGGGGGGAGGGGTGTCTCCGCGTGGACCGGGGGGTCCCGGCTCGGGGGGGGGTCCCGGGGGGATGGGCACGTGACCGCCCCTCCCCCCAGGCTGCTGGGGCTGGGCCGCGTGCTGCGGTTCGCGCTGGGCGCGTGGCTGCGGGACATCCGGACGCACCAACTGCCGGGGCTGCTGGGGGGGTGGCGCCCGTGCGCGCGGCGCTGCGGCTCGGTGAGACCCCCCCCGGCACCCCCAAAACCCCCGGACCCCCCATCCCCCCCGGGACCCCCAAACCCCCCCGGGACCCCCCCATCCCCCCCCGGACCCCCAAACCCCCCCCCGGGACCCCCCGGACCCCCCATCCCCCCCGGGACCCCCAAACCCCCCGGGACCCCCCCATCCCCCCCCGGACCCCCAAACCCCCCCCCGGGACCCCCCCGGACCCCCCATCCCCCCCGGGACCCCAAACCCCACCTCGAACCCCCAACCCCCCCCCCGGGACCCCAAACCCCCCGGGACCCACAAACCCCCCCCGGGACTCCCCCGGCCCCCCCATTCCCCCCCGGGACCCCAAAACCCTCCCGGGACCCCCAAATTCCTCCAGTACCCCCAGATCCCCCCAACCCCCCCGGAATCCCCATCCCCCCCGGGACCCCCCCATCCCCCCCCCGGCCCCCCCCCCCCCCCCGGGACCCCAAAACCCTCCCGGGACCCCCAAATTCCTCCAGGACCCCCAGATCCCCCCCAACCCCCCGGAATCCCCAAACCTCCCCCGGGACCCCCCCATCCCCCCCGGGACTCCCCATCCCCCCCCGGGACCCCAAACCCCCCCTCGAACCCCCAAATTCCTCCAGGACCCCCAGATCCCCCCCAACCCCCCTCGGAATCCCCAAACCTCCTCCGGGACCCTCCAATCCCCCCACCTCCCGGGCCCCCAAACCCTCCCCCGACCCCCATCCCTCCCTGGGACCCCCAAACACCCCCCGGGACCTACAGATCCCCCCCCCGAACCCCAAACCCCCCGGGGACCCTAAAACCCCTCGGGACCCCAAAACCCCTCCGGGACCCCACATCCCCCCCCCCCGGGACCCCCAAATCCCCCCGAGACCCCCCATCCCCCCCTGACCCCCCTAATCCCCCCATCCCCCTCATGACCCCCCCCGTCTCCCCCATCCCACCCCGACCCCCCTTACGCCCCCCCGTCCCCCCATCCTACCCCAACCTCCCCCATCCCCCCTGTCCCCCCGTCCCCCCGTCCCCCCACCCCCCCGTCCCCCCACCCCCCCGTCCCCCCATCCCCCTGTCCCCCCCACTAGTCCCCCCCATCCCCCCGTCCCCCCCCTGACCCCCCATCCCCCCCATCCCCCCCTGTCCCCCCCTGTCCCCCCCTCCTCTGACCCCCCCGACCCCCCCATCCCCCCTGTCCCACCCCCATCCCCCCATCCCCCCCCGACCCCCCTGACCCCCCCGACCCCCCTGTCCCCCCCGACCCCCCCGACCCCCCCATACCCCCTCTGACCCCCCTGACCCCCCTGAACCCCACCATCCCCCCCTGTCCCCCCCTGTCCCCCCCTCCTCTGACCCCCCCGACCCCCCCATCCCCCCTGTCCCACCCCCATCCCCCCCATCCCCCCCCCGACCCCCCCATACCCCCTCCGACCCCCCTGACCCCCCCGACCCCCTCTGCCCCCCCGACCCCCCATCCCCCCCTGACCCCCCCGACCCCCCTGTCCCCCCAGGCCGGGCTCTCCGGGAGCTGCTGGCGCTGCCGCTGGTGCCGCTGCTGGGGGGTCGCCCCGGGGGGTCCCGGGGGGTGACCCGGGGGGTCTCTGCCCTGGGCGCCGCCTCCGCCTCGGCCGCCATCGGGCTGGGCACCCGCCTGCTGCGCGCCCTGCAGGTGCGACCCCCCCGGGACCCCCCCCCAAACCCCCTGGGACCCCCCAAATACACTGGCACCCCCCCAAAGACCCCGGGGCCCCGGGACCCCCCAAATACATCAGGACCCCCTGGGACCCCCCCAAACCCCCTCCCGGGACCCCCCCGAATACACTGGCACCCCTGGGACCCCCCAAAGACCCCGGGGCCCCGGGACCCCCCCAAATACACTGAGACTCCCTGGGACCCCCTTAAATACAGCAGGACCCCCCCAAATACACTGGCACCCCTGGGACCCCCCCCAAATACCTCGGGACACCCCTCAGGACCCCCCAGAACCCCAAAGCCACCCCAGGACCCCCCAAAATGGCCTGGGCACCCTGGGACCCCCCCAATATCTTAGGGACCCCCAAGCCACCCCCAAACTGCCTCGTCCCCCCCCGGGGTGCTGGGAGGGTCCTTGGTGGGGGGGGATGGGGGGCGGGGGGCTTCCTGGTGTTTGGGGGGGTCTGGGGGTTCCCTGACCACCCCCCCGCCCCCCCCAGGCGCTGGCTGAGGCCCTGTACGAGCTCGTGGCCCCCCCAGCCCCCCGGCTCCTGGCGCCCCCCCAGAGACCCCCAGCGACCCCCAGCAGGTACCCACCAGTACGGACCAGTATGGACCAGTACGGACCAGTATGGCTTGATGGGGGTGGTTGGGGGGGGGGGGCTCCCAGTGGGGGGCTGGTGGCTCCCAGTATGGCCCAGTATGGGGGGGAGGATCCCAGTATGGGGCTGGGGGGACAAACCAGTATGAACCAGTACATCCCAGTATGGGGCTGGGGGGGGGACACCAGTATGAACCAGTACATCCCAGTCTGGGGGCTGGGGGGACACACCAGTATGAACCAGTACATCCCAGTATGGGGCTGGGGGGGGACACCAGTATGAACCAGTACATCCCAGTATGGGGCTGGGGGGGACACACCAGTATGAACCAGTACATCCCAGTATGGGGCTGGGGGGACACACCAGTATGAACCAGTACATCCCAGTATGGGACTGGGGGGACACACCAGTATGAACCAGTACATCCCAGTATGGGACTGGGGGGCTCCCAGTACGAAGGGGGGTGGGGGGAGGGGCGGGGCGTGTCCGCCCCCTCCCCCCCCTTAAACTCCCCCTCCCCCCCCAGCCCCCCCTCGGAGGAGCCCCGCCCCCCGGCGCGAGACGAGCGGCCCCTCCCCCAATAAACTGGTTCCGACTGGGAGCGACTGGTGTCTGTGCGCGCGCGGCGGGGGGGGGAGGGGGAGGGGAGAAGCTCCGCCCTCCCCCCGCCTCCTTCCGCGCGCTCCGCCGGCGTCTGACGTCATCGGCGCGGCGCCGGTGACGTCATCGGACGGAGCCGGAGGCGGGAGCGGAACGAGACGGGTCGGGGCGGTGGGGGGAGGGGGAGGGGGAGGGGGGTGTCACCCCGAGGGGGGAGGGGAAGGGGGCGTCCCCGCCCCGGGGGGGCTGGGGGGAGCTGGGGGGTCCGGGGGGTCCCTGAGGGCCCCAGGGGTTCTGGGGGTGTCCGGGGGGGTCTGGGGGGTGTGGGGGGGGTCGCTGGAGGCCTGGGGGAGTCGGGGGGGGGCCTGAGGGGGGTCCCTGGAGGTCCGGGGGGATCTGGGGGTGTCCGGGGAGTCGGGGGGTTAGAGGGGGGTCCCTGCGGGTCTGGGGGTGTCCGGGGGGGTCTGAGGGGTCTGAAGGGGAGTCTCTGGGGGTCTGAGGGGGGGTCTGGGGGTGTCCGGGGGGTGTGAGGGGGGTCGGGGGCCTGAGGGGGGGTCGCTGGGGGTCCGGGGGGTCCGGGGACCTGAGGGGGGTCCGGGGGGTCTGAAGGGGGGTCCGGGGGTCCCGGGGTCCCTGGGGTCGGTCCCTGAGGAGGGGTCTGGGGGTGTGAGGGGGGGTCCTGGGGGGTCTAGGGGTGTCCGAGGGGGTCGCAGGGGGTCGGGGGGGTTCGGGACCTGAGGGGGGTCCCTGGGGGTCTGGGGAGGGGTCGCTGGAGGTCTGGGGGGGCCCGGGGGGGTCCTGAGGGGGGTCCCGGGGTCGCCCCCTGAGGGCTCGGTGCCCCCAGCGCCATGACGAGCGACCTGGACATTTTCGTGGGGAACACGACGCTGATCGACGAGGAGGTGTACGAGCTCTGGCTGGAGGGGCACACGGGTGCGGGACCCCCGGCACCCCCGGGACCCCCGGGACCCCCACGGGACCCCCGGGACCCCCTGAGAACCCCACAGAACCCCCGGGATCCCCACAGCTCCCCCGGGACCCACAGAGACCACCAGGGATCCCTGGGACCCCCCAGGATCCCCCCAGCACCCCCGGGACTCCCATAGCCCCCCCAGACCCCCCCCCAGGACCCCCACGGGACCCCGGGACCCCCAGAGACCCCCGGGACCCCCTGAGAACCCCACAGAACCCCTGGGATCCCCACAGAACCCCCGGGACCCCCAGAGATCCCCCCACAGCTCCCCCAGGACCCACAGAGACCACCTGGGACCCCCTGAGACCCCCTGGGATCCCCAGAGACCCCCTGGGACCCCCCAGGACCCCCACAGCTCCCACGGGACCCCCACAGCCCCCCCAGGACCCCCAGAGACCCCCTGGGATCCCCAGAGACCCCTCGGGACCACCAGAGAACCCCCGGGACTCCCACAGCCCCCCCAGGACCCCCACGGCTCCCCTGAGACCCCTAGAGAACCTATGGGATCCCCAGAGACCCCCCGGGACCCCCACAGAACCCCCAGGACCCCCAGAGCCCCCCGGGACCCCCAGAGACCCCTTGGGACAACCAGAGAACCACCAGGACCCCTCACAGCCCCCCTGGGACCCCCCAAGACCCCCAGAGCCCCCTGGGACCCCATGAGACCCCCCCACAGACCCCCATGACCCCTGACCCCCATGCTCTATGACCCATGACCCCGTGTGATCCCTGACCCCCGTATGACCCATGACCCCCTGTGACCCCTGATGACCCATGACCCCACTGTGCTCCATGACCCTGACCATCTGTGACCCCTGACCCCTGTGCCCCCTGACACCCGACCCCCTGTGACCCCTGCCCCTCTGTTACCCCTGAGACCTATGACTCCCATGACCCCTGACCCCCTATGACTCCTGACCCCTGTGCTCTATGACCCCTGACCATCTGTGACCCCTGACCCCCTATGACCCCTGACCCCCATGCCCCTGGCCCCCATGACCCTGACGCCCTATGACCCCTGACCCCTGTGCTCTATGACCCCTGACCCCCTGTGACTCTTGACCCCCTATGAACCCCGACCCCTATGAACCCTGACCACATCACCCCTGCCCCCCTGTGACCCCTGACCCCCTGTTACCCCTGACTCCCTGTGACCTCTGAACCCCTGTTACCCCTGACCCTCGTGCCCCTGGCCCCCTGCCCCCATGACCCCTGGGCCCCTCTGACCCCTGCCCCCTATGACCCCTGGATCCCCCTGTTACCCCTGACCCCGTTACCCCTGACCCCCTGCCCCCGTGACCCATGACCCCATATGACCCCTGACCCCCAGTGACCCATGACCCCCACGTGACCCCTGACCCCCTATGACCCCTGGCCCCCATGACCCATGACCCCTGACCCCCTGTGAACCCTGACCCCTTGTGACCCCAGCCCCCTCTGACCCCTGCCCCCCGTGACCCCTGACCCCCTATGACCCCTGACCCCCCTGACCCCTGACCCCCTGACCCCCCTGACCCCTATGACCCCTGCCCCCAGTGTCGGAGGCGGTGTCGCGCCGGCTGCGGGGGGCTGCTGGAGCGCGCGGGCGCCTCGGTCTCGGTGCTGCAGAGCGACACCCGCGACCACTACAGAACCTTCCAGATGCTGGAGCGGCTCCTGCACGCGCCCCCCGCCTGCTGCAGCAGCTGCTCTTCCAGATACCCCCCCCCGCCAGGACATGCTGGTCCAGAGGTGGGCGGGGGCACTGGGAGGCACTGGGAGGGGACTGGGGGGCACTGGGAGGGCATTGGGGGGCACTGAGCGGGGACTGGGGGGCACTGGGAGGGGATTGGGGGGCACTGGGAGGGACTGGGAGGGGATTGGGGGGCACTGGGAGGGGATTGTGGGGCACTGGGAGGGACTGAGACCAGATTGGGGGGCACTGGGGGGGATGGGAGGGGGATTGGGGGGCACTGGGACGGACTGGGGGCACTGGGACGGACTGGGAGCACTGGGATTGAGGGGCACTGGGGGGGATTGGGAGGGGCTGGGAGGGGATTGGGGGGCACTGGGAGGGACTGGGAGGGGATTGGGGGGCACTGGGAGGGGATTGGGAGGCACTGGGAGGCACTGGGAGGGACTGGGAGAGGATTGGGGGGCACTGGGAGGGGACTGGGGGGCACTGGGAGGGGATTGGGAGGCACTGGGAGGGGATTGGGAGGCACTGGGAGGGGATTGGGGGGCACTGGGAGGGACTGGGAGGGGATTGGGGGGGACTGGGAGGGACTGGGAGGGACTGGGGGCACTGGGGGGTCCTGCACTGTGTTGCATCTGGGGCTCAGCTCCCAGTCCAAAGTCCCCATCCCAGTCCCCTCCCAGTCCCTCCCAGTCCCTCCCAATCCCTCCCAGTCCCTCCCAGTCCCCTCCCAGCCCCTCCCAGTCCCTCCAAGTGTCCCCCAATCCCCTCCCAGTCCCTCCCAGTGCTCCCCCATTCCCCTCCCAGCCCCTCCCAGTTCCCCCCAATGTCCCTCCCAGTCCCTCCCAGTCCCTCCCAATCCCCTCCCAGTCCCTCCCAGTCCCTCCCAGTTCCCCCAATCCCCCTCCCAGTCCCTCCCAGCCTCTCCCAGCCCCTCCCAGTCCCTCCCAGTCCCCCCAGTCCCTCCCAGTCCCTCCCAGTGCCCCCCAGTCCCCTCCCAGCCCCTCCCAGTCCCTCCCAGTGCCTCCCAGTGCCCCCCCAGGTACTACTCCTTCTCGGAGCCGCTGGCCCGGGAGCTGCTGGGGAAGAAACTCTCCAAAGGGACCAAGAAAGAGCTGGACGAGCTGAGCGCCCGCGCGGGGGTGTCGCTGCGCAGCGCCCGCAGGCAGGTGGGCACCCCAAAAACGGGGGGGGTACAGGGCATGGGGGGGCACCCCAAAACGGGGGGCCCAAAAGGGGGGTACAGGGCATGGGGGGGGCAGGGAATGGGGAGACAGGGCATGGGGGCACCCAGCAATGGGGGTGTCGCTGCGCAGCGCCCGCAGGCAGGTGGGCACCCCAAAAACGGGGGGGGTACAGGGCATGGGGGGGCACCCCAAAAACGGGGGGGCCCAAAAAGGGGGGTACAGGGCATGGGGGGGGCAGGGAATGGGGAGACAGGGCATGGGGGCACCCAGCAATGGGGGTGTCGCTGCGCAGCGCCCGCAGGCAGGTGGGCACCCCAAAAACGGGGGGGGTACAGGGCATGGGGGGGCACCCCAAAAACGGGGGGGCCAAAAGGGGGGTACAGGGCATGGGGGCAGGGAATGGGGGGACAGGGCATGGGGGCACCCAGAAACGGGGGTGTCGCTGCGCAGCGCCCGCAGGCAGGTGGGCACCCCAAAAACGGGGGGGGTACAGGGCATGGGGGGGGCACCCCAAAACGGGGGGCCAAGGGGGTACAGGGCAGGGGAGGGCAGGGAATGGGGGGACAGGGCATGGGGGCACCCAGCAATGGGGGTGTCGCTGCGCAGCGCCCGCAGGCAGGTGGGCACCCCAAAAACGGGGGGGGTACAGGGCATGGGGGGGCACCCCAAAAACAGGGGGGCCCAAAAAGGGGGGCACAGGGCATGGGGGGGGCAGGGAATGGGGAGACAGGGCATGGGGGCACCCAGCAATGGGGGTGTCGCTGCGCAGCGCCCGCAGGCAGGTGGGCACCCCAAAAACGGGGGGGGTACAGGGCATGGGGGGGCACCCCAAAAACGGGGGGGCCCAAAAAGGGGGGACACAGGGCATGGGGGGGCAGGGAATGGGGGGACAGGGCATGGGGGCACCCAGCAATGGGGGTGTCGCTGCGCAGCGCCCGCAGGCAGGTGGGCACCCCAAAAACGGGGGGGGTACAGGGCATGGGGGGCACCCAAAAACGGGGGGCCAATGGGGGGACAGGGCATGGGGGGCACCCCAGCAATGGGGGTGCGTGCAGCGCCGCATGGCAGGTGGGCACCCCAAAAACGGGGGGGGTACAGGGCATGGGGGGGCACCCCAAAAACGGGGGGGCCCAAAGAGGGGGTACAGGGCATGGGGAGGGCAGGGAATGGGGGGACAGGGCATGGGGGCACCCAGCAATGGGGGTGTCGCTGCGCAGCGCCCGCAGGCAGGTGGGCACCCCAAAAACGGGGGGGGTACAGGGCATGGGGGGGCACCCCAAAAACGGGGGGGCCCAAAAAGGGGGGCACAGGGCATGGGGGGGCAGGGAATGGGGGGACAGGGCATGGGGGCACCCAGCAATGGGGGTGTCGCTGCGCAGCGCCCGCAGGCAGGTGGGCACCCCAAAAACGGGGGGGGTACAGGGCATGGGGGGGCACCCCAAAAACGGGGGGGCCCAAAAGGGGGGTACAGGGCATGGGGGGGGCAGGGAATGGGGAGACAGGGCATGGGGGCACCCAGCAATGGGGGTGTCGCTGCGCAGCGCCCGCAGGCAGGTGGGCACCCCAAAAACGGGGGGGGCCAAAAAGGGGGGTACAGGGCGGGGGGGGCAGGGAATGGGGGGACAGGGCATGGGGGCACCCAGCAATGGGGGTGTCGCTGCGCAGCGCCCGCAGGCAGGTGGGCACCCCAAAAACGGGGCGGTACAGGGCATGGGGGGGCACCCCAAAAACGGGGGGGTACAGGGCATGGGGGGGCACCCCAAAAACGGGGGGCCCAAAAAGGGGGGACACAGGGCATGGGGGCACCCAGCAATGGGGGTGTCGCTGCGCAGCGCCCGCAGGCAGGTGGGCACCCCAAAAACGGGGGGGGTACAGGGCATTGGGGGGGCACCCCAAAAACGGGGAGGGCCAAAAAGGGGGTACAGGGCATGGGGGGGGCAGGGAATGGGGGGACAGGGCATGGGGGGGCCCAAAAAGGGGGGATACAGGGCATGGGGGCACCCAGCAATGGGGGTGTCGCTGCGCAGCAGGGTGGGCACCCCAGAAATGGGGGGGGACAGGGGCTGGGGGGGCCCAAAAAGGGGGGACACAGGGTAAGGGGGCACCCCAATAAATGGGGGGGGGCAGGGAATGGGGGTGTCGATGCACAGCGCCTGCAGACAGGTGGGGGGCACCCCAAAAAGGGGGGACAGGGCATGGGGGGACCCCAAAAAGGGGGGCACAGGGGATGGGGGGGCAGGGAATGGGGGTACAGGGGATGGGGGCACCCATAAATTTGGGGGTGGGGGGGCATTTGCGGAGTGCAGCCCGGGCCCATTTGGGAGGGGGGGCTCTGATTCCCAGGGGGTGTTTGGGTGCTGGGGGGGCTGTTGGGGTGCAGGGGGGTTGGGGGGTGCAGGGGGGGTCCCCAACTCTTGTCCCCCCAGTTTGACAACTTCAAGCGGGTGTTCAAGGCGGTGGAGGAGCTGAGGGGGCCCCTGGCTGAGAACATCCAGCAGCTCTTCCTGCTGCCCCCCTGGCACGGTCAGACCCCGGGGGGGCACTGGGAGGCACTGGGAGGCACTGGGAGGGGGTTTGGGGGGCATTGGGAGGCACTGGGAGGCACTGGGAGGGGTTTGGGGGGGCCCCTGGCTGAGAACATCCAGCAGCTCTTCCTGCTGCCCCCCCGGCACGGTCAGACCCCGGGGGGGCACTGGGGGGCACTGGGAGGCACTGGGGGGCACTGGGAGGCACTGGGAGGCACTGGGGGGCACTGGGAGGCACTGGGGGGCACTGGGGGGAGGGGTAGCTGTGGATGCCATGGGATGATGGGGGGGGCACCCAGGGGGGTCTATTTGGGGGGGGTCTGGGGGTGGGGGTCACAAGTGACCCCCCAGTGACCCCAGTGACCTCCGGTGACCCCCCTGACCCAGTGACCCCCCAGTGCCCCCAGCCCCCCCAGTCCCTCCCAGTAACCCCAGTCCCCCCAGTGACTACGCCTCGGTGCTGTTCCTGGCCATGGCCCCCAGTCCCCCCCAGCCCCCCAGCCCCTCCAGCCCCCCAGTCCCTCCCAGTAACCCCAGCCCCCCCAGCCCCCCCAGTCCCTCCCAGTAACCCCAGTCCCCCCAGTGACTACGCCTCGGTGCTGTTCCTGGCCATGGCCCCCAGTCCCCCCAGCCCCCCCAGTCCCTCCCAGTAACCCCAGTCCCCCCAGTGACTACGCCTCGGTGCTGTTCCTGGCCATGGCCCCCAGTCCCCCCAGCCCCCCCAGTCCCTCCCAGTAACCCCAGTCCCCCCAGTGACTACGCCTCGGTGCTGTTCCTGGCCATGGCCCCCAGTCCCCCCAGTCCCCCCAGTCCCCCCAGTCCCCCCAGTCCCCCCAGTCCCCCCAGTCCCCCCAGTCCCCCCAGTCCCTCCCAGCCCCCCAGCCCCCTCAGTCCCTCCCAGTAACCCCAGCCCCCCAGCCCCCCCAGTCCCTCCCAGTAACCCCAGTCCCCCCAGTGACTACGCCTCGGTGCTGTTCCTGGCCATGGCCCCCAGTCCCCCCAGCCCCCCAGCCCCTCCAGCCCCCCAGTCCCTCCCAGTAACCCCAGTCCCCCCAGTGACTACGCCTCGGTGCTGTTCCTGGCCAACGGGCGCTTCGAGACTGGGAAGCGCCGGCTCCAGTTCCTCAGCTTCAGCGACTTCGCCGCCTGCGCCCAGTTCATGATGAGCCACTGGACACTGGGAGCACTGGGTGCGGCTGGGAGGGACTGGGAGGGGCTGGGAGGGGACTGGGAGGGGGCTGGGAGGGGACTGGGAGGGGCTGGGAGGGGATTGGGAGGGGACTGGGAGGGACTGGGAGGGGCTGGGAGGGGACTGGGAGGGGGCTGGGAGGGGACTGGGAGGGACTGGGAGGGGACTGGGTGGGACTGGGGACACCCCACATATCCCTGTGACCCCTGACCCCTGTGACCCCTGACCTTTGCCCCCCAGCCCCTGAGCCTGGGGAGCCGGACGCCCCCTGACCCCGTGACCCCCCATGACCCCCCTGACCCCTGTGACCTTTGACCCCAGCCCCCGAGCCGGGGGAGCCGGGCGCCCCTGACCCCGTGACCCCCCCTGACCCCCCTGACCCCTGACCTTTGCCCCCTGGCAGCCCCCGAGCCGGGGGAGCTGGACGCCCCCTGACCCCGTGACCCCCCTGACCCCTGTGACCTTTGACCCCAGCCCCCGAGCCGGGGGAGCCGGACGCCCCCTGACCCTGTGACCCCCCTGACCCCTGTGACCTTTGACCCCAGCCCCCGAGCCGGGGGAGCCGGACGCCCCCTGACCCCGTGACCCCCCTGACCCCTGTGACCTTTGACCCCAGCCCCCGAGCCGGGGGAGCCGGACGCCCCTGACCCCGTGACCCCCCCTGACCCCCCTGACCCCTGACCTTTGCCCCCTGGCAGCCCCCGAGCCGGGGGAGCCGGACGCCCCTGACCCCGTGACCCCCCTGACCCCCCTGACCCCTGACCTTTGCCCCCTGGCAGCCCCCGAGCCGGGGGAGCCGGACGCCCCCTGACCCCGTGACCCCCCTGACCCCTGTGACCTTTGACCCCAGCCCCCGAGCCGGGGGAGCCGGACGCCCCCTGACCCCGTGACCCCCCTGACCCCCCTGACCCCTGACCTTTGCCCCCTGGCAGCCCCCGAGCCGGGGGAGCCGGACGCCCCCTGACCCCGTGACCCCCCTGACCCCCCTGACCCCTGACCTTTGCCCCCTGGCAGCCCCCGAGCCGGGGGAGCCGGACGCCCCCTGACCCCGTGACCCCCCTGACCCCTGTGACCTTTGACCCCAGCCCCCGAGCCGGGGAGCCGGACGCCCCCTGACCCCGTGACCCCCCTGACCCCTGTGACCTTTGACCCCAGCCCCCGAGCCGGGGGAGCCGGACGCCCCCCGCTCGTTCCTGCAGGAGCTGAAGGAGCTGAAGGTTTTGGTGGGAGACAAGGAGCTGCTGGAGCTGCACAAGAGGTGACACCAGTGCTCCCAGTATCCACCAGTATCCCCCAGTACACCCCAGTATCCTCCCAGTGCCACCCCAGTATCCTCCCAGTGTCACCCCAGTGCCTCCCAGTGCCACCCACAGTGCCCCCAGTACCCCTCCAGTGCCCCCCCAGTGCCACCCCAGTGCCTCCCAGTACCCCCAGTGCCCCCCAGTGCCCCCCAGTGCCTCCCAGTATCCCCCAGTGGCTCTCAGTATCCCCTTGTACCCCTCCAGTGCCCCCCAGTACCCCCCCAGTGCCCCCAATGCCCCCCCAGCACCCCCCAGTATCCCCCAGTATCCCCCAGTATCCCCACAGTATCCCCACAGTGCGCTCCAGTGCTCCCCAGTATCCTCCCAGTGCCCCCCAGTACCCCCCAGTATCCCCCCAATATCCCCCCAGTACCCCCAGTATCCCTCAGTACCCCTCCAGTATCCCCCCAGTGCCCCCCAATGCCCCCCCAACACCCCCCAGTATCCCCCAGCACCCCCCAGTATCCCCCCAGTGCCCCCTAGTGCCCCCACAGACCCTCGCCAACCCCTCAGTGCCCCACCCAGCCCCCCTGACCCCCTGACCCCCCCTGACCCCCCCTGACCCCCCCCGACCCCCCCTGACCCCCCTGACCCCCCTGACCCCCCTGACCCCCCCTGACCCCCCCTGACCCCCCCTGACCCCCCCTGACCCCCCCGACCCCCCCTGACCCCCCCTGACCCCCCCCGACCCCCCCTGACCCCCCCTGACCCCCCCGACCCCCCCTGACCCCCCCTGACCCCCCCAGACCCCCCCTGACCCCCCCTGACCCCCCCTGACCCCCCCTGACCCCCCTGACCCCCCTGACCCCCCCCCCCTGACCCCCCGACCCCCCCTGACCCCCCCGACCCCCCTGACCCCCCCTGACCCCCCCCGACCCCCCCTGACCCCCCCTGACCCCCCCCCAGCCTGGTCTGCTCGTCGCTCCGTGGGAAAATCTCCGTCTACAACGAGATGGAGGCGAATTTCAAGGTGACCCCGGGACCCCCCGGGACCCCCAGAGACCCCCCAAACCCCCCAACCCCCTGGGACCCCCAGAGACCCCCAGAGACCCCCCAAACCCCCGGGACCCCCAAACCCCCCGGGACCCCAGAGACCCCCCAAACCCCCGGGACCCCCAAACCCCCGGGACCCCCCAAATCCCCCAGGACCCCCAGAGACCCCCCCAAACCCCCCGGACCCCCGGGACCCCCCAAACCCCCCGGGACCCCCAAATCCCCCAGGACCCCCAGAGACCCCCCAAACCCCCCGGGACCCCCCAAACCCCGGGACCCCCAGAGACCCCCCAAACCCCCCAGGACCACCCGGGACCCCCCAAACCCCCCGGGACCTGCAGAGACCCCCCAAACCCCCCAGGACCCCCAGAGACCCCCGGGACCCCCAAACCCCCCGGGACCTGCAGAGACCCCTCCAACTCCCCGGGACCCCCCAAACCCCCCGGGACCCCCAAACCCCCCGGGAACTCCCGGGAGCCCCCAACCCCCTGG
Source organism: Hypotaenidia okinawae (assembly GCA_027925045.1). Classification (NCBI taxonomy): domain Eukaryota; kingdom Metazoa; phylum Chordata; class Aves; order Gruiformes; family Rallidae; genus Hypotaenidia; species Hypotaenidia okinawae. Next base: position 776,653 of record BSDF01000037.1, read on the forward strand.
GACCCCCTGAAACCCCCCCAGGACCCCCAGAGACCCCCCGGGACCCCCTGGGACCCCCCGGGACCCCCCCAAACCCCCTGAGACCCCCCAACCCCCTGGGACCCCCTGAGACCCCCCAAACCCCCTGAGACCCCCCGGGACCCCCCAACCCACTGGGACCCCCAGGGGGAATTGGGGGGATGGGGAATTGGGGGGGATGGGGAATTGGGGGGGTCTCTCTGCTCTGGGGGGGTTCTGGGGGGGTTCTGAGGGGGGGATGTGGGGTTGGGGGTGCCCCCCCCTGACCCCCCGTGCCCCCCCAGGGGCTGTCCCGGGCCCTGGTGAATTTGGGGGGAAGCTCTCCCACCCCCGCGACGTGCGGGATTTCTTCGTGGAGCTGGTGGAGAAGGTGGGGGAGGGGCAGGGGGGGTGTCTGGATTTTGGGGGGGGGGGGTGGGTGTTGGGGGGGGGGGGCAGATATTGAGGGGTTGGGGGGTTTGATGGGTTTGGGGGGGTCCTGGGGGTCCCTAACACACACCCCCCTCCATGTGCTTGAGCTGTGCTGCTTGGGGGGGTGGTGTTTGGGGGGGTCGGGGGGGGTCAGGGGGCTGTTTTGGGGTCCCTGACCCCCCCAAGTGCTGGAGCCGTGCTGGTTGGGGGGTCAGGGGGGTCAGGGGGCTGTTTTGGGGTCCCTGACCCCCCTGTCCCCCCCCCCCCAGGTGCTGGAGCCACATGGGTTGGGGGGTTTGGGGAGGTTATGGGGTTTGGGGGGGTCTGGGGGGCTGTTTTGGGTCCCTGACCCCCCTGTCCCCCCCCAGGTGCTGGAGCCGTGCCGGTTGGGGGGGTTTGGGGGGTTATGGGGTTTGGGGGGGTCTGGGGGGCTGTTTTGGGGTCCCTGCCCCCCCTGACCCCCTGACCCCCCTGTCCCCCCAGGTGCTGGAGCCGTGCCGGTTGGGGGGTTTGGGGGGGTTATGGGGTTTGGGGGGGTCTGGGGGGGCTGTTTTGGGGTCCCTGCCCCCCTGACCCCCCTGTCCCCCCCAGGTGCTGGAGCCGTGCCGGTTGGGGGGGTTTGGGGGGGTTATGGGGTTTGGGGGGGTCTGGGGGGCTGTTTTGGGGTCCCTGACCCCCCCTGTCCCCCCCAGGTGCTGGAGCCGTGCCGGTTGGGGGGTTTGGGGGGTTATGGGGTTTGGGGGGGTGTGGGGGGCTGTTTTGGGGTCCCTGCCCCCCTGACCCCCCTGACCCCCCCTGCCCCCCCAGGTGCTGGAGCCGTGCCGGTTGGGGGGTTTGGGGGTTATGGGGTTTGGGGGTGTGGGGGGCTGTTTTGGGGTCCCTGCCCCCCTGACCCCCCCTGACCCCCCTGTCCCCCCAGGTGCTGGAGCCGTGCCGGTTGGGGGGGTTTGGGGGGGTTATGGGGTTTGGGGGGGGTCTGGGGGGGCTGTTTTGGGGTCCCTGCCCCCCCTGACCCCCCCTGCCCCCCCAGGTGCTGGAGCCGTGCCGGTTGGGGGGGTTTGGGGGGGTTATGGGGTTTGGGGGGGTCTGGGGGGGCTGTTTTGGGGTCCCTGCCCCCTGACCCCCTGACCCCCCTGTCCCCCCCAGGTGCTGGAGCCGTGCCGGTTGGGGGGGTTTGGGGGGTTATGGGGTTTGGGGGGGTCTGGGGGGGCTGTTTTGGGGTCCCTGCCCCCCTGACCCCCCCTGTCCCCCCCAGGTGCTGGAGCCGTGCCGGTTGGGGGGGTTTGGGGGGTTATGGGGTTTGGGGGGGTCTGGGGGGGCTGTTTTGGGGTCCCTGCCCCCCCTGACCCCCCCTGACCCCCCCTGACCCCCCCAGGTGCTGGAGCCGTGCCGGTTGGGGGGGTTTGGGGGGGTTATGGGGTTTGGGGGGGGTCTGGGGGGGCTGTTTTGGGGTCCCTGCCCCCCCTGACCCCCCTGACCCCCCTGTCCCCCCCAGGTGCTGGAGCCGTGCCGGTTGGGGGGGTTTGGGGGGGTTATGGGGTTTGGGGGGGTCTGGGGGGGCTGTTTTGGGGTCCCTGCCCCCCTGACCCCCCCTGACCCCCCTGTCCCCCCCAGGTGCTGGAGCCGTGCCGTGCCGAGCGCTGGAGCCCCCGGAGCTGCGGCTCTTCCTGGCCCAATACACGGCGGCGGCGGGGGGCTGCCCGGCTTCCGGTGGGGACCCCCCCTGACCCCCCCTCACCCCCCCTCAGACCCCCCCTCTGACCCCCCCACCCCCCTCAGACCCCCCCTCAGACCCCCTCACCCCCCCCCTCAGACCCCCCCCCGAGACCTCCCCCACCCCCCTCAGACCCCCCTCAGACCCCCTCACCCCCCTCAGACCCCCTCACCCCCCCCCTCAGACCCCCCTGACCCCCCCCCGAGACCTCCCCCACCCTCCTCAGACCCCCCCAGACCCCCCTGAGACCCCTCCCCCCCCAGACCCCCCCTCAACCCCCCTACCCCCCTCAGACCCCCCCTGAGACCCCTCAGATCCCACTGACCCCCCTGAACCGCCCTGAGACCCCCCCACCCCCCTCAGACCCCCCCTCACCCCCCTTCGGACCCTCCCTCAGACCCCCCTGAGACCCCCCCTCACCCCCACTCAGACCCCCCCTCAGACCCCCTGTACACCCCCCTTCACCCCCTCAACCCCCCCCCACCCCCTTCAGACCCCCCTCAGTTCCCCCCCCAGTGATTTTGGGGAGCTGGGGGGGGGGTCACTGGAGGTGTTGGGGGGGGGATCGCTGATTTTGGGGGGCTTGGGGGGGGTATCACTGATTGGGGGGTGGGGGGAGGGTCTGTGGTGGGGGGGGGTGTGTTTTGGGGGTGAGGGGGTTGGGGGGGTAGCTGAGAGGGTGGGGGTGGGGGAGTGGTTCTGGGGGTCCCCCCCAAAGCGGGGACCCCCCTCCTCAAGCTCCCCCCCCTTTTCCCCCCCCCAGGCACCAGGCGCTGTGGGAGCGCTACATGGCCGGGATCAGCGCCTGCCTCCTGCGCATGTACCACGAGTGAGGGGGGACCCCGAAAATGGGGGGACCCCGAAAATGGGGGGACCCCAAAAATGGGGGACCCCGAAACGAGGGGACCCCGAAAATGGGGGGGGAAAACGGGGGGACCCCAGAAACGGGGGACCCTGAAACTTGGGGACCCTGAAAATGGGGGGACCCCAAAAACTAAGGGGGGACCCCAAAACTGGAGGACCCCGGAACTGGGGGGTGGGAGAAACGGGGGGGATCCTGAAACTGGTGGACCCCGAAAATGGGGGACCCCAAAAACAGGGGGACCCCAAAACTGGGGACCCAAAAAACGGGGGGACCCCAAAACTGGGAGACCCCAAAAACAGGGGGACCCTGAAACTGGGAGACCCCGGAACTGGGGGGAAAAACAGGGGGACCCCAGAAACTGGGGGACCCCGAAAATGGGGGACCCCAAAAACAGGGGGACCCCAAAACTGGGAGACCCCAAAACGGGGGGGGGAATAAACGGGGGGACCCCAAAAACTGGGGGACCCCGGAACTGGGGACCCTGGAATTGAGGGGGGAAAAATGAGGGGACCCCAAAAACGGGGTGGACCCTGAAACTGGGGGACCCCAAAACGGGGGGACCCCAAAAAAGGGGGAGGGAGGGGGGCTGGAACCCCCGGGGGACCCCAAACCCTGGGGGGAGGGGCCAGGAAAACATCCCCCCAACCTCCCCCAGGGGAGCCCGAATTTGGGGGGGGGTTTGGGGGGCTGGAACCCCGGGGGACCCCCCCAACTCCCCCCTCCCCCCTGGACCCCCCAAATTTGGGGCAATAAAGGAGAGAGAAGCGATGGGGGAGGGGCGTGGTTTTTGGGGGGGAGGGGAGGGGGGGACACCCCCAATGGGGGGTGGGGGGACCCCAAAAGTGGGGTGGGGGAGGGGTGAGGGGGGGGAGGGTTTGGAAGATGGGGGGGGGGATGGGGGGGGGGAGGGGCGGCCGGGCTCTCGCGAGGGTGGTTTTTTGGGGGGAGGGGTGGGGTGGGGGGAGGGGCGGGGCGGGGTGGGGGGAGGGGAGGGGGGCGTGTCCTCGCGCGCCGGCCCGTCTCGCGCTCGCGCCCCCCGGGTGGGTGAGTAAAGTTTGGGGTGGGGGGAGAAAGGGGGATCCCCTCCCCCATCCCCCTCCCCCATCCCCCCCCCCCGTTAAATCCCCCCCAGCCCCTCCCCCACCCGCGCGGATGTGTCTCGCGCGCTTCTCCCCCTCCCCCACATCCACGTCGGCGCTGCCTCCCCCCTCCCCTCCCCCCACCCCCAAATGACTCCCCTCCCCCCTCAAGGAAACTGGGGGGAACTGGGAGGGACTGGGAGGGACTGGGAGGGACTGGGAGGAAACTGGGGAGGAACTGGGAGGGACTGGGAGGAACTGGGAGGGACTGGGAGGAAACTGGGGGGACTGGGAGAGACTGGGAGGAGGAACTGGGAGAGACTGGGAAGGAAACTGGACTGGAGGAAACTGGGGAGGAGACTGGGAGGAGAACTGGGGAGGGAACTGGGAGGAAACTGGGATAGACTGGGAGGAAACTGGGGGGAACTGGGAGAGACTGGGAGGAAACTGGGAGGAAACTGGGGGGGAACTGGGGGGGAACTGGGGGGGAACTGGGATAGACTGGGAGGAAACTGGGGAGGAACTGGGAGGAAACTGGGAGGGAATTGGGAGAGACTGGGAGAGACTGGGAGGAAACTGAGAGGAAACTGGGAGGAACTGGGATAGACTGGGAGGAAACTGGGGGGAACTGGGAGAGACTGGGAGGAAACTGGGGAGGAACTGGGAAGAAACTGGGAGGGAATTGGGAGAGACTGGGATAGACTGGGAGGAAACTGAGAGGAAACTGGGAGGAACTGGGATAGACTGGGAGGAAACTGAGGGGAAACTGGGAGGGATTGGGAGGAAACTGGGGGGAACTGGGAGGAACTGGGAGGGACTGGGGGGGTTTGGGGGAGGGGAGGGTCCTTGGGGGGGAGGGGCAGCTGCTGGGGGGAGGGGAAGGGGGGCTCAGCAGGGTGGGGGAGGGGTCTGGGGTGGGAAATGAGTCTGGGGGGTAACACCGCCCCCCCCCCCGCCCCTCCCCCCATCAGGGCGATGGGGTCGCTGCCCTTCCTCCCCCTCCTCATCCTCGCCGCCGCTGCCGCCCCTCCCCCCGGAGCTGGAGGAGTCTGTGGTGAGGTGGGGGAGGGGCTGGGGGAGGGGAGGGGCTGGGGGGGAGGATGGGGGAGGGGCTGGGGGGGGGAGGGGAGGATGGGGGAGGGGCTGGGGGGTGGGGGAGGGGCTGGGGGGAAGGGGAGGGGGAGGCTCTGGGGGGGTGGGGGAGGGGGTAGGGGGTAGGGGTGGGGGAGGGGCTGGGGGGTAGTGGAGGTGATGGGGTGGGGGAGGGGCTGGGGAGGGTCTGGAGGGTGGGGGAGGGGCTGTGGGGGTGGGGGAGGGGCTGTGACTCTGCCCCTCCCCCCAGGAGTGCAGCGATGGGTACGAGTGGGACCCCGAGACGGAGCACTGCAAAGGTGGGGGGAGGGGCGGGGGGGGGGGGGGGGGGCTGGGGGGGGTCCCTGCCCCCTTCGAGGGTGGGGGAGGGGTCCCTTTGGGGGGGTGGGGGAGGGGTGTTTGTGCTCAATTGGGGGAGGGGTCGGTTTGGGGAGGGGGGGGTCGGGTCAGTTTGGGGGGGTGGGGGAGGGGTCCCTTTGGGGGGGTGGGGTCCCTGTGGGTGTGGGGGAGGGGTCCCTGTGGGGGAGGGGTCCCTTTGGGGGGGTGGGGTCCCTGTGGGTGTGGGGGAGGGGTCCCTGTGGGGAGGGGTCCCTGTGGGTGGGGGAGGCGTGTGTGCTCTATTGGGGGAGGGGTCAGTTTTGGGGGGGGTGGGGGAGGGGTGTGTTCTCAATTGGGGGAGGGGTCTGTTTGGGGTGGGGGAGGGGTCCCTTGGGGGGGAGGGGGTCCCTGTGGGGGGGTGGGGGAGGGGTGTTTGTGCTCAGTGGGGGGAGGGGCCTGTTTTGGGGGGTGTCAGGTCAGTTTTGGGGGGCTGTGGGGTGTGGGGGAGGGGTCCTTTCCCGGGGGGGGGTGTCACCCTAGCCCCTCCCTCCCCCAGACGTGGACGAGTGCGCGCCGCCCCTCCCCCCGCCCTGCCCCGGGTCCCTCCGCTGCCTCAACCACTTCGGGGGGTTCCTCTGCCTCCCGCGGGGGGCGGCGCTGTTGGGGCCCGGCCCCGCCCCCGGCCCCGCCCCCGGCCCCGCCCCCTGGTTCGGCCCCGCCCCCTGGCCAGACCCCGCCCCCAACGGCCGCTGCCCAATCGGATTCCAGCCGGGACCCGACGGCGACTGTATAGGTGGGGGAGGGGCTAAGGGGGGCGGGGCTTGAGGAGGGGTGGGCGGGGCCGTGGGGGAGGGGGCGGGGCTTGGAAGTGGGAGGGGCTGGGAGGGGTGGGAATGAGGCTGAGGGGGCGGTGCTAAGCCTGGGGGCGGGGCTAAGGCTGGGGGCGGGGCTGCGCATCACGGTCATTGAGGGGGTCCTGGGGGGTTCCCTGGGCTGTTGGGGGGTCCTGGGCATCCCAGGGGGTTTGGGGGGTCCTGGGGGTTCCCTGGGGGGTTTGGGGGGGTTTGGGGGGGTCCCAGGGGGGGTTGGGGCTGTTGTAGGGTCCTGGGGGGTCTTGGGCGGGTCCCGGGGGGTCCCAGGGGGGTTTGGGGGGTCCTGGGGGGTTTGGGGGGTCCCGGGGGGGTTGGGGGAGTCCCAGGGGGGTTGGGGCTGTTGTGGGGTCCTGGGGGGGTCTTGGGGGGGTCCCGGGGGGTCCCAGGAGGGTTTGGGGGGGTCCCAGGGGGGTTGGGGGAGTCCCAGGGGGGGTTGGGGCTGTTGTGGGGTCCTGGGGAGGTTTTGGGGGGGTCCCAAGGGGGTCTTGGGGGGGTCCCAGGGGGGGGTCCCAGGGGGTTTTGGGGGGTCCCAGGGGTTCCACGTGGGTTTGGGGGGTCCTGGGGGTCTCTGGGCTGTTGTGGGGTCTTAGGGGGTTTTGGGGGGGTCCGGGGGGGTCCCAGGGGGTTTTGGGGGTCCCTGACCCCCCCTCCCCCCCAGACGTGGACGAGTGCCTGGGGCCCCCCCGTGCCGGCCCAGCCAGGACTGTGTCAACCGGCCGGGGGGTTCGAGTGTCGCTGCCCCCCCGGGTACCGGCTGCTGCGCTCCGAGTGCGTGGGTCAGTGGGGGGGGGTTTGGGGGGGACAGGGGGGCTGGGGAGGGTCCTGCAGGGGGGAGGGGGGTTTGGGGGGGATATTGGGGGTCTTGGGGGGACTGGGGGGGTGAGGGGGGGACATTGGGGGTCCTGGGGTGGGGGAGGGGGGACATGGGGGTACATGAGGGGGCTGGGGGGGCCTGGAGGGACATGGGGGAGCTGGGGGGGGTCCTGGGGGGGGGGGGTGAGGGAGGGTTTGGGGGGGACCTGGGGGAGAAGGGGGGTTGGGGGGGCTCTGGGGTCCTGGGGGTCTGGGGGGGCTCTGGGGGGTCCAGGGTCTCTTGGGGGGCTCTGGGGGGTCTCTGGGGGTCTTTGGGGGGTCTCTGGGGGGGTCCCGGGGTCTCTGGGGGTCTCTGAGGGGGGTCTCTGGGGGTCCCTGGGGAGGTCCTGGGGGTCTCTGGGGGTCTCTGGGGGGTCTGGGGCTCTGGGGGGCTCTGGGGGTCTCCGGGGGTCTCTGGGGGTCTGGGGTCTTTGGAGGGGCTCTGGGGGTCTCCAGGGGCTCTGGGGGTCTCTGGGGGTCTCTGGGGGGTCTGGGGCTCTGGGGGCTCTGGGGGTCTCCAGGGGTCTCTGGGGGTCCCTGGGGGTCCCGGGGGTCCCAGGGGTCCCTGGGGTCCCTGGGGGTCCCGGGGTCTCCAGGGTCTCTGGGGTCCCTGGGGTCCCGGGGTCCCGGGGGTCTCTGGGGTCCTGGGGGTCCCTGGGGGTCTCTGGGGGTCCCTGGGGGTCCCTGGGGGTCCCTGGGGGTCCGGTCCCGGGGCCCGTGCCGGTGCCCACGCGCTGCCGCAGACGAGGACGAGTGCTCCCGCCGCTGGTGCCAGCACGGCTGCGCCAACTCGCCCGGCGCCTTCGCCTGCCGCTGCCAGGCCGGCTTCAGCCTCGGCCCCGACGGCCGCTCCTGCCTCGGTCAGACCCACGGCGACCCATAGCGACCCATAACTGACCCATAACTGACCCATAGAGACCCATAGCGACCCATAACTGACCCATAGAGACCCATAGAGACCCATAACTGACCCATAGAGACCCACGGCGACCCATAGAGACCCATAGCGACCCATAACTGACCCATAGAGACCCATAGAGACCCATAGTGACCCATAACTGACCCATAGAGACCCATAGAGACCCATAGTGACCCATAACTGACCCATAGAGACCCACGGCGACCCATAGAGACCCATAGCGACCCATAACTGACCCATAGAGACCCATAGAGACCCATAGCGACCCATAACTGACCCATAGAGACCCATAGAGACCCATAGTGACCCATAACTGACCCATAGAGACCCACAGCGACCCATAGAGACCCATAGCGACCCATAACTGACCCATAACTGACCCATAGAGACCCATAGCGACCCATAACTGACCCATAGAGACCCATAGCGACCCATAACTGACCCATAACTGACCCATAGAGACCCATAGCGACCCATAACTGACCCATAGAGACCCATAGAGACCCATAACTGACCCATAGAGACCCACGGCGACCCATAGAGACCCATAGCGACCCATAACTGACCCATAGAGACCCATAGAGACCCATAGCGACCCATAACTGACCCATAGAGACCCATAGAGACCCATAGTGACCCATAACTGACCCATAGAGACCCACAGCGACCCATAGAGACCCATAGAGACCCATAGTGACCCATAACTGACCCATAGAGACCCCTAATTGACCCACAGCGACCCATAGAGACCCATAGCGACCCATAACTGACCCATAGAGACCCATAGAGACCCATAGCGACCCATAACTGACCCATAGAGACCCATAGAGACCCATAGTGACCCATAACTGACCCATAGAGACCCACAGCGACCCACATAGAGACCCACAGAGACCCATAGTGACCCATAACTGACCCATAGAGACCCCTAACTGACCCACAGCGACCCACAGAGACCCATAGAGACCCATAGGGACCCATAACTGACCCACAGAGACCCATAGCGACCCATAGCCTGACCCATAACTGACCCATAGAGACCCATAGAGACACCTAACTGACCCATAGGGACCCCTAACTGACCCACAGAGACCCATAACTGACCCATAACTGACCCACGGCGACCCACAGAGACCCATAGAGACCCATAGGGACCCATAACTGACCCACAGCAACCCATAACTGACCCATAGAGACCCATAGGGACCCATAGAGACCCATAGCGACCCATAACTGACCCATAACTGACCCATAGAGACCTGTAACTGACCCATAGAGACCCATAACTGACCCATAGAGACCTGTAACTGACCCATAGAGACCATAACTGACCCATAGAGACCCATAGGGACCCATAACTGACCCACAGCACCCCATAACTGCCCCATAGCTGCCCCCCATCCCCCAACACCTGCCCCCCAATCACCCCCCACCTGCCCCCCAACCATCTCCCCATCCTCCCACACCCCCAACCGTCCCCCATCCCCCCTGATCTGCCGTCCAACCACACCCCAAACCCCCCCAACCACCCCCACCCCCCCGATTTAACCCCCAACCACCCCTATCCCCCCACACCTGCCCCCCAACCACCCCACACCCCCCCATCTGCCCCCCAACCAGCCCTCACAGCCCCCCCAACTGCCCCACCCCCCCCCATCTGCCCCCAACCCCCCCGATCTGCCCCCCAACCCCCCCCCAGCCCCCCCGCCCCCCCCCCCCCCCCTAACTGCCCCCCCGTGCCCCAGACGTGGACGAGTGCTCCCTGGGGGCTCCCTGTGCCCAGCTCTGCAGGAACAACTTCGGCTCCTTCGGCTGCCGCTGCCGGGGCGGCTTCAGGCTGAGCCCCAACGGGCTGGACTGCCAGGGTACGGCTGCCCCACGGCGACCCACAGCGACCCATAGCCTGACCCATAGTGCCCCATAGGCCCCCCATAGCCTGACCCATAGCCCCTCATAGCCTGCCCCATAGCACCCCACAGCCTGACCCATAGCGACCCACGGTGTGACCCATAGCCCCCCCATAGCCTGACCCATAGAGACCCATGGCGTGACCCATAGTCTGACCTATAGCCTGCCCCATAGTGCCCCATAGCCCCCCCATAGCCTGACCCATAGCCCCCCATAGCTTCCCCATAGCCCCTCATAGCCCTCCCATAGCCCCCCATAGCCTCCCCATAGCGCCCCATAGCCCCCCCCCATAGCCTGCCCCAATGCCCCCTCATAGCCCCCCATAGCCTGCCCCATAGCCCCCCCATATTCAGCCCCATAGCCCCCCACCATATCCAGCCCCATAGCCCCCCTATATCCAGCCCCACATCCCTGCCCCACAACAAACCCCACCCCACCCCCCCCAGCCCCAGGGATGCTCCAGCTTGGGGGGAGGGTGATGTCCATGGGGGGGCTGTAGGGTGGTTGGGGGGCAGAGGCGTCGCCGTGGGGCCGACGGGGGCTCTGTCTGTCCGTGGGTCCGTCCGTGGGTCCGTCCGTGGGTCAGACGTGGACGAGTGCGCGGGGGGGCGGGCGCCCTGTGCCAGCACCGCTGCCAGAACAGCCCCGGGAGCTTCTCCTGCCTCTGCCCCCCGGCTACACCGCGCACGGGGCCCACTGCCAGGGTGAGGCCTGCCCCACGGCTGGGGGCTGGGGGGTTACGGGGGGCTGTGGGGCAATGGGGCAATGGGGGGCTATGGGGCAATGGGGGGCTATGGGGGGGCTATGGGGCTGGGGGGCTATGGGGGGGCTATGGGGCAATGGGGGGCTATGGGGCAATGGGGGGCTATTGGGGGACTATGGGGCTGGGGGGCTATGGGGCTGGGGGGGCTATGGGGCTGGGGGGCTATGGGGCTATGGGGGGCTATGGGGCTGGAGGGCTATGGGGCTGGGGGGGCTAAGGGGCTGGGGGGCTATGGGGCTATGGGGGGCTATGGGGCTATGGGGGGCTATGGGGGGCTATGGGGCTGGGGAACTATGGGGCAATGGGGCTCTATGGGGCGCTGTGGGGCGCTGTGGGGCTCTATGGGGCTCTATGGGGCTCTATGGGGCGCTGTGGGGCTCTATGGGGCGCTATGGGCTCTATGGGGCGCTGTGGGGCTCTATGGGGCAGGGATCTGTGGGGCGCTATGGGGCACTATGGGGCAGGGAGCTGCGGGGCACTATGGGGTGCTGTGGGGCAGGGCTCTATGGGCTCTATGGGGCGCTCTGGGGCACTATGGGGCAGGGCTCTATGGGCTCTATGGGGCGCTGTGGGGCAGGGATCTATGGGGCGCTATGGGGCGCTGTGGGGCAGGGCTCTATGGGGCGCTATGGGGCGCTGTGGGGCAGAGGCCGTGGGTCACAGACCCTCGCCCCCCCAGACCGGGACGAGTGCCAGGACGGGTCCCACGGGTGCCGGGGGTCCCAGCGCTGCATCAACACCTTCGGGGGCACCGCTGCGCCCCCCGCCAGCCCTGCCCCCCCCCGTACGTGCCGCACCCCCCGCGCCGGGGTAAGAGCCCCCCGACCCCCCCCCAACACCCCCTCCCCCCAGACCCCTCAACCCCCCCCCCAGACCCCCCCCAAACACCATCCCCCCCTCAACCCCCCCATCCCCCCCCATGGCCCCTCCCCCCCCTTCCGATCCCCACTCATCAGGTGACACCCCCCCCCCAATCTCTTCCCCTCCCCCACCCCCTGCCCTGTGGGGGGGTCCTGGGACGAACCCCTCCCCCCACCTCAACCCCTCCCCCCACCCCTCCCCCTACCCTGGGGGGGTCCCTGGTTGCCCCTCCCCCACCTGCCCCCTGCCCCCGCCCCTCCCCCCATCTGACCCCCTCCCCCCACCCCTCCCCCTCCCCTGGGGGGGGGTCCCTGGCTGCCCCTCCCCCCACCTGACCCCCCTCCCCCCACCCCCTCCCCCTCCCCTGGGGGGGGGTCCCCGGTTGCCCTTCCCCCCACCTCAACCCCCCCCACCCCCTCCCCCTCCCCTGGGGGGGGGGTCCCTGGCTGCCCCTCCCCCCACCTGACCCCCTCCCCCCACCCCTCCCCCTCCCCTGGGGGGGTCCCTGGTTGCCCTTCCCCCCACCTCAACCCCCCCCCCCGCCCCTCCTCCAACCATGGGGGGGGTGTCCCTGGCTGCCCCTCCCCCACCTGACCCCTCCCCCCACCCCTCCCCCCTCCCCTGGGGGGTATCCCTGGCTGCCCCTCCCCCACCTAACCCCTCCCCCTCCCCCACCTGACCCCTCCCCCCGCCCCTCCCCCCTCCCCTGGGGGGGTATCCCTGGCTGCCCCTCCCCCACCTGACCCCCCTCCCCCCGCCCCCCAGCACGTGCCTGTGCCCGGGGGGGTCCCCGCCTGCGCCCCCCTCCCCCGCTGGCTGCTCCTGCGGTTCCTGGCGCTGCCCCGGCTCCTGCACGCGCCGGCCGGGCTCTTCCAGCTCCGCACCCCCCGGGACCCCCCGGGACCCCCCCCCGGGACCCCCCCCCACCTGCGCCTCCGGGGCGGCCCCCCCGGCACCTTCCGCCTGCGGGTACGGGGGGCTGGGGGGTCTATGGGGCAGGTTGGGGGGGCTGGGGGGCTCTGGGGGGGCTGTGGGGCCGGTTGGGGGGCTGGGGGGACAGGTTGGGGGGCTGGGGGGCTCTTGGGGGGCTGGGGGCCTCTGGGGGGGTGTCTATGGGGCTTGTTGTGGGGTTGGGGGGCTCTTGGGGGGGTTATGGGGCAGGTTGGGGGGCTGGGGGGTCTATGGGGCAGGTTGGGGGGCTGGGGGGTCTGGGGGGTCTATGGGGCAAGTTGGGGGGCTGGGGGGGTCTTGGGGGGCTCTATGGGGCAGGTTGTGGGGCTGGGGGGCTCTTGGGGGGGGCTGTGGGGCTGGTTGGGGGGCTGGGGGGGTCTGGGGGGGGCTGTGGGGCAGGTTGGGGGGCTGGGGGGCAGGTTGGGGGGCTGATTAGGGCTCTGGGGGGGCTCTGGGGGGCTCTATGGGGCAGGCTGTGGGGCTGGGGGGCTCCATGGGGCTGGGGGGCGGCCGTTGTCTCCGGAGGGGGCGTGTCCCCGGCTGAGGCCCCGCCCCCTCCGGCAGGCGCTGTCCAATCAGAGCTCGCTGCTGGAGCTGACCCGCCCCCTGAGCGGCCCCGGCGATTTCCTATTGGACATCGAGTTCCACCCCTCCCCCGCGCCGCGCGCGCCCCGGCCCCTCCCCCCTCCTCCTCCCCTCCCCCCTTCCGCCGCCCCTCCCCCACCCCCCGCCCCTCCCCCCCTGGTGCTGCTGCGGCTCCAGCTCTTCGTGGGGGAGCACCCCTTCTAGCGCCCCTCCCCCACCCTGCCCCTCCCCCCACCCCTCCCCCAGCCCCCCCACCCTCTGCCCCTCCCCCCACCGTCTACCCCTCCCCCACCTCTCCCCCTCCCAGCGCGCCCCTCCCCCCCACCCCTCCCCCATTACCCCTCCCCCCACCCTGCCCCTCCCCATGCCTCCCCCTCCCCCCACCCTCCCCCTGCCCCTCCCCCAACCCCTGCCCCTCCCCCTCCCAGCGCGCCCCTCCCCCACCGCCCTCCAACCCTCCCCCTGCCCCTCCCCCCACCCCGCCCCCACCCCTCCCCTCGCCCCTCCCCCCACCCTCTGCCCCTCCCCCTCCCAGCGCGCCCCTCCCCCACAGCCCCTCCCCCCACCCTGCCCCTCCCCATCCCTCCCCCTCAACCCACCCCTCCCCCACCACCCCTCCCCCAGCCCATCCCCCCCGCCCTCTGCCCCTCCCCCACCCCTCCCCCACCCCTCCCCCACCCCTCCCCAGCCCCTCCCCCCGCCCCTCCCCCTCCCCCCGCCCCTCCCCCCAACACGAGCTCCGCCCCTCACTGGTGTCTCTGTGGGGGGAGGGGCGGGTTTATTGGGGGGTGGGGGAGGGGTCAGTGCCCCACGCGCACGTGGGGGTTGAGGAGGGGCTCGAGCTCCGCCCCTCCCCCCCTCGGCCCCGCCCAGCGCGAGCAGCAGCGCGAGGAGCCCCAGGGCCCCGACAGCCAATAGGGCGGCGGCCACGCGCGGGGGGCGGGGCCAGCCTCGCGCCAGGCACCTGGGGGGGAGGGGAGGGGGTGACGTCACCGAGCTGCCAGCGCCTCCCAGTTCACTCCCAGTCTGTCCCAGTGCCCCCAGTTGCCCTCCCAGTCCCTCCCAGTGCCCCCAGTTGCCCCCCCAGTCCCTCCCAGTCTGTCCCAGTACCCCCAGTTGCCCTCCCAGTCCATCCCAGTGCCCCCAGTTGATCCCAGTGCCCCCAGTCCGTCCCAGTACCTCCAGTTGCCCTCCCAGTCCATCCCAGTGCCCCCAGTTGTCCTCCCAGTCCCTCCCAGTCTATCCCAGTGCCCCCCCAGTCCCTCCCAGTCTGTCCCAGTACCCCCAGTTGCCTCCCCAGTCCCTCCCAGTCTGTCCCAGTACCCCCAGTTGCCCTCCCAGTCCATCCCAGTACCCCCAGTTGCCCCCCCGTTGCCCTCCCAGTTGCCCCCCCAGTCCCTCCCAGTCCATCCCAGTGCCCCCAGTTCCCCCCCAGTCCCTCCCAGTTCCCTCCCAGTGCCCTCCCAGTGCCTCCCAATCTGTCCCAGTGCCCCCAGTTGCCCCCCCAGTCCCTCCCAGTCTGTCCCAGTGCCCCCAGTTGCCCCCCCAGCCCCTCCCAGTGCCCCCAGTACCTGAGCCCCCCCGGGCTCTGGGCCGGCTCTTCTCCTCCCGGGGCTGGGGGGCTCCCGGCTCCCCAGGGGCTTCCGGGGACCCCGGCCTGGGGGGGAGGGGGTCAGGGGGGCTGGGGACCCCATAGAGACCCCCAGGGAACCCCCCCAGACCCAGTGACCCCCCAGCCCCACGGTGACCCCCCCCAGCCCCCCAAATGACCCCCCAGTGACCCCCCAGCCCCAATGACCCCCCCAGCCCCACAGTGACCCCCCCAGCCCCCCAATGACCCCCCAATGACCCCCCAGCCCCCCCAGTGACCCCCCCAGTGACCCCCCCAGCCCCCCCAGTGACCCCCCAGCCCCCCAGTGACCCCCCAACCCCCAACTGACCCCCCCAGCCCCCCCAATGACCCCCCCAGCCCCACAGTGACCCCCCCAATGACCCCCCAGCCCCCCCAGTGACCCCCCCCAGCCCCAATGACCCCCCCAGCCCCCCAGTGACCCCCCCAGCCCCACAGTGACCCCCCCAGCCCCACAGTGACCCCCCAATGACCCCCCAGCCCCCCAGTGACCCCCCCCAGCCCCCTACCCTGCAGCTCGGCCCCCAGGTGGATCACAGCGTGGGGGGGGGGAGGGAGCAGGGGGGCTGGGGGGCCGCTCCTGGGGGGTCTCGGGGGCTGTGGGGAGAGAATTGGGGGGGGGGGGTGTCAGTGTGACCCGACCCCCCAAATGACCCCCTGTCACCGATCTGACCCCCCCAGCCCCCCCTCACCGTCCCAGCTGTCGTCGGGCTCCTCCGGGGGGGGGGTCCGAGTCCTCGATCTGGGGGGGGGTCGGGGGGGGACACCCCGTTATTGGGGGTCCCGGGTGGGGGGGAATTAGGGAGTCTGGGGGGTGCGGAGTCTAAGGAGCTTTTTGGGGGGGTTCTGAGGGGGTTCCAGGGGCATCTGAGGGGGTCAGGGGGGCTGGGGGGGGTCCCTGGGGGGGTCCCAGGGTGGGTTTGGGGGGCAATTGTGGCGTTCCTGGGGGGGTAGTTAGAGTCCCGGGGGGTCCCAGGGGTGTTTGGGGGTCCCAGGGGGAGTTGGGGGTCCCGGGAGGGAGTTGGGGGTCCTGGGAGGGATTTGGGGGTCCCAGGGGGTCCCGGGGGGTGTTTGGGGGTCCCAGGGGTGTTTGGGGGTCCCAGGGGGAGTTGGGGGTTCCAAGAAAGATTAGGGGGTCCCGGGGAGGAGTTGGGGGTCCCAGGGGGAGTTGGGGGGCCCAGGAGTGTTTGGGGGTCCTGGGGGGTGTTTGGGGGTCCCGGGGGGATTTAGGGGTCCCAGGTGGGAGTTGGGGGTCCCGGGGGGTCCCAGGGATGTTTGGGGGTCCCAGGGGATGTTTGGGGGTCCCGGGAGTTGGGGGATCAGGGAAAGATTTGGGGGTCCCAGTGGGGAGTTGGGGGTCCCAGGGGGTCCCGGGAAACATTTGGGGGTCCCGGGGGGATTTGGGGGTCCCGGGGGGAGTTGGGGGTCCCAGGGGGTCCCGGGGGCATTTGGGGGTCCCAGGAGGGAGTTGGGGGTCCCAGGGGGTCCCGGGAAACATTTGGGGGTCCCAGGGGTGTTTGGGGGTCCCGGGGGGATTTGGGGGTCCCAGGAGGGAGTTGGGGGTCCCAGGGGGTCCCGGGAAACATTTGGGGGTCCCAGGGGTGTTTGGGGGTCCCGGGGGGATTTGGGGGTCCCAGGAGGGAGTTGGGGGTCCCAGGGGGTCCCGGGGGGATTTGGGGTCCCGGGAAAGATTTGGGGGTGCCGGGGGTGTTTGGGGGTGCCGGGGGTGTTTGGGGGTGCTGTGGGGGCTTTGGGGGTGCCGTGGGGGATTTGGGGGTGCCGTGGGGGTCTCACCAGGGGCAGCCCCAGGCCGGGCCGTGCCCAGGCCGCGGAGGCCAGGCGGCTGCGCAGGGCGTCGGCCACGGGACCCTGGAGGTTTGGGGGGGGAACAGGGGCCCCCCACACGTGGGGCAGCGGTGGCCGGCGGGGGCCGTGCGGGGGGGCAGCGCCCGGGCCCGGCCCGACAGGCACGCCCAGTGGAACACGTCTGGGGGGGGGGGGCGGGGGGGGGGGGGGGTCAGCGGCGGTTTCCAGGCGCCCCCCCACGCCCCAAATAAGGGTTTCAAGACCCCCCCAGCAGTTTCAGGATCCCCCCCAGCACTGGAAAAGCAGTTTCAAGGCCACCCCCTGCCCCCCAAAAACCCCTTTCCACCCCCCCCACCCCCTTCCAAGAGCCCCCCCACCCCCCTCTGTACCCCCTTCACCCCCAGTTCCCAGCCCCCCCCCAACCCTGACCCCCCCCACCTAGAAAAAGCAGTTTCAAGCCTCCCCCCACCCCCAGACCCGCTGTTTCAAGCCCCCCCACACCCCCTTTCACCCCCCCCAACCCTTTCCAGCTCCCCCCCCCCTCATTGGGCACCCCCAACCCCTCACAAAGGCAGTTTCAAGCCTCCCCCTCCCCCAAACCCACCGTATGGGGCCCCCTCCCCCCCCAAACCCCAAATAACCACCCCCCAGCCCCCCCCCCCCCCCCCCAAATTAGTAGCTCCCCCTCCCCCACACCCCCCTCCGGGCCCCCCCAGGAAAAGCAGTTTCAAGTCCCCCCTCCCGGCCCCAAACCCCCTTTTCTCCCCCCCCCCCACCCCCAACCCCGACCCCTTTCGGGTCCCCCCCCCGCCCCTCCCCCACCGTAGCACACGAGCCGCACGGTCTCGCGGGCGGCCAGCGGGCGCGCGCACAGGGCGCACGCGGGGCTGTAGTCGCTGTCCCGCAGCCAGCGCAGGTAGGACTGAACCACGCACTGCGGGGACAGGGGGGTCAGAGGGGCCGGGGGGGGTGAGGAGCCCCCCGCCCCCCCCCCCGCCCCGCCCCCCCCCCACCGTGCGGTGCCCGGTCACGAGGCAGCTCTCGCAGACGTTCACGCGGTGCTCGAAGCAGAACAGGTTGGTCACTTTGCGCTTCGGGCACTTGCAGAGGCCCATGGCGGGGGGAGGGGACGGGGGGGGCGGGGGGGACGGGGGGACACCAGAGGCCGCGGTACCGGTACCGCCACCCGCCGGTTCCTATAGCGACCGGCTGCCCCGCTGGCGCTTCCGCGTTGGGCGCGGCTTTGCTGGCGTCACTTCCGGAGCGACGGTGCCCGGTTCCCGCTAAGGAGGGAGGGCTTCGCGGAGCAACGCTGCGCATGCGCCTTGCTCGGGTACCCGGATGTCGCGCTTTGCCACTACTTCCTGCCCACAGTTTGCTTCGCTTTGTGGTACTACGCATGCGTCTCAAGTGATACCCGGATGTCGCCTGTTGCCAGTAGTTGCCGCCCGCGGTTTGCTTCGCGTCACAGCATTACGCATGCGCCTTAAGGGATACCCGGATGTCGCTTTTTGCCAGTACTCTGCCCATACTAAGCTTCTCCCCTCAGCACTGCGCATGCGCCACGAGCGACTCCTGGATGTTTTGCCAGTACTTTCTGCCCGCGCTTCGCTTCGCGCCGCCGCACCGCGCATGCGCAGCGTCCCCCTCCCGTGACGCAACTTCCGTCGCAATGGCGGGAGAGAAGCGGCGGGCGGCAACGAGCGGGGGGCGGCGGGAGGCAGCGGCAGCGACCCCCGGGCCCCCCCGGCCCCCGGGCCGCTCCCCCGCCTCGTCCCCCGCCCCCCGCCTGACGCGGCGAAGCTGCGGGCGGCCGGCGGAGGCGGCGCCGAGAGGGGAACCGCCGTGGGCCGCTGTGGTGAGTGGGGGGCGCCCGGGGGGGCTCGAGGGGGTCCCGGGGGTCTCAAGGGCCCTGGGGGTCCGGGGAGAGTCTGGGGGGCTCTCAGGGGGGCTCTCAGGGGGTTACTGGGCGGTCCCGGGGTTCTCAGGGGGGATCTTGGGGCGTCCTGGGATGGTCCTGGGGGTCATTGGGGGGGTCAGGGGGCTGTGGGGGCACACTGGGGTATGGGGGGGTCAGGGGGACATTGGGGGGGTCAGGGGGCCGTTGGGGGGGGGGTCTCGGGGTGCCGGGGGGTCCTGGGGGAGTCTCGGGGGTCTTTCGGGATCCCAGGGGTCTGGGGAGGGGTCTTGAGGGTCCTGAGATGGACCCGGGGGTGTCAGGGCTTTCGGGGGGCGGGGGGAGGTGGGGGGCGGTCTCAGGGGGGTCCTGGGTGGTCCCGGGGGTGTCAGGGGGGTTTTGGGGGGATCCTTGGGAGGTCCCAGGGGTCTCAGGGGTGTTTCTGGGAGGGTGCCGGGGAGGGGGGTGTTTTTGGGGGGGTCCTCAGTGTCCCCCCCCCAGCCCAGCCCCCCTGAGGGGAAGGAGAACTCGCCCCCCCTCCCCCACGCTGCCGGCCGTGGCCCCCCGCGTGCGCCGCTCCTACAGCCGCCTGGACCCCGGGACCCCCCGCGGGCCGGGGGGGCCCCCCTGTCCCCCATCCCCCCAACCTGCCCCCCTGCGGCTCCCCGAGCCCCCCGAGCCGCCCCTCCCCCTCCCCGGCATCGGCCCCTCCGGCCCCGAGCGCAGGAGGAAGAAGAAGCTGGCGCCCATCGACGTGAGTCTGGGACCCCCCCACGGCCCCCTGACCCCCCCCACGGCGCCCTGACCCCCCCACGGCGCCCTGACACCCCCCCCCAGCCCCCTGACCCCCCCAACGGCCCCCTGACCTCCCCCATGGCCCCCTGACCCCCCCCCACGGCCCCCTGACCCCCCCATACCCCAGTGTCACCCCACAAACCCTTGCCCTCCAATGCCCCCCTGAACCCCCCAACGCCCCCCTGACCCCCACACAGCAGCCTGACACCCACCCTGATCCCCCCCAATGCCCCTCTAACCCCACACCCTGACCCCCCCCCCCAATACCCCTGTGCCCCCCAATCTCCCTGTGCCCCCCCCAGACCAGTATGTCCGTTCCCCCTCCCCACTACCTCCACAGCCCCCCTCAAACTCCCCCCCACCCCCCCGGTAACCCCTCCCATCCTCTCTCCCCCCTCAGTGCCCCCCCAAATCCCTTTCAGTGACCCCCCCTCCATTGGTGGGGGGTGGGGTGCAGTTGGGGGTGGGGCTGAGCCCCCCTGACCCCCCCTTTTCCCCCCCAGCTGGGGGAGCTGGAGGCCTGGGCAGCCCAGATGAACGCCCAGTTCGAGGAGGCCGAGCGCTTCCGCCTCGTCGTGGAGTAACTGGGGACCCCCCCGGGCTTTGGGGACCCCCCTTGGCTTGGGGACCCCCCCTGGGGTGAGAGGTTCCCCCCCAGGCTTGGGGACCCCCCTGGGGTTTGAGGACCCCCTGGGGCACCCCAGACACTCCCATCCCCAGTGGGACACCCCCCCCCCAAATTCCCAGTTTGGAGTCATTAAACGAGGTGAATTGGGAGGTGGTGACGTCACTGATGACATCATAGGGATGGGGGGTGGGGTGGGATCTGGGGTGACTGGGAGGAACTGGGGAGGGGGTAGGGACCCCAGTGCGGCGGCACCCAGACCCCCCCCCCCCCCCCAGCTCATTACCGGCTGCAGCTCGTTAGGAACCGGGTTTATTTGCATATCCCTTGTTAATTAACGAGCGCCCGTTAATTAAGGAGCCTCAGTCCAGCTCCTGGATCAGCTGCTGCCCCTCCCCCCACAGCCCCTCCCCCAGCCCCAGCTGCTCCAGCTCCCAGGTAACGAGCTGCTCGTCGAACCCCTCGTCAAGGGGCGGCTCATTAACCCCCCCGCTAACGAGCTGCGGCCCCGCCCGCACCAGCTCCGCGTGCACCCGGCGCGCGGCGGCCGCCAGCGCTGACAGCATCGCTGACGTCATCGCTGACGTCATCACTGGCGGCGAGGGCAACGCTGTTTCTGATGTCACTGATGATGTCATTGTTGAGGGCGGCACTGATGACGTCACTGCTGAGGTCACAGCTGCTGTACTCATTGGTGATGTCACTGATGATGTCATAGTTGATGTACTCACTGGTGATGTCACAGCTGATGTACTCGATGGTGTCACTGATGATGTCATAGTCGATGTCATAGCTGCTGTACTTACAGATGATGTCACTGATGATGTCATAGCTGCTGTGCTAACTGGTGACGTCACTGATGACATCACTGCTGATGCCATAGCTGACTGTGTCAATGCCTTTTCTGATGTCACTGGCGAGGACGGCACTGATGATGTCACAGCTGATGTCATAGCTGCTGTACTAATTAATGATGTCACTGATGACGTCATAGCCGGTGCCACACTTGCTGTACTCACTGATGATGTCACTGCTGACGTCATAGCCGGTGTCGCAGCCGCAGTACTCGCTGACGTCACAGGTGAGCTCACTGCTGACGTCACAGCCGATGTCACCATCGCTGTCACCTCTGACGTCACGACCGAATCACCCGACGTCACGTCCGGCGCCGCCTCTGACGTCACGTCCGGCGCGGCCATCCAGCTCCGCAGGAAGCGGCACTTGCGCCGGGCGCGCCGGAAGCGGCCCCGTTCGGCCGCGTCGCGCAGGCGCCGCTCCCCGTCCCGGAAGAGCCGCTCCAGATGCGCCAGCGCCGCCCCGGCCGCGCCCCCTTCCAGCAGCCGCGCCACTTCCAGCGCCGCCCCCGCCTCGCCCAACGGGCCCCGCGGGTACCCGGCGGCCGCCACGTCCCGCCGAGCGGCCTCCAGCGCCTCCCGGGCCGAGCCGAAGGGGCTGCGGCCTCGCAGCGCGGCCGAGGCGGCCAGGGCGGCGGCCGGCAGCTCCGGCAGCAGCGTCTCGTCGCCGCCGTGCAGGCTGAGCGCGAAGGCGTACCCGTACAGCACGTTGGGCAGCTGGAAGCGCAGCAGCGGCGACGGGGGGCGGCGGCGGAACGAGCTCAGCGGCGGCACCCGGCCCGGCGGGGGCGGAGCGGGGCCGGCCCGGGGGTCGGCCGGGCCCCACCACCACGGGCGCCAGGGCGGCAGGAGCTCGGCCGCTTCCCCCGAGCGCAGCAGCCGCAGGAACTCGGCTCGTTCCGCGGGGCTGAGGCCGCTCCAGCCCGTCCGGCCGCCTCCGGCCCCGGCCCCGGCCCGGCGGGGGGAGGGGGGCGGGGAGGGGGGCCCGCTCGGCGGCCAGCGCCGCCAGCACCTGCTCGCGGTAGAAGGCCTCTGCGCAGGCGCCGTGGCTCCGGTAGCAGCCGAGGGAGCAGAGGCGGCGGTTGCAGCGCGGGCAGGTGTAAGGGGCGGCGGCGGCCCCGCAGCAGCCGCACGGAGCCTCCGGACCGTTCGCCGCCATCTTGGAGAATGGCGGGGGGGGGAGTGGCTCTTACCGGAAAGGGCTTCAACTTCCGGGCGGCGCTACTTCCGGTCAGGGCATCGGCTGGTTCCCGCTTCGGAGCTCAAACGCCACCGGAAGTCCCGTTCCCCCCCCCCCCTCCAAAGGTGGCGCTCGGCTCCTCCCGTCTGCGCTCGGCTCCCTCCGCCAGCGCTCGGCTCCTCCCGTCTCCGCTCGGCTCCCCCCGCCGCCAATCGGCTCCCCCCAGCTCCCCCAGGCCCCTCCCCTCACTCCCACCCCCTCTAATTACCCCTAATTACCCTCCTGCCGCTGACCAGCGCCCATCAACACCCTCCCCCCCCCTCCAGCGGCCTCAAACCCCCTCCCGACCCCACTGCGACCCCCCCAGAGACGCCTCAGACCGCACCACACCCCTGGCCCCCCCAAAGACCCCCCCCCTTAAAGGGAACCCCCCCAAAAAGACCCCTGAATTCCATCCCCCCCAAATCCCCTAAAGAGACCCCCCCAAAAACCCAACCCCCCCAAAAGAGACCCCTAAAGAACCCAGAAGACCCCCCCAGAAACCCTTTCCCCCAAAAAAGCCCCTTTAGCCCCCCCCCCCCAGCCCCCCAAAACCCCCCAGTGAGACCCTGAACTCCAATGGTGCCACCCGGCCGCTCCCGGGGCCCCTTTATTGCCTGGGGGGGGTAGTTGGGGGGGTTGGGAAGGTCTGGGGGGCTCAGGGGTTTTGGGGGGCTCAGGGCTTTTGGGGGGGCTCAGGAGTTGGCGTTGGGCCCCTTCTCCTTCCCAAAGCCGGGCACCACAAAGTGCCGGTTGTAGTGGGGGTGGGGGGGTTAGGGGGAGTTCAGGGGGTTTGGGGGGGCCCGGGAGGGTTTGAGGGGGAGGCTCAGGGGTTTTGGGGGGCTCAGGGGTTTTGGGGGGCTCAGGAGTTGGCGTTGGGCCCCTTCTTCTTGCCGAAGCCGGGCACCACGTTGACGAAGCGGCGGTTGTACTGCATGCGCCGCTTGGCACGGCCCGTCTTCTTCTTCTTCTTCTCCTGCTTTGCCACCTGGGGGGGGGGGGACGGGGGGGCCCCAAAAATCGGGGGGGGCCCCAAAAAATCAGGGGAGCCCCCAAAAGTCACGGGGAGTCCCTAAAGTTTAATGGGGTGGTCCCTAAAAGTCAGGGGAGGGGGACAAAGTACTATGGAGGGGGCTCTAAAGAATAAGGGGGGGGGCAAGGGGGGAACCCTAAAAAACAGGGGGGCCCCAAAAATCAGGGGGAGTCCCTAAAAATCAGGGGGAGTCCCTAAAGTTTAATGGGGTGCTCCCTAAAAGTCAGGGGAGGGGGACAAAGTGCAATGGAGGGAGCCCTAAAGAATAAGGGGGGGAAAGGGGGAGCCCTAAAAATTAAGGGGGGGGGGCCTAAAATCAGGGGGGCCCCAAAAATCAGGGGGAGTCCCTAAAAATCAGGGGGAGTCCCTAAAGTTTAACGGGGTGGTCCCTAAAAGTCAGGGGAGGGGGAGCGAAGAGCAAAGGAGGGGAACAAAGTACGGTGGAGGGGGCTCTAAAGGCGGGGGGAGGAAAAGGGGGGAGCCCCAAAAATTAAGGGGGGACCCCAAAAATCAGGGGAGTCCCCCAAAAATCAGGGGGAGTCCCTAAAGTTTAATGGGGTGGTCCCTAAAAGTCAGGGGAGGGGGAGTGAAAGGCAAGGGAGGGGGACAAAGTACTGTGGAGGGGGCTCTAAAGAATAAGGGGGGGGGGGAAGGGGGGAGCCCCAAAACTTAAGGGGGGGGGGCCCAAAATCAGGGGGGCCCCAAAAATCAGGGGGGCCCCCGAAGTTTAATGGGGTGGTGCCTAAAAGTCAGGGGAGGGGGAGCAAAGGGGGCTCTAAAATTCAAAGGGGGGGGTCCCCAAATTAAAGAGGGAACCCCTAAAATTCAAGGGGGACCCCAAAACCCATGGGGGGGGCTGTGAGATTCAAGGGGGGGCTATCTAATGTTCCAGGGGGTCCCCAAACCCAGGGGGGTCCCCAACTCACCTTGGGGGTCTGGCCCCTCACTTTGCCGGCGCGGGCCAGGGACCCGTGGACCTTCCCTGGGGGGGGGGCACAAGGGGGGTCAGGGGGCGGTTTGGGGGTGGGGGGTGTTCAGGTGCCCCCCCCCCCCAAATGCCCCTGCTCAGGAGGGAAAAAGGGGGGTCAGAGGGGGTTATTTGGGGTGGGGGGGTTCCTGTGCCCCCCCCAAACTCACCCCCCAGCAGGCGGGAGGTGACTTCCAGGGTGCTGAATTCGGGGAGGGGGCCCAGCGCCCCCGCCTCATCCAGGGGGGTCCCAGCCAGGAGCAGCACTTGGTCCTCAGGGGGGGGACCCCGGGCAGAGCCGCAGCCAGAGCCTGGGGGGGGGGGAAAGGGGGGTTAGAGACCCCCAAAATACAGGAGGGGGTCCAGGGGTGGGGTGAGACCTGAGGGGGGGGATCCAGGGGTTGGGGGGAGGTGGGGAAGGGTTTGGGGGGGCTGTTTTGGGGTCCAGGGAGGGGTCCAGGGGTTGGGGGAAGGTGGGGAAGGGGTTTGGGGGGGCTGTTTTGGGGTCCAGGGGTTGGGGGGAGGTGGGGAAGGGGTTTGGGGGGGCTGTTTTGGGGTCCAGGGGGGATCCAGGGGGAGGTGGGGAAGGGGTTGGGGGGGCTGTTTTGGGGTCCAGGGGGTTGGGGGGAAGGTGGGGAAGGGGTTTGGGGGGCTGTTTTGGGGTCCAGGGGGTTGGGGGGAGGTGGGGAAGGGGTTTGGGGGGGCTGTTTTGGGGTCCAGGGGGTTGGGGGGAGGTGGGGAAGGGGTTTGGGGGGGCTGTTTTGGGGTCCAGGGGGGATCCAGGGGGAGGTGGGGAAGGGGTTGGGGGGCTGTTTTGGGGTCCAGGGGGGATCCAGGGGGAGGTGGGGAAGGGGTTTGGGGGGGCTGTTTTGGGGTCCAGGGGGGATCCAGGGGGAGGTGGGGAAGGGGTTTGGGGGGGCTGTTTTGGGGTCAGGGGGATCCAGGGGAGGTGGGGAAGGGGTTTGGGGGGCTGTTTTGGGGTCCAGGGGGGATCAGGGGAGGTGGGGAAGGGGTTTGGGGGGGCTGTTTTGGGGTCCAGGGGGGATCCAGGGGGAGGTGGGGAAGGGGTTTGGGGGGCTGTTTTGGGGTCCAGGGGGGATCCAGGGGGAGGTGGGGAAGGGGTTTGGGGGGGCTGTTTTGGGGTCCAGGGGGGATCCAGGGGGAGGTGGGGAAGGGGTTTGGGGGGGCTGTTTTGGGGTCCAGGGGGTTGGGGGGAGGTGGGGAAGGGGTTTGGGGGGGCTGTTTTGGGGTCCAGGGGGGGATCCAGGGGGAGGTGGGGAAGGGGTTTGGGGGGGCTGTTTTGGGGTCCAGGGGGGAGTGGGGAAGGGGTTTGGGGGGGCTGTTTGGGGTCCAGGGGGGGATCAGGGGAGGTGGGGAAGGGGTTTGGGGGGCTGTTTTGGGGTCCAGGGGGTTGGGGGGAGGTGGGGAAGGGGTTTGGGGGGGCTGTTTTGGGGTCCAGGGGGGTCCAGGGCGAGGTGGGGAGGCAGGTTTGCAGGACGGGGGGTGAGGATCCAGGGGGTTTGGGGGATTTTGATGGCCGGGGTGGGGGGGGGGCAGTTGGGGGGAGTTGGGGGTCCAGGCGGGGGTTTTGGGGGGAGGGGGCTGTTTTGGGGGGAGGGGGGTCACCTTGAGCTCTGCGACGGTCTCGGTGCCCGAGACATGGATGGTGTGAAGGGCCTGAGCCCGGATGAAAAGCTGCATGGTGCTGGGGGGCAACGGGGGGGGGGGTCAGGAGGGGTTTGGGGGGGCAATTTGAGCTCCCCAGACCCCTCTAACTCCCCTCCAGCCCCCCCAATCCCCCCAGACCCCTCTAACCCCCCTTCAGACCCCCCCCGATCCCTCCCAGACCCATCTAACCCCCCTTCAGACCCCCCAATCCCCCCCAGACCCCTCTAACCCCCCTCCAGCCCCCCCCAATCCCTCCCAGACCCCATCAGACCCCCCCAGACCCCTCTAACCCCCCTCCAGCCCCCCAAATCCCTCCCAGACCCCTCTAACCCCCCCAGACCCCTCTAACCCCCCTTCAGACCCCCCCAGACCCCTCTAACCCCCCTCCAGCCCCCCCAAATCCCTCCCAGACCCCTCTAACCCCCCCCAGACCCCTCTAACCCCCCTCCAGCCCCCCAAATCCCTCCCAGACCCCTCTAACCCCCCCCAGACCCCTCTAACCCCCCTCAGACCCCCCCAGACCCCTCTAACCCCCCTCCAGCCCCCCCAAATCCCTCCCAGACCCCTCTAACCCCCCCAGACCCCTCTAACCCCCTTCAGACCCCCCCAGACCCCTCTAACCCCCCCAGACCCCTCTAACCCCCTTCAGACCCCCCCCCAGGCCGCGGCCTCACCTCGGCGCCTCCTCAGCAGCGAGCGCACGGCGGAAAGAGGCGGTGCCGCGCATGCGCGGGGGCTTTACGGACGGCGGCGGCGCGCTGACGTCACGGCGCCTGGACGCGCCGACGTGCTGACGTCAGGAGAGGAGGAGGAGGAGGAGCCAAGATGGCGGCGATGGCGGCCTGGGGACGGCGGCTGAGGGAGCTGGGCCGGGCCGGGGGGCGCAGGGGGGTGAAGGTACCTCGGGGGGAGGCTTGGGGGGGCTTTGTAGGGGCTGGAAGGTGAATTGGGGGGGCTGGGGGGGGATTTAGGGGTCGTAGGGGGGCTGAGGGGGGAATTTGGGGGGGCTGGAGGTGGAATTAGGGGTCCCGGGGGGGGTAATTGGGGGTCTGGGGGGATTTGGGGGTCCCGGGGGGATTCGGGGAGGGGGATTCGGGGTTTTAGAGGGGGGTTGGGGTTCTGGGAGGGAATTGGGGGGGATTTGGGGGGTCTGGGGGGGGGAATTAGGGGTCCTGGGTTGGGGCTTGGGGGTCTGGGGTGGGATTTGGGGGTCTGGGGGAGGGAATTAGGGGTCCTGGGGGGGGATTTGGGGGTCTGGGGGGAATTAGGGGTTATGGGGTCGGACTTGGGGGTCTGGGGGGTGGGAATTAGGGGTCTGGGGGGGGAATTAGGGGTCCTGGGGTGGGAATTAGGGGTTCTGGGGTGGGATTGGGGGGTCTGGGGGGGGATTGGGGGGTCTGGGGGGGGATTAGGGGTCCTGGGGGGGGAATTAGGGGTCCTGGGGGGGGATTTGGGGGGTGCCCGGTCTGTGTGCGCCCCCCCCCCGCTTACACCACCCCTCCCCCCTTTCTGCCTCAGACCCCCCCGGAGCCGCCCCCCCGCCCCCCAACGAGGACCCCGAATTCCAGTGGGTGCGGCGGCTGCTGCCCCCCACCCGCGTGCCCCTCCCCCCCGCACCCCTCCTACCCCACCCCCGCCGGCTGGAGCCCCCCCACAGGTCTGGGGGGGGGATAAGTGTTAATTGGGGGGGGTAATTAATCCGGGGGGGGGTGTTATTGATTTGGGGGGTGCAACAAGGCTTAATTAGGGGGGTAATAATTGGGGGGGGCATATTTATTTGGGGGGGGGTGTAATTTATTTGGGGGGGGGGGTAATGACTCCTGTGAGGGGGTATTGACTTGGGGAGGGGGGGCAATAAGAGTTAGTTATGAGGGGTAATAATTAAGGGGGGGTTAATTTCCCCAAGAGGGGGTTAATTTATTTGGGGGGGGCAATTTACTGGGGGGGGGGGGTGTAATTACTGGGGGGGGGGGGCAGCAGTTTATTTAGAGGGGGGTTAAATGATTTATTTTGGGGGTAATTAATTTGGAGGGGGGTAATTAATTTGGGGGAGGGGTTAATTTTAAGGGGGGGGGCAATTTGGGGGGGTTATTTCCCCCCCACATATATTTGGGGGGGGCTCCTCACACCCCAATGTGGGGTGGGGATTGCAGGGGTGTTTATTGATGAATTAAGGGGGTTTAATTAGCTAATTAGGGGTTAATTACCCCCCCCCTCCAGGGCCCCCCCAGGGCTCCCCTACTTCGTGTCCCGCTCGCGGCTGCACAACCTGCCCGTCTACAGTCGGACCAGGAACAGCAACAGGCGGCTGACGGAGCTGCGCCGGGTGTGGGGGGACATCTGGGTAAGGAGGGGGGGAATTTGGGGTTTGGGGGGGGGGGGTGGGGGGGGGGGTTTGGGGGTGTCTCTGATTAACCTGTACCCCCTGCCCCCCCCAGGCGCTAGAGCGGGACCTGAGGGCAAATTTGGGGGTGCGGGAGGTGCAGGGAGGTTGGGGGGGGGTTTAGGGGGTCTGGGGGGTGGTTTGGGGGTGCAGGAGGGTTTTGGGGGTGTCTGTGATTAACCTGTACCCCCCCGCCCCCCCAGGCGCTGGAGCGGGACCTGAGGGCAGATTTGGGGGTGCAGGAGGTGCAGGTGGACGAGGTGACGGGGCGGCTGCGGATCAAGGGCGCCTGGGAGGGGGCGCTCCGGGGGTGGCTGCTGGGGAAGGGCTTTTAGGGTGCCCCCCCCCCAAAAATACAGGGGGGGAGGGTAAATTAAAGAGGGGGCACCCTAAAATATGGGGTGGCAGCTTGAGGGGTGAGGGAGCCTGGAAATTGGGGGGGGGGGTGTCTAAGGGAGACCTGGGGAGCAGCTTTTGGGGGGGGGGGGGGCTGAAATTTGAGGGGAGGGTGGTAAAGAGGGGAGAAGAGCCCCCCAAAAAGGGTCTGTGATTGGGGGGGCAGGTTTATGGGGGTGGAATTGGGGGTGGAAGGGAGTTTTGGGGGGCTGGGGGTGATTTTGGAGGGTCCCTAGAATTTGGGAGGGGTGGGGGGTGATTTTTGGGGGGGGGGGCGTGTTCCTGGAGTTTTGGGGGGATGGGATATTTGGGGGGACACAAAGGAGCTGGGAAGAGGAGGGATGGAGTTGTGGGAGGTGAAATATTGGGGGGACACCTGGGAATTTGGGGGGGGCCCCCAAAACAGGATGCAGAGCTGCTCAGACACCCCAAGGAGACAAGACAACCACCTGCTGAGACAAGACACCCCCCCCCGAGCTGTTTTGGGGGGTACCCCAAAATACTGCTGCTGTGCTGCCTGTACCCCAAACCCAGACGCAGCCCCCCCAGAATAGAGGAGCACCCCCCAAAAATACGGGGGGGGGCTCTAATGTTGTCTGTACACCTGAAATGACCCCCCCAATAAACACACCATGGGGGGGCTCCTTGTGTGGCATTTATTTACATCCCCCCCCCTTTATCCCCCACAGTGGGGAATTTGGGGGGGGTCGGGGTGGGGGGAAGGGTTGGGGGTGCAGGGGAGGGTTTGGGGGTGCAGATTTGGGGGGGGGGTCTCAGCTCTGGGAGTAGTACTGGTTGTAGCTCCACGGGGACTGGTAGCCGTAGGTGCCGTAGCCGTGCTGTTGCTGGGGAGGGAAGGGGGGAGTTAGAGAACCCCCCCCAAAATAAGAGGGGACCCCCTAGACACCCCAGACTGACCTGGTACCAGTAGTTGTAGGGGTTGGAGCCCCCCCATCGCTGCCGCCCCCCCGAAAAGCTGAGGGGTCCCATGAGGCCCGAGGGGTCATCGGGACGGAGGCGCTTGTCATCCGGCTCCTCGGAGCTGGGGGGGGGGGCAAGGGGGGGCAGATTTTGGGGTGAGGGGTGGATTTGGGGGGTAAGGGCAGATTTTGGGGTGGGGGAGGGATTTGGGGGGGAATTCAGGAGGATTTGGGCAAATTAGGGAAGGAATTTGGGGGGGGGAATGGGGTAAATCAGGGGGATTGGGGGGGATTTGAGCAAATTGGGGGGGGTTGGGGGTGTTGAGGGGGAATTGGGGGGGATTTGGGGGAGTTGAGGGGGAATTGGGGGGGGATTTGGGGGAGTCGAGGGGGAATTGGGGGGGATTTGGGGGCAGAGGGGGAATTGGGGGGATTTGGGGGAGTTGAGGGGGAATTGGGGGGGTTTGGGGTCGGAGGGGGAATTGGGGGGGATTTGGGGGCGGAGGGGGAATTGGGGGGGTTTGGGGGTGTCGAGGGGGAATTGGGGGGGTTGGGGATGTTGAGGGGGAATTGGGGGGGTTGGGGCATCAGGGGGAATTGGGGGGATTTGGGGCTGGAGGGGGGAATTGGGGGGGGGTTTGGGGGTGTTGAAGAATTGGGGGGGTTGGGGGTGTTGGGGAATTGGGGGCGTCAAGGGGGAATTGGGGGGGATTTGGGGGCAGAGGGGGAATTGGGGGGGTTTGGGGGCAGAGGGGGAATTGGGGGGGTTTGGGGGAGTTGAGGGGGAATTGGGGGGGATTTGGGGGTGTCAAGGGGGAATTGGGGGGTTTGGGGGCAGAGGGGGAATTGGGGGGGTTTGGGGGTGTTGAAGAATTGGGGGGTTGGGGGTGTTGAGAGGGAATTGGGGGGGTTGGGGGTGTTGGGGAATTGGGGGGGGTTGGGGTCGGAGGGGGAATTGGGGGGGATTTGGGGCTGGAGGGGGGAATTGGGGGGATTTGGGGGTGGGGGGGAATTGGGGGGTTTTGGGGGGCATCGAGGGGGAATTGGGGGGGGGGATTTGGGGGTGAAATTGGGTCTAAACCTGGCAAAAATGTGTCTAAAAAGGGGGGGCAAAGGGGGTGAAAAGGGGGGGGGATAAAGGGGGGTCTCACCCATTTTCGGGGGCCCTCTTCCTGGCCGCGTGCTGCTTGAGGATCTTCTGGTGCTCGTCGTAGGCGGTGAGGAGGCTGGGGGACGGACAGACAGACAGCTGGGTGTTGTCCTCCCAGTGCTCCCAGTCCCCCTCCCAGTCCTCCCAGTCCCCCTCCCAGTGCTCCCAGTGCCCCTCCCAGTGCTCCCAGTGCTCCCAGTGCCCCTCCCAGTGCTCCCAGTGCCCCTCCCAGTGCTCCCAGTCCCCCTCCCAGTGCTCCCAGTCCCCCTCCCAGTGCTCCCAGTGCTCCCAGTCCCCCTCCCAGTGCTCCCAGTCCCCCTCCCAGTGCTCCCAGTGCTCCCAGTGCGGAACCTGTGGATGCTGGAGCCGAAGTCCTCCAGGAACTCGAGGCGGCGCTGGGAGAAGAGCAGCTTGGCCTCCTCGGGCAGGGGGCTGCGCAGCGCCCGCTCCAGGCACCGCAGGGTGTTGCTCTCGTTCAGCCCCACGTCGGCGGCCCCGAACTCCATCTCCAGCAGGTTGGCATGGAGACGGGCGTTGTCCTGGCAACGGGACACACACACACACACACACACACCCCCTTTAGAGAGGAGGGGGAAGCCCGGCAGTGGGGTTTGGGGGGGCCCCAGGGGGGTCTTGGGAAGGGTTTGAGGTTCCTCAGGGGAATCTGAGGGACCCCAAACCAGGACCTTGAAACCCTCCTGTGGGACCCCCAACATCCCCCTAATTAACCCCATTAATTAACTGTGTGCCTCCCCAGGGGTTCGACCTCCTTTTCTAAGGCCTCAACCAGGCCCTTGACCAGGGCCTTGAAACCCTCATGTGGGACCCCCAATATCCCCCTAATTAACCCCCTAATTAAGTTGTGTCTCATCCTGAGGTTCTACCTGTGGGACACTTAATCCCCCCTCCTAATTAACCCCCTAATTAAGCAGTGTCCTGTCCCAGGGGTTCTACCTCACCAGCTCCTTTTCAAAGGCCTCAACCAGGATGCGCCAGGCCTTGCCCAGGTTCTGCTGGGCCTTGCAGGCCTGGCGTGGGACCCCCCTAATTAACCCCCTAATTAAGCAGTGTCCTGTCCCAGGGGTTCGACCTCACCAGCTCCTTTTCTAAGGCCTCAACCAGGCCCTTGACCAGGCCAGGCCTTGACACCCTCCTGTGGGACCCCCAATATCCCCCTAATTAAGCCCATTAATTAACTGTGTGGCTCCCCAGGGGTTCTACCTCACCGGCTCCTTTTCCAGGGCCTCGACCAGGACGCGCCGGGCCTTGCCCAGGTTCTGCTGCACCTTGCAGGCCTGGCGTGCCAGCTTGACGGCGTAGAAGGAGGCGAGGGGCAGCCCCTCGTTGGCGCGCATGGCGTCCAGCAGCAGCGCCTCGGCCGCCTCCAGGTCGCCGTGACGCCGCTCCAGGCTGACGCGCCGCAGACGCACCATGGCCAAGCCCGGCACCGCCTCCTCGAAGGAGCGCAGGATGCGACGGGCCTCCTCCACGTTACCTGGGGGGGGGGGGGGAGATAAAAGGGGGGTTGGGGGTCCCTGGGGGGGTTATGGGCAGGAACATGGGGGTTATGGGGGTCCCTGGGGGGTTATGGGGTCTGTAAGGGGGCTATGGAGGTCCCTGGGGGGGTTATGGGGGTCCCTGGGGGGGTTATGGGGTCTGTAAGGGGGTTATGGGGTCTCTGGGGGGGGGTATGGGGTCTGTAAAGGGGTTATGGAGATCCCTGGGGTGGTTATGGGGGTCCCTGGGGTGGTTATGGGGAGGAACATGGGGGTTATGGGGGTCCCTGGGGGGGTTATGGGGTCTGTAAGGGGGTTTTGGGGGTCCCTGGGGGGGTTATGGGGAGGAACATGGGGATTTTGGGGGTCCCTGGGGGGGTTATGGGGAGGAACATGGAGGTTATGGGGTCCCTGGGGGGGTTATGGGGGTCCCTGGGGGCGTTATGGGGTCTGTTATGGGGCTATGGGGGTCCCTGGGGTGGTTATGGGGAGGAACTTGGGGGTTTTGGGGGTCCCTGGTGTCTGTAAGGGGGTTATGAGTGTACTTGGTGGGAATCTGGGGGTGTCGGGGGGTGGGGTGTTGGGGGTGTCCAGTTCCCACTCGCCCCCCCCTTTCCCCAAACTGAGCACCATTTACCCCAACACAGCGCTGAACCCCACCCCATCCCCATCCCCCCCAAAAAAGCCCTCCAACCCCCCAAAACCCCTCCTCACCCCCCCAAAGCCCCTCCTCACCCCCCCAGAGCCCCCCTCACCCCCCCAGAGCCCCCCTCACCCTGCTTCTCCTCGAAGGCCGCCCACAGCAGGTGGATGGTGGGCTTGCGGGGCAGGTGGTACCCGCAGGCCCTCTGGAACACGCTCCGCGCCCCCGCCGGCGTGTGCCCCTCCAGGTACTTGGTGTACTGGGGGGGGGCACCCCAAATCAAAGGGATGTTTGGGGGGAATAAGGGAGGGGTTTGGGGGGAAATAGGGAGGTTTGGGGGAAATAAGGAGGGGTTTGGGGGAAATAGGGAGGGGTTTGGGGGAAATAGGGAGGGGTTTGGGGGAAATAGGGAGGTTTTTTGGGAAATGAGGGATTTTTGGGAAATAGGGAGGTTTTGGGGGAAATAGGGAGGGATTTGGGGGACACAGGGAGGGATTTTTGGGAAATGAGGGATTTTGGGGACGCAGGGAGGGATTTTGGGGACGCAGGGAGGGATTTTGTGAAAATAGGGATTTTGGGGACATAGGGATGGATTTTGGGGACATAGGGATGGATTTTGGGGAAATGAGGGATTTTGGGGAAATAGGGAGGGATTTTTGGGGAAATAAGGAGGGATTTGGGGGAAATAGGGAGGTTTTTTGGGAAATAAAGAGGGGTTTTTGGGACGAACAAGGGATTTTTTTAGGAAATGTGGGGGTTTGGGGGGAAATGAGGGGGAGTTTTGAGGGAAATGAGGTTTTTTTTTGAGGAAATGTGGGGGTTTGGGGGGAAATGAGGGGTTATTTTAGGAAATGAGGGGTTTTGGAGGGGAAATGAGGGTTTTTTTTGAGGAAATGTGGGGGGTTTGGGGGGAAATGAGGGATTTTTCTGAGGAATTAAGGTGTTTTTTGGGGGGAAACGAGTGTTCTTTCGGGGGTGCCCCCCTCACCTTGATCCAGAACTCCTCGTAGAGGGCGCAGGCGATGACGCAGCGCTCGAAGAGGACGATGGTGCGCTCGTGCGAGCCGGCCGCCATCTCGTAGTCCAGGTACTCCCGCCAGTTCCGCAGCTGCGCCCGCTCCAGCGGCTTCACGTGGAAGTAGGGGCGCTTGATCTGCTCAACAAGGGGGGCTGGGTTGGGGGGGGGGGCATAGGGGGGCTGGGGAGGGGTTACGAGGGGTTCCCGGAGGAGATTTGGGGGGGTCTCAGGGAGGTTAAGGGGGGTCTTCAGGGAGTTGTGAGGTTTCTTGGAGGAGTTTGGGGTTCCCTGGGGGGAGTTATGGGGTTCCCTGGGGGGGGTTGGGGTTCCCTAGGAGATGGTGGGGGTCCCTGGGGGTGGTTTGGGGGTCCCTGGGGGGGGTTATGGTGATCCTCAAGGGGTTATGGGGCTCGCTGGGGAGGTTATGAGGTTCGCTGGGGGGATTATGGGGTTCCCAGGAGGGGTTTCTGGGGGAGTTATGGGATCCCTGGGGGGTCATGAGGCTCCCTGGACGGGCGGCAGGGAGGTTTTGGGGGGGGTCTCAGTCCGTACCCCGTCCTCGAAGTTCCAGCGCTTGCTGACCTCGGCCTCGTTCTGGGCGTAGATCTGCTGCCTCATGGAGATCACCAGCTCCCGGATCTTCTCCTGGTCCAGATCCCCCTGGGACCCCGTGGGATTGGGGGGCGGTCAGCAGGACCCCCATTACTCCCCCCAACCCCTCATCCCTTCCCCCTGCCCCCCCAAGCCCCCCCAGCTCCGGTACCTGGCTGTTTTCGGGGGCCCCCTCCCCTCCACGCCAGGAGGCAGCTCCTCCCCAGGGGGGTGTCGGTCCCCTCGGGCTCGGGGGGTTTTGGGGGGGGTCCGCAGCCAGCTTGGAGCGCACCCACAGGAGCTCCTCGGGGGACAGGATGTCCTTGGGGGGGTTGTGAAGGACGTGCTCCTTAAACCTGGGGGGGACAAGGGGGTTTGGGGGGAGGGAACAAGGGGTTTTGGGGGAGGGGGGTCAAGGGGTTTGGGGGGGACACACAACACCCACCAAGTACAAAGTACTGCCACCCAGGGGGAGTTACAGCACTGGGATGTGACCCTGGGGTGGTTTAACCCCCCTCCGGGGCACTTTATTACCCCCTGGGGCAGTTGATCACCCCCCCACAGTGGTTTATTCCCCCCCCAGTGGTTTATTCCCCCCTTGGAGCACTTTATCTTCCCCCCAAGGTAGTTTATCCCTGGTTATTCCCCCTCTGGGGCAGTTATTTCCCCCTGGGGCAGTTTATCCTCCTGCCACAGTGCAGGAGTGTCCCCCCCGGGGCAGTTTATCCCCCCCACCAAGTGGTTTATTCCCCCCTGGGGCAGTTTACCTCCCCTTGGGTCAGTTTACCCCCCTTGGGTCAGTTTATCCCCCCTCCCAGGGTCAGTTTACCCCCCTTGGGGCAGTTTATCCCCCCTAAGGTCAGTTGTATCCCCCTCCCAGGATGGTTTCTCCCCCTCCGGGCTGCTCCCCGCTGGTATTTTGGGGGGAGGGGGAGGTGTCCCCCTCACTTCTCCCAGTGGTGGTTGTAGAGCTGGGTGGGCATGGAGAGGACGCGGTCGTAGATGGCGGTGACGGCGCGCAGGTCGCCCTGGGCCTTCTCCCACTCCACGTACAGCTCCCACAGCCGGTCCGAGCGGAAGTCCATGCCGGCCGCCGCCACCGCCGCCTCGAACACCCTGCGGGGGGGACAGGGGGGTTAGCGGGGGGGCTGGGGGGGCAAGGTGGGGGTTTGAGGGGGCTGGGGGGCCGAAGGATGGGTTAGCGGGGGGTTTGGGGGGAGCAAAAGGGGGTTTGAGGGGGTTTGGGGGTGCTGGGGGGGGGCAAAGGGGGTGCGATTGAGGGGGGAAAGGGAAGAATTAATGAGGGGAACGAGGGGAAAGGGTTTGGGAAGGGAGGGAAAATGGTGGATGGGGGGTTAGCGGGGGGTGTGGGGGCTGGGGGAGACTTGGAGGGGGCAGAAGGGGGCGTAAGGAAGGGGGAGGGGGAGGATTCCTGAGGGGAAGAGGTTTGGGAAGGGAGGGAAAATGGTGGATGGGGGGTTAGCGGGGGGTGTGGGGGCTGGGGGAGACCTGGAGGAGGCAGAAGGGGGCGTAAGGAAGGGGGAGGGGGAGGATTCCTGAGGGGAAGAGGTTTGGGAAGGGAGGGAAAATGGTGGATGGGGGGTTAGCGGGGGGTGTGGGGGCTGGGGGAGACCTGGAGGAGGCAGAAGGGGGCGTAAGGAAGGGGGAGGGGGAGGATTCCTGAGGGGAAGAGGTTTGGGAAGGGAGGACAAAATGGCGGAGGGGCTGAGGAGAAAAAAGGCGGGAAAATGTGAAGGGAGGAGAGAGGGTGAAGTATCATGGAATATCGTTAAATATCACGGAATGTCGTGAGATATCACGACATGTCACTAGAGTGCAAGCCAGGAATTGAAGTTGGGAGTGAAAAAAGCGGCGGGAAACGGGGTTTAAAATGAGGATCTTTAAAATGAGGGAAAAATCCTTAAAAATAAAGGAGAGAAAGGACTAAAAATGGGGAAAAAATGAGGGGAAAAGGTGTTTTAAAGGGAAATTGTAAAGGGGGAAAGGTTTGGGTTGGGAAAGGGTTTAAAATAGGGAAAGATAAAAAGATTGGGAAAAAAAATTAGGGGGAAATTAAAATATTAGGGGGAAATAAATAAATTGGGGGAAAAATCAAAATATTGGGAAAAATAAGAAAATTGGAATATTAAGAGAAAGAGAGAGAAAATCAGATATTAAGAGAAAGATCGAAAAAAATTCAGATATTAGGGAAAAACAGAAGATCACAATACCAGAAAAAATGGAAAAAATTAAAATATTAAGCAGAAATAAGGAAAATTAGGAAAGTATTCAAGAAAATAAAAAATATTAGGAAAAATTTGAAGCATTAAAAAAATTCAAAGTACTAGGAATAAATTAAAAATGAGGGAAAATTTTTATTAGTATTAGAGTATTAAAGTATTAGAACAAGTACTTTAAAATGTGAGAAAAATGTGACTATATTATGAAAAAAATTTAAATGAGAAATTTTAAAATATTAGGAAAAAGTTTTAAAATATGGGGGGGAATTTTCAAAATATTGGAACAAAAGTTTTAAAATATGTGAGAAAAATGTGAGAATATTAGGGGAAAAACTCTAAAATTGGGAAAATTTCAAAATATTAGGAAGAAATTTTGAAAATATGAGGGAAAATGTCAAAATATTAGGGAAAAAAAGTTAAAATTAGGGAAATTTTAAAGATATTAGGAAGGAATTTGAGATGCAGGAATGAAGAGGGGGAGGGGAGATGTGGGGGAAGGGGGAGGTGAGGGAAGGGGGATGTGGGGGAAGGGGGATGTGGGGGAAGGGGGATGTGGGGGTCCTGACTGACCCGCGGATCTTCTGCACGGAGTCGGGCAGCGCCATGTCCAGCGTGGCCTGGAGGTAGGAGATGTAGTGGATCCAGAGGTCCATGCTGAGGGGGATGGACTGCAGCCCCCGCTCGAACACCTGAGGGGGGAACAGGGGGAAACTGAGGCAAAATGGGGGGAAATGGGGAGAAACGGGGGGAAACTGAGGCAAAGGTGAGGGGAAATGGGGGGAAACTGAGGCAAAGGTGGGGGGGAACAGGGAAAAATGGGGAGAAAAGGGGGAAACGGGGAGAAATGGGGGGAAATGGGGGAGAAACCGAGGCAAAGATGAGGGGAAATGGGGGGAAACTGAGGGAAACAAGCAAAAAACGGGGAGAAGTGAGGGAAACTGAGGAAAAAATGAGGGATACCAAAGGGAAATGGGAAAAAATCAGGGGGAAATGAGGCAAACCTGGGGGGAAAGGGGGAAACTGGGGGGAAATGTGGAAAAACTGGGGAGAAATGGGGAAAAACGTGGAGAAATGAGATGAAACCCAGGGAAAATGTGGGGAAACAGGGAAAACTGGGCCCACCTCCTCGGCCTCGCGGGCGCAGGCGAAGCGGCGCTCCATGTCGGCGTATTTCTTCCAGTACCCGTAGCAATAGGGGTAGTGGGCGAAGAAGGCGTCGAAGGCGCGGCGGGCAGCGGGCAGGTGGTTCTGGGGGGGGGAAAAAGAGGGGTGAGGGGGGTGTTGGGGGGGTCTGGGGGGGATCTGGGGTGGATCAGAAGGGTTTTAGGGGCCTGGGAAAGGTTTAGAGAGGGATCCTGAGGGGTTACAGGGGTCTGGGAGGGGGTGGGGGGGGCGTTGGGAGGGATTGGAAGGGGTTTGGGGGGATTGGAAGGGGTTTGGGGGGATTGGAAGGGGTTTGGGGGGATTTGGGGAGATTGGAAGGGGTTTGGGGGGGATTTGGGGGGGATTGGAAGGGGTTTGGGGGGGATTGGGCAAGACTGGAAGGGGTTTGGGGGGCATTGGAAGGGGATTGGGGGGCATTGGAAGGAGATTAGGAGGGGCATTGGAAGGGGATTGGAGGGGATTGGGGAGATTGGAAGGAGTTTGGGGGGGATTGGAAGGGGTTTGGGGAGGATTTGGAAGGGGATTGGAAGGGGATTTGGGGGGATTGGAAGGGGTTTGGGGGGATTGGAAGGGGTTTGGAGGGGATTTGGGGGGGATTGGAAGGGGTTTGGGGGGATTGGGGGGATTAGAAGGGGTTTGGGGGGGAATCTGAGGGGTTTTGGGGAGAGCTGTATGGGTTTGGGGGGGATCCAGAGGGGATTTGGGGGGTCCCCAGGGGGTTTAGCAGGATGAGAAGGGGGTTGGGGAGGGGGATCAGTGGGGTTGGGGGGATCCTGAGGGATCTGGGGGGTCCCAGAGAGGGTCTGGGGGGAACTGACATAGCTCAGGGGGTCCTGAGAGTTTTTGGGGGTCCCGGAGAGTTTAAGGGGCTCTCAAGGCCAGTGGTGCTAATTAAGGTGCTAATTAGGGTGCTAACGAGCTCACCTCCTGCTCCACGTACTGCAGCAGCTCGGTCCAGGCGGCGAAGTCGTGGGGGTTGCTCCTGGCCCCCAGCCAGAGCCGCTCGAATTCGGGGGGCAACGGGGGGGGCGGCTCCTCCGGGGGGGGCTCGGGCTCACGGGGGGCGGGGGGTCCTGGGGGGCGCTTGGGGGGGCGGTTCTTGGGGTTCGGGGGGGGCACCGGAACCGTTGCAGGTCTGGGGGAGGGGGGTCGGCCGAAGGGTCTGGGGGGGTTCCTGGGGAGGGGGGTGGGGGTTGGGGGGGGGGGGCGGCTCTGCCAGGGGGGCTGGGGGGGTTGGGGGGGGGAGAGAGCAGGACAAGGCACCGTTAGAGCCCGGGAGGGAGTTTGGGGGGGGACCCCTGCACCCCCCCAGTGCAGCCCCCTCGGTCTCTGCTCGCAGCACCCCGCTGGCTTCTTCCTCAGCCCCCCAAAACCCCCGAGGAGCCCCCAAATCCCCGAGGAGACCCCCCAGAGTCCCCTCAGGACCCCAGAACCCCCAACAGCCCCACAAACTCCCCCCAAAGCCCCTTCAGACCCCCCCAAGTCCCCCCCAAACCCCCTCAGACCCCCCCAAGTCCCCCCAAACCCCCTCAGACCCCCCCAAAGCCCCTCAGATCCCCAAGTCCCCCCCAAACCCCCTCAGACCCCTCCAAGTCCCCCCAAACCCCCTCAGATCCCCCCAAAGCCCCTCAGACCCCCCTCAGATCCCCCAGACCCCCTCAAGCCCCCTCAGACCCCCTCCAAGTCCCCCCAAACCCCGCCAAGTCCCCCCCAAACCCCCTCAGACCCCCCCAAAGCCCCTTAGACCCCCTCAAGTCCCCCCAAATCCCCCCACACCCCCTCAAGCCCCTTCAGACCCCCCAGTCCCCCCAAGCCCCCTCAGATCCCCAGACCCCCCAAACCCCCTCAGACGCCCCTCAGATCCCCCAGACCCCCCCAAGCCCCCTCAGACCCCCCCAAATCCCCCCCGAGCCCCCCCATATCCCTCCCAATCCCCTCAGACCCCCCCAAACCCCCTCAGACCCCCCCCAAAGCCCCTCAGACGCCCCTCAGATCCCCCAGACCCCCCCAAGCCCCCTCAGACCCCCCCAAATCCCCCCGACCCCCCCATATCCCTCCAGAGCCCCTCAGACCCCCCCAATCCCCTCAGACCCCCCCAAGTCCCCCCCAAAGCCCCTCAGACCCCCCCCAAGCCCCCCAGACACACACTCCCCCCCCCCCCGCCCCGCTCACCGGGCCCCGCGGTCTCCCCGCCGCCGTCCCCCGGCGCCGCCCCGTTGCCGCCGCTCCCGGGACTGGCCGCGGCCTCCGGCTCCTCCGCCGCCATCTTGCCGCCGCCCGCGCGCCTGCGCCGGGACCCGGATGTGGCCGAGAAGGGAGGGAGGAGGGGAGGCGCCTCGCGGCAGCGCCCCCTGGCGGGCGGGAGGAGCATTAGGGGCCGGCCCAGAAGCATAGAGACGCGGAGGGCGGCTAGAGGGACTTCCGGTTTGTCTTCTGCAGCCATAGAGACGGGGGGGGCGGGGGGCAGAGAGCCAGAAGGGCTTTGGGGAAACCATAGAGACGCTGGAGAGAGAGGCCAGAGTGGACACTGGCCTTGGGGAGCCATAGAGAGGTGGGGAGAGAGACCAGAGAGGCCAACCAGCTCCCAGGAAGCGCCTTTTCCCCTCCCCTCCCCGCTCACGTGACCCCCGCAGCGCTTCCGCTTCCGGCCGCGCCAAGATGGCGGCGCCGCGCGTGAAGCTGCGGGGGGCGGGCGGGGCCCAGCCCCGGCTCCCGGCCCAGCTCCTCCCGTGCCGGGTGGGGCACGACGGGCCCGCGCCGGTGGCCGCGTTCCTCAGGGTCCAGCCGGGCGACGGCGGCGGTGAGAGGCCGCGGGGGGAGGGGCGGGGGGGCGCCGGGGCCTGGGGCGGGCGGCGCTGAGCCCGGCCCTTCCCCTCCCCCCCCAGAGCTCTGGGCCGCGTTCCGGGGCCGCCGCCTGGGCGGGCGGGACCTGCCGCTGCCCCGCGGGTACCGGGGGTGGCTGCTGCGGGAGGAGGAACCGGGCCCCGGCCTCGGCGGGGAGACGGAGGTGAGGGAGGAGGGGAGGGAGGAGGGGCTGGAGGGGGGAGGGGCTGGAGGGGAGGGGGGAGGGGCTGGAGGGGAGGGGGAGGGGCTGGAGGGGGGAGGGGCTGGAGGGGAGGGGGAGGGGCTGGAGGGGCTGGAGGGGAGGGGGAGGGGCTGGATGGGATGGAGGGGGAGGGGCTGGAGGGGGAGGGGCTGGAGGGGGCAGGGGCTGGAGGGGGGGAGGGGCTGGAGGGGGGAGGGGCTGGAGGGAGGGGCTGGGGGAGGGGAGGGGGCTGGATGGGATGGAGGGGGAGGGGCTGGAGGGGGGAGGGGCTGGAGGGGAGGGCTGGGGGAGGGGAGGGGGCTGGATGGGATGGAGGGGGAAGGGGCTGGAGGGGGGAGGGGCTGAAGGGGTGGGGCCCCCAAATCACCTACCCGCCTCCTCCCTGGGTGGGGCACCCCCAGCCCCCCCAATGGGGCGCCCCCCAAACCCTCCCCCCCCCCAGGAGCGCTGGCTGTGGGTGACAGGGACCTTCGATGGCATCAGGGAGTGGGGGGCCGACGCGGTGCCCCCCCCGGCGCGGGGCTGGCCCTGCCCATGCAGTGGGTGCCCCTGGCCCAGGCTGTGAGTCTGGGGGGGGGGCACTGGGAGGGGTGGGGGTGGAACTGGGAGGGGTGAGGGGGCGGGGTGGGGGGGGCACTGGGAGGAGTGGGGGGACACTGGGAGGGGTGGGGGGGCAGGGTGGGGTATGGGGGGGCACTGGGAGGGGTGAGGGGCGGGGTGGGGTATGGGGGTGGCACTGGGGGGTGGGGGGGCAGGGTGGGGGGGGCACTGGGAGGAGTGGGGGGACACTGGGAGGGGTGGGGGGCAGGGTGGGGTATGGGGGGGGTACTGGAGGGGGTGGGGGGGCACTGGAAGGGGTGGGGGGGCACTGGGAGGAGTGAGGCGGCAGGGTGGGATATGGGGGGGGCACTGGAGGGGGTGGGGGCGGCACTGGGAGGGATGGGGGGGTGCTGGGGAATACTGGGGGGCACTGGGAAGGATGGGGGGGCACTGGAAGGAGTGAGGTGGCAGGGTGGGATATGGGGGGGGCACTGGAGGGGGTGGGGGCGGCACTGGGGGGTTGGGGGTGGAACTGGGAGGGATGGGAGGGTGCTGGGGAACACTGGGGGGCACTGGGAGGGGGGGGTCCTGTGTGACCAGCCGCCCCCTCCCCGTTCCCCCCAGCTCCACGCGCCTGTGGGCGAAGCCAGCGAGGATGAGGAGGGGGAGGAGCCTCCCGAAGCCACGCCCCCTCCAGACCAAACCCCGCCTCTTCCGTGGGCGTGTCCACAGACCGACCAATAAACTCACAGCTCCTTTAATTACCCAATGGGGAAGGGGGCGTGTCCGGGGGTGTGTCCACACACTGGGTGTGGTCACAGAAGGGGGCGTGGCCAAAGGCCGGGCGTGGTCTTGAGGGGGCGTGGCCTCCCCATACCCCTGTTCCTGGTGGGGGCGTTTGGGGGCGTGGCCACTGAGGGGGCGTGGTCACATGGGGTGTGGCCATGGGGGCGTGGCCGGGAGGGGGTGTGGCCCCGTTTGCTCCAGTCCTTGGGGGTGCACAGTCACGGGGGGGGGGGGGGGGCGGGGGGCCGCGAAAGGGGCGTGTCCATGGGGGGTGTGGCCTCAAAAGGGGCGTGTCCAGAAGGGGCGTGTCCCAGGGGAGAGGCGTGGCCTCACCACTCGCCCCTCTTGCTCCAGTCCTTGGGGGTGAGCGGCCATGGGGGGGGGGAGGGTTAGCCTCGAAAGGGGCGTGGCCTCGAAGGGGGCTGTGGGCGTGGCCAGGAAGGGGGCGTGGTCTCGGGGAGGGGCGTGGCCTCACCACTTGCCCCTCTTGCTCCAGTCCTTGGGGGTGAAGTGGCCACAGAGGGGGGATGGTGGCCTCGAACGGGGCGTGGCCGCGAAAGGGGGCGTGTCCATGGGCGGGGCCTGGGAGTGGGCGTGTCCCGTAAGGGGGCGTGTCCCCGGGAGGGGCGTGGCCTCACCACTTGCCCCTCTTGCTCCAGTCCTTGGGGGTGAAGTGGAGGCATTTGGCGTCGATGCGCAGGAGCCGCTTGAGCATCGCGCGCTCGTGGCCCTCGACGATGTCCTCGGAGAGCGTCAGGATGTACTGACCCTGGGGGAGGGGGGCACCCCCAAAGTCAGCCCCACATCCTCACAGGGCACCCCAAAACCCACCCCTGCCCCCCAAAATCCACTCCACCCCAAATATCCCCCCTTCCTGGAACCCCTCCCCCCTTCCTCCAGGAAGTGCTTGGACAGGGTGAGGATGTACTGACCCTGGGGGGGGGGGCACCCCAAAGTCACCCCCACATCCTGACAGGGTACCCCAAAAATCCCCTACACCCCAAAAAATCCACCCCTCCCCTCCCAAAATCCTCCCTCCCCCAAAAATCCCCCCTTTCTGGAACCCCCTCCCCTCCTTCCCCACCCTTCCTCCAGGAAGTGTTTGGACTGGGTGAGGGGACACCCCCAAAATCACCCCCACATCCTGAGAGGGTACCCCAAAATCCCCTCCCCCCTCAAAATCCACCCCTCCCCCCAAAAATCCCCCCTTCCTGGAACCCTCCCCCCTTCCCCACCCTTCCTCCAGGAAGTGCTTGGACAGGGTGAGGATGTACTGACCCTGGGTGGGGGGGCACCCCCAAAGTCACCCCCACATCCTGACAGGGTACCCCAAAAATCCCCTACACCCCAAAAAATCCACCCCTCCCCTCCCAAAAATCCCCCTCCCCCAAATTCCCCCCTTCCTGGAACTCCTCCCCCCACTCCTCCAGGAAGTCCTTGGACAGGGTGAGGATGTACCGACCCTCTGAAGGGGGGACACACACCCCCCCCAAAATCCACCCCCCAAAATCCCCCCCTCAACCCCCCCCCAAACCTGTGGGGACCCCCCCAAAAACATCC
The DNA here is from genome assembly GCA_027925045.1 of Hypotaenidia okinawae. NCBI lineage: Eukaryota > Metazoa > Chordata > Aves > Gruiformes > Rallidae > Hypotaenidia > Hypotaenidia okinawae. The sequence continues at coordinate 820,288 of BSDF01000037.1, forward strand.
CCCCAACCCCCTTCCCAAATCCCTGCTGCCCCAAAACACCCCCTTCCCCCTTTCCCCCCCCCCCAAACTCCTCAACGCTCCCCAATAGGGACCCCCCCACCCCCCTTACCCCCCAGGTTTTGGGGTGCCCCCCAGCCCCCCAGCACCTTGTAGTAGTTGATGAGGTTGAGGTACTGCAGGGTGGAGATCACGTCCTCCTTCTTGATGCTGGTGATCTCGCTGATCTCACTGGGGGGGGAAATTGGGGGGGGGGTTAGGGGGGGTCCTGCTGTGTTTGGGGGGGTCCCTGGGGATTTGGGGGGTGTGGGTTGGGGAGGGGGCGTGGCCTCATGGAGGGGGTGTGTCTGGGGAGGGGGTGTGGTTCGGGAGGGGGCAGGACCTTGGAGGGGGTGTGGCTTGGGGGGGCGTGGCTTTTGGAGGGGCGTGGCTGGAGATGGGGCGTGGCCATGGGGGGCGTGGCTGGGGGTGGGGGCATGGCCTGGGAGGGGGGCGTGTCTCAGGAGAGGGTGTGGCTCATGAGGGGTGTGTCCCTGGGGGGCGTGTCTCAGGAGGGGGAGTAGTTTTGGAGGGGGTGTGGCTCACACAGGGCGTGTCCCAGGAGGGGTGTGTCCCGGGGGCGTGTCCCAGGGGCGTGTCCCAGGGGGCGTGTCCCATGGGTGTGTCCCAGGGGCGTATCCCAGGGGCGTGTCCCAGGGGGCGTGTCCCGGGGGTGTGTCCCTGTCAGGGCGTGTCCCATGGGTGTGTCCCAGGGGCGTATCCCAGGGGCGTGTCCGAGGGGTCATGTCCCTGTCAGGATGTGTCCCAGGGGCGTGTCCCAGGGGCGTGTCCCGGGGCGTGTCCCTGGGAGGGGTTGTATCTCAGGAAGGGGCGTGGCTCTAACAGGGTGTGTCCTGTAAGAGGCGTGTCCCAGGGGCGTGTCCCAGGGGCGTGTCCCATGGGTGTGTCCCGAGGGGGCGTGTCCCAGGGGGCGTGTCCCTGTGTGGGCGTGCCCCAGGGGGGCGTGTCCCATGGGTGTGTCCCGGGGGCGTGTCCCAGGGGGCGTGTCCCTGTGTGGGCGTGTCCCGGGGGGCGTGTCCCATGGGCGTGCCCCAGGGGGGCGTGTCCCTGTGTGGGCGTGTCCCAGGGCGTGTCCGTGGGCGTGTCTCACTTGATGGTGATCTGGGGCCGCTCGCCGCCCTCGGCCTTGAGCGCCATCAGGATCTCCAGGATGGTCTGGGACCAGTAGCTGCGGTACGACAGGAGCCCCAGGTCCGACAGCGGCTTCTCGGGGGTCCCCGTCTTCCCCTCCACCTTGGACAGCTCGTAACCTGGGGGGGCACCCCAAAAATGGGCGGGGGGGGGGGGCCTGGCTGCGCCCCCACAGACCCCACATTCCCCAAAGGGGGGGTTCAGGAGCACCCGGGGGGGTCACACACACACACACACACACACACCCCCTGGGGGATTTGGGGGGGGCTGGTGGGTTTTTGGGGGGGGGTCCTGGGAGGTTTGGGGGGGTCCTGATGGGTTTTGGGGAGTCCTGATGGGTTTTGAGGGGGTCCTGGGAGGTTTTGAGGGGTCCTGGGGGGTTTTGGGGGGGTCCTGAGGAATTTGGGGGAGTCCTGATGGGTTTTGGGGGGCTCCTGGGAGGTTTTGGGGGGGGTTCTGGGGGTTTGGGGGGGTCCTGAGGAATTTGGGGGGGTCCTGATGGGTTTTGGGGGGTCCTGATAGGTTTTGAGGGGGTTCTGGTAGGTTTTGGGGGATCCTGGGAGGTTTTGGGGGGGTTTCTGAGGGTTTGGGGGGCTCCTGATGGGTTTTGAGGGGTCCTGGGAGGCTTGGGGGGGGTTCTGGGAGGTTTTGGGGGGTCCTGGTGGGTTTTGGGGGGTTTCTTGGGGTTTGGGGGGTCCTGAGGAATCTGGGGGGTCCTGATGGGTTTTGGGGGGTTCTGGGAGGTTGAGGGGGTCCTGGGAGGTTTTGGGAGGGGTTCTAAGGGTTTTGGGGGTCCTGAGGAATTTGGGGGTGTCCTCATGGGTTTTGGGGGGTCCTCATGGGTTTTGAGGGGTCCTGGTGGATTTTTGGGGGGGGGGGTTCCTGGGGTTTGGGGGTGTCTGTGTGGGATCTGGGGGGGTCCCTGTGGGTTTGGGGTGTCCCTGTGGTTTGGGGGTCCCTGTGGTTTGGGGGGTCCCTGTGGGGTTTGGGGGTGTCTGTGTGGGTTTGGGGGGGTCCCTGTGGGGTTTGGGGGTGTCCCAGGGGGGTCCCTGTGGTTTGGGGGGGTCCCTGTGGTTTTGGGGGTCCCTGTGGGTTTTGGGGTGCAGGGGGGATCCCTGTGGGTTTGGGGGGTCCCTGTGGTTTGGGGGTGCAGGGGGGATCCCTGTGGGTTTGGGGGGTCCCTGTGGTTTGGTTTGGGGGTGCAGGGGGGATCCCTGTGGGTTTGGGGGTCCCTGTGGTTTTGGGGTGCAGGGGGTCACCCACTGAACTCGATGAGCAGCTTGCCGTAGCCCCGGCGCTGGTAGGGGGGCAGGGTGAGGATACAGGCCACGTTGTAATCCTCTGTCGACTCCTTCTCCTGAGGGACCCCCAAAGTCAGCCTGCAGCCCCCCAAACCCGCCCCACACCCCGCCGGGACCCCCCACAACCCTCTGGGACCCCCAAACCCCCCTCAGAACCCTCTGGGACTCCCCAAACCCACCCCACAACCCTCCAGGACCCCCCCAGAACCCTCTTGGACCCCCCAAACCACCACAGAACCCTCCAGGACCCCCCTAAACCCTCTGGGACCCCCCAAACCCACCCCAGAACCCTCCAGGACCCCCCAACCCCCCCCCGAACCCTCTGGGACCCCCCAAACCTGTCCCAGAACCCTTCAGGACCCCCCCAAACCCCCTCCTATCCTCTTTACCCCCCTAAAAGTGAGCCACCTCTTAAAATACCAAGACCCCCCCCAAAATATAGCACCCTCCCCCAAAATATAGCCCCCCCCAAACAAATAACCCCCCCCAAACAAATACCCCCCCCAGGGACCCACATACCCCATCCCCACACCCCTCAGAGCCCCCAAACCCCCTTGTATCCCCTTTACCCCCCCCCAAAAATCAGCCACCTCTTCAAATACCAAGACCCCCCCCCCCCAAATATAGCCCCCCCCAAAACATAGCCCCCCCCCCCAAATATCCTGGACCCCCCCCAACAAATAACCCCCCCCAGGGACCCACATACCCCATCCCCACACCCCTCAGAGCCCCCAAACCCCCTCGTATCCCCTTTACCCCCCTAAAAATCAGCCACCTCTTCAAATACCAAGACCCCCCCCCCAAAATATAGCCCCCCCCCCCAAAATATAGCCCCCCCCCCAAATATCCTGGACCCCCCCCCAACAAATAACCCCCCCCAGGGACCCACATACCCCATCCCCACACCCCTCAGAGCCCCCAAACCCCCTTGTATCCCCTTTACCCCCCCCAAAAATCAGCCACCTCTTCAAATACCAAGACCCCCCCCCCAAATATAGCCCCCCCCCAAACATAGCCCCCCCCCCAAATATCCTGGACCCCCCCCAACAAATAACCCCCCCAGGGACCCACATACCCCATCCCCACACCCCTCAGAGCCCCCAAACCCCCTTGTATCCCCTTTACCCCCCTAAAAATCAGCCACCTCTTCGAATACCAAGACCCCCCCAAAATATAGCCCCCCCCCCCAAAATATAGCCCCCCCCCAAATATCCTGGACCCCCCCCCAACAAATACCCCCCCCAGGGACCCACATACCCCATCCCCACACCCCTCAGAGCCCCCAAACCCCCTTGTATCCCCTTTACCCCCCTAAAAATCAGCCACCTCTTCGAATACCAAGACCCCCCCCAAAATACAGCCCCCCCCCCAAAACCAAGGTGCCCCCCCACCTTGGAGAAGTAGCCCACGATGTGGAAGCCCTTGCAGTCGTACTCTGTCATGACGTAGAAGAGGAAGGGGTCGGTGTCGTAGTACAGGGTCTTGTGGTCCAGGAAGCACTTGGCCAGCAGGCACAGGTTCTGGGAGTAGCTCTGGAAAAGGGGGGTAAAATTTGGGGGGGGGGGGGTCCTGAGGAAGTTTGGGGGGTCCTGGTGGGATTTGAGGGGGTTTTGGTGGGATTTGAGGGGGTTCTGGGGGGATTTGAGGGGGTTTGGGGGAAGTTTGGGGGGGGTTCTGGGGGGTTTTGAGGGGTCCTGGTGGGTTTTGGGGGGGGTGTCTGGAGATTTGGGGGGGGGTCTGGGGGGTTGGGGGGGGTCCTGAGGAAGTTTGGGGGGGTCCTGGTGGGATTTGAGGGGGTTTTGGGGGGATTTGAGGGGTTTTGGGAAGTTTGGGGGGAGTTCTGGGGGGTTTTGAGGGGTCCTGGGGGATTTTGAGGGAGGGTTTTGGGGGTTTGGGGGGGGTCCTAAGGAATTTGGGGGGGTCCTGGTGGGATTTGGGGGGGTCCTGGTGGGATTTGAGGGGGTTCTGATGGGATTTGAGGGGGTTCTGGGGGGATTTGAGGGGGTTTGGGGAAGTTTGGGGGGGGTTCTGGGGGGTTTTGAGGGGTCCTGGTGGGTTTTGGGGGGGTGTCTGGAGATTTGGGGGGGGGGTCTGGGGGGTTGGGGGGGGTCCTGAGGAAGTTTGGGGGGGTCCTGGTGGGATTTGAGGGGGTTTTGGGGGGATTTGAGGGGGTTTTGGGAAGTTTGGGGGGAGTTCTGGGGGGTTTTGAGGGGTCCTGGGGGATTTTGAGGGAGGGTTTTGGGGGTTTGGGGGGGGTCCTAAGGAATTTGGGGGGGTCCTGGTGGGATTTGGGGGGGTCCTGGTGGGATTTGAGGGGGTTCTGATGGGATTTGAGGGGGTTCTGGGGGGATTTGAGGGGTTTGGGGAAGTTTGGGGGGGGTTCTGGGGGGTTTGGAGGGGTCCTGGGGGATTTTGAGGGAGGGTTTTGGGGGTTTGGGGGGGTCCTGAGGAATTTGGGGGGGTCCTGAGGAATATGGGGGGGTCCTGGTGGGTTTTGAGGGGGTTTTGGGGGGTTTTGGGGGAGGTCCTGGGGGTTTGGGGGGAATCCTAAGGAATTTGGGGGGGTCCTAAGGAATTTGGGGGGGTCCTCATGGGTTTTGGGGGGTCCTGGTGGGTTTTGAGGAGTCCTGGTGGGTTTTGGGGGGGGTGTCTGGGGATTTGGGGGTGTCCTAAGGAATTGGGGGGGTCCTGAGGAATTTGGGGGGGTCCTCATGGGTTTTGGGGGGGTCCTGGTGGGTTTTGGGGGGTCCTGAGGGGAGGGTTTGGCACCCTGGGGTTCCCATTCCCCCCAACAGATTCACTCTGGGGGGGTTGGGGGGGGTCCTGAGGAATTTGGGGGGGTCCTGGTGGGTTTTGGGGGGTCCTGAGGGGTGTTCTAATTTGGGGGGGGGGCTGTGCACCCCAAAAGGGGGGTCACCTTGTTCTTGCGCCCGTCGATCTCGAAGAAGGAGATGGTGCCCTTGCGGTAGATCTCGTTGCCGGGGGGTGGCGCAGGTCACACTTGGTCTGGGGGGGCAATAAATGGGGGGCAATAAATGGGGGGCAATAAATTGGGGGGGCAAAAAATTGGGGGGGCAATAAATGGGGGGGCAAAAAATTGGGGGGGCAAAAAATTGGGGGGGTAATAAATGGGGGGTAATAAATTGGGGGGTAATAAATAGGGGGGCAATAAATTGGGGGGTAATAAATTAGGGGGGCAATAAATGGGGGGTAATAAATTGGGGGGGCAAAAAATTGGGGGGGCAAAAAATTGGGGGGGTAATAAATGGGGGGTAATAAATTGGGGGGGTAATAAATAGGGGGGCAATAAATGGGGGGTAATAAATTGGGGGGTAATAAATAGGGGGGCAATAAATGGGGGGTAATAAATTGGGGGGGTAATAAATAGGGGGGCAATAAATGGGGGGTAATAAATTGGGGGGGCAATAAATTGGGGGGCAAAAAATTGGGGGGCAAAAATTGGGGGGCAAAATATTGGGGGGGTAATAAATGGGGGGGTAATAAATTGGGGGGGTAATAAATAGGGGGGCAATAAATGGGGGGGTAATAAATTGGGGGGGTAATAAATGGGGGGGCAATGAACCCAAACCACCCAGCTCCACCCCTGGAGCTCCCCAGTGACTCCTGAGCTGGGTGTCCATGGGGGTCCCCACTTCCCCCGGGGGTCCCCAATATATCTGGGGGTCCCCCCAATCTGCCCCCCCAGTAAGATTCTTATTACCCCCCAAAGCTTCATGATTAACCTCAGGGGGGTCCCCAAACCCCTCTGGAGCTCCCCAGTGACTCCTGAGCTGGGTGTCCGGGGGGTCCCCACTTCCCCCGGGGGGTCCCCAATATATATGGGGGAGGGGTCCCCAATCTGCCCCCCCACTGGGGTTCTAAGTACCCTGAGGGGTTCACATGTAGCCTCAGGGGGTCCCCAAACCCCTCTGGAGCTCCCCAGTGACTCCTGAGGCGGGTGTCCATGGGGGTCCCCACTTCCCTTGGGGGGTCCCCGATATATTTTGGGGGGGCCTCCCATCTCCCCCCCCCAGTAAGATTCTTACTACCCCCAAAGCTTCATGATTAACCTCAGGGGGGTCCCCAAACCCCTCTGGAGCTCCCCAGTGACTCCTGAGCTGGGTGTCCGGGGGGTCCCCACTTCCCTCGGGGGTCCCCAATATATATGGGGGAGGGGTCCCCAATCTGCCCCCCCCCACTGGGGTTCTAAGTACCCTGAGGGGTTCGCATGTAGCCTCAGGGGGTCCCCAAGTCCCCCTGGAGCTCCCCAGTGACTCCTGAGGCGGGTGTCCATGGGGGTCCCCACTTCCCTTGGGGGGTCCCTGATATATTTGGGGGGGGCCTCCCATCTCCCCCCCCAGTAAGATTCTTATTACCCCCCAAAGCTTCATGATTAACCTCAGGGGGGTCCCCAAACCCCTCTGGAGCTCCCCAGTGACTCCTGAGGCGGGTGTCCATGGGGGTCCCCACTTCCCTTGGGGGGTCCCCGATATATTTGGGGGGGGCCTCCCATCTCCCCCCCCAGTAAGATTCTTATTACCCCCCAAAGCTTCATGATTAACCTCAGGGGGGTCCCCAAACCCCTCTGGAGCTCCCCAGTGACTCCTGAGCTGGGTGTCCGGGGGGGTCCCCACTTCCCTCGGGGGTCCCCAATATATATGGGGGAGGGGTCCCCAATCTGCCCCCCCCACTGGGGTTCTAAGTACCCTGAGGGGTTCGCATGTAGCCTCAGGGGGTCCCCAAGTCCCCCTGGAGCTCCCCAGTGACTCCTGAGGCGGGTGTCCATGGGGGTCCCCACTTCCCTTGGGGGTCCCTGATATATTTGGGGGGGGCCTCCCATCTCCCCCCCAGTAAGATTCTTATTACCCCCCAAAGCTTCATGATTAACCTCAGGGGGGTCCCCAAACCCCTCTGGAGCTCCCCAGTGACTCCTGAGGCGGGTGTCCATGGGGGTCCCCACTTCCCTTGGGGGGTCCCCGATATATTTGGGGGGGGCCTCCCATCTCCCCCCCCCAGTAAGATTCTTATTACCCCCCAAAGCTTCATGATTAACCTCAGGGGGGTCCCCAAACCCCTCTGGAGCTCCCCAGTGACTCCTGAGGCGGGTGTCCATGGGGGTCCCCGCTCTCCCCGGGGGCTCCCCAATATATTTTGGGGGTGCCCCCCCCCCCGTACCAGGTGTCTCTGGAGGCAGCGCAGGCTGTGGCCGTACTTGAGGCAGAACTCGCAGAGGTAGAGCACAGGCAGGGCGGTGAGCTCCTGGGGGTAGGGGGAGAAGTACCAGGGCTTGAGGCGGTGCCGGCCCAGCTCGATGCACTCGATGTTCTTCATGCGCGTCACGATGTCGTCGTGGCTCCGGTCCGACACCAGGCTGCCCGTCATGCGCGGCGCCGAGGGGGCCCCGTCCGACGAGTCCTGCGAGTCCTGGGGGGGGGGGTGGGGGTCTCCTCAGGCACGCTGCCCCCCGTGCCAAACCCCTTTACCCACTGCCTGCCTCGGTTTACCCTCATCCTGCCTCAGTTTCCCCATTTCCTGCCTCAGTTTCCCCATTTCCTGCCTCAGTTTCCCCCTTTCCTGACTTGGTTTCCCCATTTCTTGCCTCAGTTTCCCCATTTCCTGCCTCAGTTTCCCCATTGCCAGCATCAGTTTCCCCATTTCCTGCCTCAGTTTCCCCCTTTCCTGACTTGGTTTCCCCATTTCTTGCCTCAGTTTCCCCATTTCCTGCCTCAGTTTCCCCATTGCCAGCATCAGTTTCCCCATTTCCTGCCTCAGTTTCCCCCTTTCCTGACTTGGTTTCCCCATTTCTTGCCTCAGTTTCCCCATTTCCTGCCTCAGTTTCCCCATTGCCAGCATCAGTTTCCCCATTTCCTGCCTCAGTTTCCCCCTTTCCTGACTTGGTTTCCCCATTTCTTGCCTCAGTTTCCCCATTTCCTGCCTCAGTTTCCCCTTTTCAGGCTCTTTTCCCAGTTCCACTGCCTCAGTTTACCCAATTCCTGCCTCAGTTTCCCCCCTTCCTGCCTCAGTTTCCCTTCATCCTGCCTCAGTTTCTCCCTTTTAGGCTCTTTTCCCAGTTCCCCTGCCTCGGTTTCCCCTCATCCTGCCCCAGTTTCCCCATTTCCTACCTCAGTTTCCCCATTGCCAGCATCGGTTTCCCTTCATCCTGCCTCAGTTTCTCCCTTTCAGGCTCTTTTCCCAGTTCCCCTGCCTCAGTTTCCCCATTTCCAGCATCGGTTTCCCCATTACTGGCATCAGTTTCCCCTCATCCTGCCTCAGTTTCCCCATTTCCTGCCTCAGTTTCCCCTCATCCTCACTCAGTTTCCCCTTTCAGGCACTTTTCCCAGTTTCCCTGCATTAGTTTTCCCATCATCCTGCCTCAGTTTCCCCATTTCCTGCCTCAGTTTCCCCTCATCCTCACTCAGTTTCCCCCTTTCAGGCACTTTTCCCAGTTCCCCTGCCTCAGTTTCCCCTCATCCTGCCTCAGTTTCCCCCTTTCCTGCCCCAGTTTCCCCTCATCCTGCCCCAGTTTCCCCCTTCCCTGCCTCAGTTTCCCCCCTTTCAGGCCCCTTTTCCCAGTACCCCCCAGTATCCCCAGTTCCCCCAGTTTAAGACTGGTCCCGTGCCCCCCTCCCAGTGCCTCCCAGTGCCTCCCAGTGCCCCCAGTACCCACCTCGTCAGTGCCCAGACAGGCCGACTTCCTCTTGCGTCCCGGCTGGGCGGCCACAGCCCGGCGGGCGGCTCCGTTCTGGGGGGGCAGATTTGGGGGGGTCTCAGCACCCTGACCCCCCCCCCCCGCCCAGTTTCCGCCCCAGGACTGGGCAGTTACTGGTGTGAACTGGTCTGTACTGGTCTCACCTGGGGGAAGACGGAGGCCGGGGACGTCTCGGTGGCCGCGGGGACGGGGGTGGCGGGTGACAGCGCCTCCAGCTTGCGCTTCTGCGGGGCACCAGTCCGCCCAGTAAGACCCAGTGCCCACCCAGTGCCGCCCAGTAACACCCAGTGCGGGGCACCAGTCCGCCCAGTAAGACCCAGTGCCCACCCAGTAAGACCCAGTGCCTGCCCAGTGCCACCCAGTAAGACCCAGTGCCCACCCAGTGCCGCCCAGTAACACCCAGTGCGGGGCACCAGTCCGCCCAGTAAGACCCAGTGCCTGCCCAGTGCCACCCAGTAAGACCCAGTGCCCACCCAGTGCCGCCCAGTAACACCCAGTGCGGGGCACCAGTCCGCCCAGTAAGACCCAGTGCCCGCCCAGTAAGCCCCAGTGCCCGCCCAGTGCCGCCCAGTAAGACCCAGTGCCCACCCAGTAAGCCCCAGTGCCTGCCCAGTCAGCCCCAGTGCCCGCCCAGCAAGCCCCAGTGCCCGCCCAGTGCCGCCCAGTAAGCCCCAGTGCCCACCCAGTCAGCCCCAGTGCCTGCCCAGTAAGCCCCAGTGCCCGCCCAGTCAGCCCCAGTCCCCTCCCAGTAAGACCCAGTGCCCGCCCAGTGCCGCCCAGTAAGACCCAGTGCCCACCCAGTCAGCCCCAGTCCCCTCCCAGTGCCTCCCAGTGCTCCCCAGTGCTCCCAGTATCACCCCAGCAGCCCCCCAGTGCTCCCAGTATGGCCCCAGCACAGCCCTGCCATGGGTGGGGGAGGATCGGGGGGGTTGTGGGGACATCGGGGGGCTGGGGAGGGCACCCAGTGTTGGGGGGGGTCTGGCCATTGGGGTGGGGGTGCTGGGGGGGTCTGGGTTTGGGGGTCTCGGGGGGGTCTGGGTTTGGGGGGGGGCAGCCTGGGGGTTACCATGGGACCCTGGCCATTGGGGGGGGGGTACTGGGGGGGGTCTGGGTTTTGGGGGGGGGCTCGGGGGGGGACACCCAGTGTTGGGGGGGCTGGCCATTGGGTGGGGGTGCTGGGGGGGTCTGGATTTTGGGGTGGGGGGGCTCGGGGGGGGTCCTGGGTTTTGGGGGGCAGCCCGGGGGTTACCGTGGGACCCTGGCCATTGGGGGGGTGCTGGGGGGGTCTGGGTTTGGGGGGGCTCGGGGGGGGGTCTGGGTTTGGGGGGGGTCTGGCCATTGAGGGGGGGCTCGGGGGGGTCTGGGTTTTGGGGGGGGGTGCTGGGGGGTCTGGCCATTGGGGGGGGTCTGTGTTTGGGGGGGCAGCCTGGGGGTTACCGTGGGACCCTGGCCATTGGGGGGGTGCTGGGGGGGTCTGGGTTTGGGGGGCTCGGGGGGGGTCTGGGTTTGGGTGGGGGGACACCCAGTGTTGGGGGGGGTCTGGCCATTGGGGGGGGGGCTCGGGGGGGGTCCTGGGTTTGGGGGGGGCAGCCCGGGGGTTACCGTGGGACCCTGGCCATTTGGGGGGGGGCTCGGGGGACCCTGGCCATTGGGGGGGGGCTCGGGGGGGTCTGGGTTTGGGGGGGGGCAGCCCGGGGGTTACCGTGGGACCCTGGCCATTGGGGGGGGTGCTGGGGGGGCTCTGGCCATTGAGGGGGGGGCTCGGGGGGGGTCTGGGTTTTGGGGGGGGTGCTGGGGGGTCTGGCCATTGGGGGGGGTCTGTGTTTGGGGGGGCAGCCCGGGGTTACCGTGGGACCCTGGCCATTTGGGGGGGGCTCGGGGGGACCCTGGCCATTGGGGGGGGGCTCGGGGGGGTCTGAGTTTTGGGGGGGGGCAGCCCGGGGGTTACCGTGGGACCCTGGCCATTGGCGGGGGGCTCGGGGGGGGGTCTGGGTTTTGGGGGGGGGCAGCCCGGGGGTTACCGTGGGACCCTGGCCATTGGGGGGGGGCTCGGGGGGGGTCTGGGTTTTGGGGGGGGGCAGCCCGGGGTTACTGTGGGACCCTGGCCATTTGGGGGGCTCGGGGGACCCTGGCCATTTGGGGGGGGCTCGGGGGGGGTCTGGGTTTTGGGGGGGGGGCAGCCCGGGGGTTACCGTGGGACCCTGGCCATTGGGGGGGGCTCGGGGGGGGGTCTGGGTTTTGGGGGGGGGGCAGCCCGGGGGTTACCGTGGGGCGCTGCCCGCCGGGCGGGGGGGCCGGGGGGGTCGGCTTCGCTCTCCTTGGGCAGGTGGAAGCGGAGCGTGATCTGGACCGGCACCGGCACCGTCCCTGGGGGCCCCCCGGCCCCCCCGAGCCCGAGGCTGGGGGGGGGGGTCCCGGGAGGCTCTTCCCGCTGGCGGGGGCCACCGGCAGCGCCAGCTCCAGGCTCTTCCTCTGCGCCGGGAGGAAGAGGAGGCGTTTAGGGGGGAGGGGGGAAGGGGGGACTTGGGGGGGTCCTGGAGGGGCTTGAGGGGGTCCTGGGGGGGCTTGGGGGGTCCTGGGGGGAGTTTGAGGGGTCTTGGGGGATTTTGGGGGGAGTTTGAGGGGTCCTGGGGGGTCTTGGGGGAGTTTGAGGGGTCCTGGGGGGGCTTGGGGGGGTCCTGGGGGATTTTGGGGGGGGTTTGAGGGGTCCTGGGGGGGTTTGGGGGGTCCTAGGGAGGGTTGGGGGGTCTTGGGGGGCTGAGGGATTCCTGGGCGGGGGGTTTGGGGGGTCCTGGGGTAGGGGGCGTTCCTGGGGTGTCCCCAGGAGGAGTTGTGGGGTCCCCTGGGGGGGTTGGAGTGTCCCCAAGGGACTTGGGGACAGGGGGGTGTCCCCAAATTGGGGGGTGTGTGTGTGTGTCCCCCTGCTGTCCCTGGAGAGGGGGTTTGGGGGGGGGGTTTGGGGGTGTCTCTCAGCTCTGGGTCTGTCCCCAATGGCTCCAGGGTGCCCCCCCAACTGTCCCTGTCCCCCCCATTGCACCCCCAACGGTCCCTGTCCCCCCAACTGCCTCCTGTGCCCCCCCACTGTCTCTGTGCCCCCCAACTGTCTCTGTGCCCCCCCATTGCCCCCCCACTGTCTCTGTGCCCCCCCTTGGCCCCCCCACTGTCCCTGTGCCCCCTCATTGCCCCCCTCACTGTGCCTGTTCCCCCCCACTGTCCCCCCCATTGCCCCCCCAACTGTCCCTGTACCCCCTCTGTTGCCCCCCAACTGTCCCTGTCCCCCCCATTGCCCCCCAACTGCCCCCTGTCCGCCCCCCCCCCCCCCATTGCCCCCCCCCTTATCCCCCCTCCCTTCCATCCCCCATCCCTCCCCCCCAATCTCCCCCCCCCGGTGCCCCCCCTCACCGGGTCTCTCTCGGGGGACCCCGGCCGGGACCCGGGGAGCCCATTTTTGGTGGGGGTCTTGGCCTCCTTGCGGGGCACCTGCACCCGCTTCAGGTCCAGCCGGTCGTGGGTCACCCACTCGTCCAGCCGCTTGTTAACTGGGGGGGGGCACAAGGTGGGGGGGGCCTGGCACCCCCAGACCCCCCTGAACCCCCAGACCCCCCCCAACCCCCAACCCCATAGGGATGCTGAGGAGGGGGGACTCAGGGGGGCTATGTGGGCTTAACCCCCACCCCCCCAACCCTGTGACCCCCCCACACTCCTGGGGACACTGGTGGGGGGGTCTCAGCACCCCCAGACCCCCCCTGAACCCCCAGACCCCCCCTGAACCCCCAACCCCATAGGGATGCTGAGGGAGGGGGGACTCAGGGGGGCTCTGTGGGTATAACACCCCCCCCCCACCCCTGTGACCCCCCCACACTCCTGGGGACACTGAGGGGGATCTCAGCACCCCCAGATCCCCCCCTGAACCCCCAGACCCCCCCCCCACCCCCATAGGGACACCAAGGAGGGGAAGCTCAGGGGGGGCTCAGGGGGGCTCAATGGCCCTAAACCCCCCCACCCTGGGGTCCCTCCACCCCCCCTCAGAATCACTAGGACTGGGGGGGGGTCTCAGCACCCCCAGACCCCCCCTGAACCCCCAGACCCCCCCTGAAGCCCCAACCCCATAGGGATGCTGAGAAGGGGGAACTCAGGGGGGCTCCATGGGCTTAACCACCCCACCCCCCCACCTTGGGGTCCCTGTGACCCCCCCTCACACCCACACCCCCCACTCTTGGGGACACTGGGGGGGGGTCTCAGCACCCCCAGACCCCCCCCCAACCCCATATGGATGCTGAGGGGGGAGAACTCGGGGCGGGGGGGCTCCATGGGCTTACACCCCCCCACCCCCACTCTGGGGTCCCTGTGACCCCCCCCATGACCCCCCTGCCCCCCCCCACTCCTGGGAACACCAAGGGTGGTGGGTGTGGGGGGGTGTGTGTGCCTCAGCCCCCCCCCCCCAGCATCCCCTGCCCCAGGGATAAGCTGAGGGGGGCAGCACCCCCCCTAAAAGCCCCCCGTAGCCCCTCCCCCTCCTTGGGGTGCCCCCTGGGGGGTCCCGGGGTGCCCCCCACTCACAGTCGATGTAGTGGACGTAGAAGAGCTTCCTGCCGCTGATGTCCTTCACGCTCAGGATCTCTGCCAGCGCTGGGGGGTGGGGTGGGGGGGGGGGGCCATCTGTGGGACCCCCCCCACTCCCCCCAGCCCCAATTGTGGGGACACACCCCCAACCCCCCCAAGCCCAGCCCTGCCCCCCAAAACACCCCCTCACCCCCCACCCCCTCCCAAGTGTCCCCAACCACCCCTGGGCCCCCCCCCCAATTTTAACACACACCCCCCCAAGACACCCCCCGGCCACACCCATCTAAGCTCCTCCCCTCTATAAGCCACGCCCCTCTAAGCGCCTTCCCCTGTAAGACCTGTCCCTCTAAGCCCCTCCCCCCTGTAAGCCCCACCCTTCTAAGCCCCTCCCCCTGTAAGACCGGTCCCTCTAGGCCCCTCCCCTCCATAAGCCCCGCCCCCTAAGCCCCTCCCCTCTACAAGCCCCTCCCCTCTGTAAAGCCCCACCCCTCTAAGCCCCTCCCCCTCTAGGCCCTGCCCTCTCCAGGCCCCACCCCGCCCCCCCACCCCGAGGACCCCTGTCCCACAAGCCCCTCCCCCCTCTAGGCCACACCCCCTCTACAGACCACACCCCCTCTGCAAGCCCCGCCCACCCCCCCAGGCCCCCTCAGGCTCCACCCCCATCCCCCGGCCCCGCCCTCTAGGCCCCGCCCCTCACCTCAAGCCCCACCCACCCCCACCCCACCCATCACAGCCAGGCCACGCCCCCTCTAAAGCCTCACCTAGCACATCCAGCTCCCCTGGCCACGCCCCCCTCTAAGCCCCGCCCCTCTACACCCCCACCCTTAAAGCCCCGCCCTCTCCACAACCCCGCCCCCTCTGGAACCCCGCCCACCCCGAAAGCCCCGCCCCTTCCCCAAACCCCGCCCCCACCCAACCCATCTCCCAGCCCTAAGCCCCGCCCCTTCCACAAGCCCCGCCCCCCATTCCACAAGCCCCGTCCCCCTTGGCGCCAAGCCCCGCCCCCACCCAACCAATCTCCCCAGGCCCTCCCCAAACCCCGCCCCTTCCCCAAGCCCCGCCCCCTTGCCGCCAAGCCCCGCCCCTTCCGGCGGCGGCCCCGCCCCCTCGCTCACGCCACTCATCCTCGTTGTCCTGGTTACGGCGCAGCACGGGCAGGCGGCAGCCCTCGGACACCTCCCCCTGCGGAGACACCGGTCACCGGGGGGGCCGGGGGGGGTCCGGGGGGCTCCCAGGGTCCCCCCAGCGCCCCCTCCCCACCTCCGCCATCCTCGCGCTGCTCCGCTTCCGGTCCCTTCCCTTAGCCCCGCCCCCTCTTCCCCTGGACTTCCTCTTCCCCCCGTTAGCCTCTCTCGGCCAATCAGAGCGGAGGGGGCGTGGCTTTTCCCGGCAGCCTGGGGTCACGTGGGGGCGGGCGGCACTTCCGCGAGCGCCGTCGCGAGCGCGGCGGCTTCACCCCCTCCCCCTCCCCCCCCAAGAACCCCCGGGATCCCGGGACCCCCCTCCCCCCTCCCCCGCCATGGAGGACGGTGAGTCTGCCCCTCCCCCCACCCCCCTCGCCGCGCGCGCTCTTCCCCCTCCCCCCGCCGCTCCCCGTGACGTCAGAGCGCCGCGCGCCGTCAGTAGGTTCCAGGGTTAACACGGGAGGGAGGGGGGAGTAGGGGGTCGGGGGGGGTGACACCCGCCCTACAACCCCCCCGACGCTGCCTGTGACGTCAGAGCACCCTGGCCATCAGTAGGTTCCAGGGTTAACACGGAGGGGAGAAGGGGGAGGGGGGAGGGGGTGAGGGGGATCTGGGGGGCAATAGGAGCTCGGGGAGGGCTGGGGGGATTTTGGGTGGCACCCTCTACACCCCGCTCACTGCTCCCTGTGACATCAGAGCACCCTGGCCATCAGTAGGTTCCAGGGTTAACACGGGGGAGAAGGGGAGGGGGTAGGGGGTGAGGGGGATTTTGGGGGAATAGGAGCTCGGGGAGGGCTGGGGGGATTTGGGGGTGACACCCTCTCCACCCCCCTCACTGCTCCCTGTGACGTCAGAGCACCCTGGCCATCAGTAGGTTCCAGTGTTAACACGGGGGGAGAAGACTGTGGGAGGGGAATAAGGGCTTGGGGGGGGAATTTTGGGGTGAACCCCCCATGTCTTCTCTTTGCACCCCCCAGTGACCCCCCCGGATCTGCTGCCCTTCCTGCTGCAGCAGGAGTGGAGGGAGCAGGGTGAGTGGGGGGGGGAGGAAAGGAGGGGGGGGGCATAGAGTATTTGGGGGGGAATGTATTTTAGGGGGTGGGTATTTGGGGGTGGGGGGTTATTTTGGGGGGTATCTTGGGGTAGGGGGGTATTTTGGGGGGAGTATTTGGGGGTGGGGGTGGGGTATTTTGGGGGGTATTTGGGGGTGGGGGGGTTATTGTGGGGGGGTTATTTGGGGGGTATTTGGGGGTGTGGGGATATTTTGGGGGGGGTATTTGGGGGTGGGGTATTTTGGGGGGGGTGTATTTCGGGGGGTGGGTATTTGGGGGTGGGGGGGCTATTTTGGGGGGGTATTTGGTGTTGGGGGTATTATTTTAGGGGGGTTATTTAGGGGTGGGGGGGTCCTTTGGGTGGGGGGAGTATTTTGGGGGGGGGGGGGTGTATTTTGGGGCGGTATCTGGGGGTGGAGGGGTATTTTGGGGGGGGAGTATTTTGGGGGGTGGGGGGGTTATTTGGGGGGGGGGTTCACCCCTGTCCCCCGCAGAGCCGGGGGCGCCGCCCCCCGTTCGTGGAGATCCTGGAGCAGCCGAAGCCGCGGGGGATGCGGTTCCGCTACAAGTGTGAGGGGCGCTCGGCCGGCAGCATCCCCGGGGAGCACAGCACCGACACCACCAAGACCCACCCCACCATCCGCGTGAGTCCCAGTATAAACCAGTATAAACCAGTATAGACCAGTATAAACCAGTATAAACCAGTATAGTGCGCCAGCCGCGCCCCAAACCCCCCTATCTCCCGTCCCCTTTACCCTCTGCACCCAAACAGCACAGCACCGACACCACCAAGACCCACCCCACCATCCGCGTGAGTCCCAGTACAGACCAGGATAAACCAGTATAGACCAGTATAAACCAGTATAAACCAGTATAGTGCGCCAGCCGCGCCCCAAACCCCCCTATCTCCCGTCCCCTTTACCCTCTGCACCCAAACAGCACAGCACCGACACCACCAAGACCCACCCCACCATCCGCGTGAGTCCCAGTACAGACCAGTACAAACCAGTACAAACCAGTACAAACCAGTACAAACCAGTACAAACCAGTATAAACCAGTATAGTGCGCCAGCCGCGCCCCAAACCCCCGTATCTCCCATCCCCTTTACCCTCTGCCCCCAAACAGCTCAGCACCGACACCACCAAGACCCACCCCACCATCCGCGTGAGTCCAGTATAAAGCAGTATAAACCACTATAGACCAGTATAAACCAGTATAGACCAGTATAAACCAGTATAGTGCGCCAGCCGCGCCCCAAACCCCCCTATCTCCCGTCCCCTTTACCCTCTGCACCCAAACAGCTCAGCACCGACACCACCAAGACCCACCCCACCATCCGCGTGAGTCCAGTACAGACCAGTATAAACCAGTACAAACCAGTATAAACCAGTATACACCAGCAGCACCCCACCCCTTCCCCAAACCCCCATTTCCCCTTTCCCTCCCCCTCCACTCCCATAACCCCCCATCCCTTTACCCACCCGCGGGACCCTCCCAGTATAACCCAGTATAAACCGGTATAACCCAGTATAAACCAGTATAACCCAGTACGCCCCAGTACACCCCACTCTCTTCCCAAACCCCCACCTCCCCCTTCCCATCCCCCAATCCCTTCACCCACCCCCTTCCCCATCTGCAAGCCCCTCCCAGTACAAACCAGTATAAACCAGTACAAACCAGTATAAACCAGTACAAACCAGTATAAACCAGTATAATCCCGGGCAGGTGAACAACTACCGGGGCCCGGGGCGCGTGCGGGTGTCGCTGGTGACCAAGGAGCCCCCCCACCGCCCCCACCCCCACGAGCTGGTGGGCAAGGACTGTCGCCATGGTTACTACGAGGCCGAGCTGCCCCCCGAGCGCAGCGTCCACAGGTGGGGGGGCACCCCAAATTTGGGGGGGGACACCACACACAGATCCCCCCACCCCGGCTGCTGGGGAACCCCCATGGCTGCTGGGGAAGCCCCTGTTTGGGGTGACCCCCCCAACTGCTGGGACACCCCCTCCCAATTTGAGGTGACCCCCCCCAATTTGGGCTTCCCCCTTGAATTCCTGGGGACACCCCCTCCCCAATCCCTGGCACCCCCCCCCAACTTGGGGTCCCACCCCAAGTTGGGGTGTCGTCCCCCCCCAATTTGGGGTGCCCCCCCCCACACCCCTGGGTGCCCCCCCCATAACTCCTGGGGTCCCCCCAACTCCTGCCCCCCCACCCCCCTTGAATTCCTGGGACCCCTCCCCCTATTCCTGGGAAAACCCCCCCATTCCTGGGACCCCCCAATTCCTGGGACACCCCCCCCAACTCAGGGGCTCCCCCCAATTTGGGGTGCCCCCACCACCACCTCTGGGTGCCCCCCCATAACTCATGGGGTCCCCCCAACTCCTGCCCCCCCCACCCCCTTTTGAATTCCTGGGACCCCCCCCAATTCCTGGCCCCCCCCAACTCAGGGGCTCCCCCCCAATTTGGGGTGCCCCCCCACCCCCTGGGACCCCCCTGACCCCCCCAAATTGGGGTCCCAGTTTCCAGAACCTGGGGATCCAGTGCGTGAAGAAGCGGGAGCTGGAGGCGGCCGTGGCCGAGCGGATCCGCACCAACAACAACCCCTTCAACGGTACTGGGAGCACTGGGAGCACTGGGAGGGGCCGGGAGAGGGGCTGGGGGGGTTACTGGGAGGGATTGGGAGGCACCGGCGGGGTACTGGGAGGCACTGGGAGCTGCTGTGGGGGTTAATGAGAGGGATATAGGGTTACTGGGAGGGTTACTGGGAGGCACTGGGGGGTTACTGGTGTGTACTGGTGTGCCTGGCGGTGCTGGCAGAGCAGCGCGGGGGGGTACTGGTGCATACTGGTGCATACTGGTGCATACTGGTGTGCCTGGCAGTGCCGGCGGAGCAGCGCGGGGGGGGGTACTGGTGCATACTGGTGCGTACTGGTGCATACTGGTGCATACTGGTGTGCCTGGCAGTGCCGGCAGAGCGGTGCAGGGGGGTACTGGTGCGTACTGGTGCATACTGGTGCATACTGGTGCATACTGGTGTGCCTGGCAGTGCCGGCGGAGCAGCGTGGGGGGGCTGGTGCATACTGGTGCATACTGGTGCATACTGGTGTGCCTGGCAGTGCCGGCGGAGCAGCGCGGGGTACTGGTGCATACTGGTGCATACTGGTGTGCCTGGCAGTGCCGGCGGAGCAGCGCGGGGGGGGTACTGGTGCATACTGGTGCATACTGGTGCATACTGGTGTGCCTGGCAGTGCCGGCGGAGCAGCACGGGGGGTACTGGTGCATACTGGTGCATACTGGTGCATACTGGTGTGCCTGGCAGTGCCGGCGGAGCAGCGCGGGGGGGTACTGGTGCATACTGGTGCATACTGGTGCATACTGGTGTGCCTGGCAGTGCCGGCGGAGCAGCGCGGGGGCGAGTACGACCTGAGCGCCGTGCGGCTCTGCTTCCAGGTCTGGGTCAGGGGGCCCGGGGGGCTCCGGCCCCTCCCCCCGTCCTCTCCCAGCCCGTCTACGACAACCGTGAGTCCCCCCCAAACACCCCCGGACCCCCCCAGACCCCTATAGACCCCCCCAGACCCACATAGTCCCCCTCAAACCCCCATAGTCCCCCCAGACTCCCCCAAACCCCCCCAGACCTCTATAGCACCCCCCAACCCCCTGAAACCCCTATAGCCCCCCCAGACTCCCCCCAACCCCCTCAGACCCCCATAGTCCCCCCAGACTCCCCCAACCCCCCCAGACCCCTATAGCACCCCCCAACCCCCCCAAACCCCCATAGCCCCCCCAGACTCCCCCAAACCCCCCAGACCCCTATAGACCCCCCCAGACCCCCATAGTCCCACCCAAACCCCTATAGCCCCCCCAGACTCCCCCAACCCCCCCAGACCCCTATAGCACCCCCCAACCCCCCCAGACTCCCCCAAACCCCCCCAGACCCCCCATAGCCCCCCGAGACCCCCATAGCCCCCCCAGAACCCCCAACCCCCCTGACCCCTATAGCACCCCCCAACCCCCCCAAACCCCCTGTGACCTCTCACCCCCTGTGTGACCCCCCCCACCCTCCTGAGCCCCCCCGTGCCCCCCCGTGCCCCCCCATGACCTCTCACCCCCTGTGTGACCCCCCCCCCGGACCCCCATCCCCCTGAGACCCCCCCGTGACCTCTCACCCCCTGTGTGACCCCCCCCGGACCCCCCACCCCCCTGAGCCCCCCCGTGCCCCCCCGTGCCCCCCCATGACCTCTCACCCCCTGTGTGACCCCCCCCACCCCCCTGAGCCCCCCCGTGCCCCCCGTGCCCCCCAGGGGCCCCCAGCACGGCGGAGCTGCGCATCTGCCGGGTGAACCGCAATTCGGGGAGCTGCCGGGGGGGCGACGAGATCTTCCTGCTCTGCGACAAGGTCCAGAAAGGTCAGGACCCCCCCAAAACCCACGGGACCCCCCGGGACCCCCCAACCCTCTGGGACCCCCTGGGACGCCCCCCGCCCCCCTCCCCGTGAGGCCTAAGGCTCCTTCGCGCCATATTCCCCACCCCAAACCCCATGTACCCCCCCGGTGCCCCCCAACCCCCCTGGGACCCCCCCTTTCCCTCCCCCAGCACCTTGGGACCCCCCAACCCCCCTGGGACCCCCACCTTTCCCACCCCAGCCCCTGGGACCCCCCCCGTTTCCTCCCCAGCTCCCTGGGACCCCCAACTCCCCTGCGACCCCCTTTCCCTCCCCCGGCCCCTTGGGACCCCCCAACCCCCTGGGACCCCCCCCTTTCCCTCCCCCAGCTCCCTGGGATCCCCCCAACCCCCTGGGACCCCCCTTTCCCTCCCCAGCTCCCTGGGACCCCCAACCCCCTGGGACCCCCCTTTCCCTCCCCCGGCCCCTTGGGACCCCCCAACCCCCTGGGACCCCCCCCTTTCCCTCCCCCAGCTCCCTGGGATCCCCCCAACCCCCTGGGACCCCCCCTTCCCTCCCCAGCTCCCTGGGATCCCCCAACCCCCTGGGACCCCCCTTTCCCTCCCCCAGCTCCCTGGGATCCCCCCAACCCCCTGGGACCCCTCCCCTTTCCCTCCCCAGCTCCCTGGGACCCCCAACCCCCTGGGACCCCCCTTTCCCTCCCCCGGCCCCTTGGGACCCCCCAACCCCCTGGGACCCCCGCTTTCCCTCCCCCAGCTCCTTGGGACCCCCCAACCCCCTGGGACCCCCCTTTCCCTCCCCCAGCTCCCTGGGACCCCCCAACCCCCTGGGGACCCCCCCCGAGAACATCAGGTGCCGTTCTCAGCAGAGGCCTGTGAGGTCTAGGGCCCCTTCGCGCCATATTCCCCCCCCCCAAACCCCCATAAACCCCCCCATACCGCCCCCAACTCCCCCTCCTCCCTCCCTCAGCCCCCTGAGAACTACCTGGGACCCCCCAGCCCCCCCCGACTCCCCCAGCCCCCCCCCAGAGGAAATCAAGGCGCCGTTCTCAGTGGAGACCCGTGAGGCCTAAGGGCCCTTCGTGGCCTGTGAGGCCTAGGGCCCCTTCACACCATGTCCCCCCCCCAAAGCACCATATCCCCCCTAAAGTCCCATAACCCCCCTATAACAGCCCCCCAGCCCCCCTGACCCCCTGTGTCCCCCCCCAAAGGACATCGAGGTGCCATTCTCAGCAGAGGCCTGTGAGGCCTAGGGCCCCTTCGCGCCATATTCCCCCCTAAAGCGCCATAACCCCCTCTAAAGTCCCATAACCCCCCCATAACACCCCCTCAGCCCCCCTGACCTCCCTGTCCCCCCGCCCAGAGAACATCGAGGTGCCATTCTCAGTAGAGGCCTGTGAGGCCTCGGGCCCCTTCACGCCATATCCCCCCCTAAAGCGCCATATCCCCCCCAAAGCACCGTATCCCCCCCCAAAGTGCCATATCCCCCCTAAATTCCCATAACCCCCCTATAACACCCCCCCAGCCCCCCTGACCCACTGTGTCCTCCCCCAGAGGACATCGAGGTGCCGTTCTCAGCAGAGGCCTGTGAGGCCTAGGGCCCCTTCGCGCCATATCTCCCCATACAGCGCCATATCCCCCCTTCACGCCATATCCCCCCCTAAAGTCCCATAACCCCCCTATAACACCCCCCAGCCCCCCTGACCCCCTGTGTCCCCCCCCAAAGGACATCGAGGTGCCATTCTCAGCAGAGGCCTGTGAGGCCTAGGGCCCCTTCGCGCCATATTCCCCCCTAAAGCGCCATAACCCCCCTCTAAAGTCCCATAACCCCCCCATAACACCCCCTCAGCCCCCCTGACCCCCCTGTCCCCCCGCCCAGAGAACATCGAGGTGCCATTCTCAGTAGAGGCCTGTGAGGCCTCGGGCCCCTTCACGCCATATCCCCCCCTAAAGCGCCATATCCCCCCCAAAGCACCGTATCCCCCCCAAAGTGCCATATCCCCCCTAAATTCCCATAACCCCCCTATAACACCCCCCCAGCCCCCCTGACCCCCTGTGTCCCCCCCCCAAAGGACATCGAGGTGCCATTCTCAGCAGAGGCCTGTGAGGCCTAGGGCCCCTTCGCGTCATATCTCCCCATACAGCGCCATATCCCCCCTTCACGCCATATCCCCCCTAAAGTCCCATAACCCCCCTATAACACCCCCCAGCCCCCCTGACCCCCCTGTCCCCCCCCCAGAGGACATCGAGGTGCGTTTCTCAGCGGAGGGCTGGGAGGCCAAGGGCTCCTTCGCCCAGGCCGACGTGCACCGCCAGGTCGCCATCGTGTTCCGCACGCCGCCGTACCGCGAGCCCGCGCTGCGCCAGCCCGTCACCGTGCGCATGCAGCTCCAGCGCCCCTCCGACCGCGAGCGCAGCGAGCCCATGGACTTCCGATACCTGCCCCACCAGGGTACGGGGCGGGGGGCGCCTGGGGGGGCTCTCGGGGGGGATACTGGGGGGTGTTGAGGGGCTTGGGGGTGGTTTGGGGTGATTTGGGGGGATCTTGGGGGTGGTTTGGGGTGATTTGGGGGGGCTTGGGGGTGATGTTGGGGGGCTTGGGGGGTGGTTTGGGGTGATTTGAGGGTGTCTTGGGGGTGATTTGGTGGGGGGTTGGGGTGGTGCTGGGGGTTTGGGGTGATTTGGGGGGTCTTGGGGTGATTTGGTGGGGGTTGGGGTGGTGCTGGGGGTTTGGGGTGATTTGGGGGGTCTTGGGGGTGATTTGGTGGGGGGTTGGGGTGGTGCTGGGGGTTTGGGGTGATTTGGGGGGGTCTTGGGGGTGATTTGGTGGGGGGTTGGGGTGGTGCTGGGGGTTTGGGGTGATGTTGGGGGGGTTGGGGGGTTTTGGGGGGGTGGGGTGATTTTGGGGGGGTTGGGGTGATGCTGGGGGGTTTGGGGGCATTTGGGGGGGTTTTGGGGGTGATTTGGGGGGGTTTTGGGGTGATTCAGGAGGGTTTGGGGTGATTTGGGGGGTCGGGGGGGGGCGTTGAGGGTGGTTTGGGGATGATCCTGGGTGGCAGGAAGTAACTGGGAGGTTACTGGGCGATAACTGGTGTGCTGGGGGCGTTACTGGGAGGTAACCGGTGTGTGTCTGGGGTTACTGGGAGGTAACTGGTGGGGGGGTGGGGGGTGGCAGTTACTGGGAGGTGCCTGGGAAGTTGCTGGCCGGTCCCGGGGGGGTCACTGGGCCGTACTGGGAGGTAACTGGTGTCACTGGTGCAGGTGACCTGCAGTGCATCGAGGAGAAGCGCAAGCGCACGCGCGAGACCTTCCGCTCCTTCGTCCAGCACAGCCCCCTGCCCGGTGCGGGGGGCCGGGGGGCTTTGGGGGGCTGGGGGGGCTGGGGGGGGGCTGGGGGGGGCTGGGGTCCCGGGGGAGGTCCTGGGAGGGGTCCCAGGGGGGTGTTCGGGGAGCTCTGAGGGGTATTTGGGGTCCCTGGGGGGGATTTGGGGGGTGTTGGGGGGGCTTAGGACCCAGGGGAGGGTTGTGGGGGGGTTTGGGGGGGGGGGGCCCTGAGGGCTCCTGGGGGGGTGTTGGGGGGTCCCTGAGGGGTATTTGGGGTCCCTGGGGAGGGAATTTGGGGGTCTAGGGGGGTGTTGAGGGGGGCTTAGGACCCAGGGGAGTGTTGGGGGATCCCTGAGGGGTATTTGGGGTCCCTGGGGGGGATTTGGGGGGTCCCTGGGGGGGGATTTGGGGGGCTGGGGTCCCAGGGGAGGGTTGGGGAGTGTTGGGGGGGGGGTCCCAGGGAGGCTCTGAGGGGGTTTTGGGGTCTCTGGGGGGAGATTTGGGGTCCCTGGGGGGGCTATTTGGGGGTCCCTGACCGTGGTGTGTGTCCCCCCTCACCCCCAGGCTCGGCCCCCCTGAGCCCCGGCCCCCCCGACGCATCGCGGTGCCTTCACGACCCCCCCAGCCCCCAAATCCCCCCAGCATGGGTGAGTCTGGGGGGGATAAATGGTGGGGGGGGGCGGGGGGGCTTTATAAATTGGGGGGGGTTAAGTGGGGGGGTAAATGGGGGTTTAAATGGGGGGGGGCCCCAAAAAAAGGGGGTGGGGGAAATTGGGGGGGGTGTAAATGAGGGGAGTTAAATGGGGGGGGCAAAAAAAGGGGGTGGGGGTTTAAATGGGGAGGGTTAAACGGGGGGGGGGGGTTAAGTGGGGGTCCCCCCCAAAAAAAAGGGGGTGGGGGAGAAATTGGGGGGGGGCAGAAAGGGAAGAGGGGGGATGACGGGGGGGAGGTTTGAGGGGGGGTCAGACCCCTTTCCCTCACCCCATTTTACCCCCCCCCCCAGCTCTCCCCCCCAGCCCCCTCCTTCCCTTTCGGGGTGCCGGGGGGTGTTTTGGGGGTCCCCAGCCACCTGCCCCCCCCGAAGCGGAGCCCCTGGCCGAGGCGCTGCTGCAGCTCCAGTTTGAAGAGGGGGGCCCCCCCAGGAGGAGGAGGGGGAGGGGGGACTCTGGAGCCCCCCCCACGCCCCCCACCCCACTTGGATTTCGGGGTGCTCTTGGGGGACCCCCTTTCCCCCCCTCGACACCATCAACGCTGCCGACGTCCAGCGGTTGTTGGGTGCCCCCCAAGACCCCCCTCGAATTTTGGGGACCCCCCCCCAGATTTTAGCCAAGGTGGGGGTGTCTCTGATTATGGGGGGGGGGGAATGGTCATCCCACCACCCCCCCCCAAGATTTTGGGGGCCCCCCCATGCTGATGTCGTACCCCGAATCCATCGCCCGCCTGGTGCAGAGTCAGACTGGGGCGGGGGGGGGAGAGGAAATTGGGGGAGGGTCCCAGTTAGGGGGGGCCCCCCGAGCTTGGGGGGCTCCCGATTTGGGGGGGGGTCCCGAGGACTCGCTGCCATCCCTGGGGGACCTGGATTTCAGCGCCTTCCTCAGCCAGTTCCCCTCTTCCTAACTGGGGCGGGGGGGGTGTTACTGGGAGGGACTGGGAGGCTTTGGGAGGGGTTACTGGGAGGCTTGGGGGGGGGGCTGAGGGGGCTTTTAGGGGTGACTGGGAGTGACTGGAGGCTACTGGGAGTCACTGGGATGCTCCTGGAGGGGTCTGGGGGTCACTGGAAGTGACTGGGGGCTACTGGGAGTGACTGGGAGGCTTCGTGAGGGGCTGGGGGGGGTACTGGGAGGCTTTGGGGGGGTTCAGCGGGGGTGGGGGTGCTTTTAGGGGTGACTGGAGGCTACTGGGATGCTGATGGAGGGGTCTGGGGGTCACTGGGAGTGACTGGAGGCTACTGGGAGTCACGGGGAAGCTTCTGGGGGGGTCTGGGAGTCACTGGGAGGGATTTACGGGGTGCCAAAGGGGTTGGGGGGCAACTGGGAGTGACTGGGGGCTACTGGGAATCGCTGGGAGGCTTCTAGGGTGGACTGGGGGGGCTACTGGGAGTGACTGGGAGGGATTTACGGGGCACCAGAGGGGCTGGGGGGTGACTGGGGGCTACTGGGCGGGCTCACGGGGTTACTGGGAGCAACTGGGGGGCGGGGCTGAGTCACTGAGGGCGACTGGGGCTTACTGGGAGTCACTGGGAGGCCTCAGGCCGGGGGGAGGCGGCCCTAAGGAGCTACTGGGACCCAACTGGTGGCTACTGGGAGTCGCTGGGAGCTGACGCGGGGGGTTACTGGGAGCCACTGGGGACGGTGGGACCGCTACTGGGAGCCCCCCCGAGCCCGCCCCTCAGTTCCTATTGGCCGCCTCCAGCTTTGTCCCGCCCCCCCGGAGGAGCGGCAGCCAATAGCAGCGCAGCCTTAACCCCACCCCCTTCCTGTCCTGAAGTGCCTTTGAGTGACGGGCGTGAGTCCCACCCCCGCCGCTCCCCCGCAGCCAATAAACGTTCCGAGGCCGCTTCGCCTTTTGATTGACAGCGCGGAGGGAGGAGGGGGAAGCGGAACGGGCGGGAGGGCGTAGCGGAAAAGGTGGGGCTTAATCCCGGAAGGGGCGGGGCTCCACCCGGCGGAGCAGGCCGCGGCCGACCCGGAGGGGCCCCGGCGAGCGGCGGGGAGCGGCGGCGGCAGCGGGGCCGGGCCCGAGCGGGGCCCAGCGGCGGCGCCGGGGCGATGCCGAGCAAGAAGAAGAAATACAACGCGCGGTTCCCGCCGGTCAGCGGGGAGCGGCCTGGCCCGGGGCCGGGGGGGGAGAGGAGAGGGGAGGGGAGGGGGGGGGAAGAGTCACCATGGCAACGGGCAGGGGAGGGAGGGGCGGGGCCTGGGCAGGGGGCGGGGCCTGAGGGGGTTTGGGGGGGCAGGAAGGGGGTTGGGGGGGTAAAAGGGGGGTTGGGGGGGTTCCCCTCTCCCCATGCCTCAGTGTGTCCCTGCCCCGTGCCCCAGCCCCCCCAGTGTCCCCCCCAGCCCCCCCCCAGCCCCCCTCACTGCCCCCCCCCCCAGGCTCGCATCAAGAAGATCATGCAGACGGACGAGGAGATCGGGAAGGTGGCGGCCGCCGTCCCCGTCATCATCTGTATCCTCCTGGGACCCCCCAAACCCCCCGGGACCCCCCCAAACCCCTGTCATCATCTGTATCCTCCTGGGACCCCCCCAACCCCCCCGGGACCCCCCAAACCCCTGTCATCATCTGTATCCTCCTGGGATCCCCCCAAACCCCCCGGGACCCCCCCAAACCCCTGTCATCATCTGTATCCTCCTGGGACCCCCCCAACCCCCCCGGGACCCCCCCAAACCCCTGTCATCATCTGTATCCTCCTGGGACCCCCCCAACCCCCCCGGGACCCCCCCCAAACCCCTGTCATCATCTGTATCCTCCTGGGACCCCCCCAAACCCCCCGGGACCCCCCCAAACCCCTGTCATCATCTGTATCCTCCTGGGACCCCCCCCAACCCCCCCTGGGACCCCCCCAAACCCCCTCGGGACCCCCCAAACCCCTGTCATCATCTGTATCCTCCTGGGACCCCCCAAAGCCCCCGGGACCCCCCCAAACCCCTGTCATCATCTGTATCCTCCTGGGATCCCCCCAAACCCCCCGGGACCCCCCAAACCCCCTCGGGACCCCCCAAACCCCAGTCATCATCTGTATCCTCCTGGGACCCCCCGGGACCCCCTAAACCCCCCGGGATCCCCCAAACCCCTGTCATCATCTGTATCCTCCTGGGACCCCCCCAAACCCCCCGGAACCCCCCAAACCTCCTCGGGACCCCCCAAACCCCAGTCATCATCTGTATCTTCCTGGGACCCCCCCAAACCCCCCGGGACCCCCCTAAACCCCCCGGGATCCCCCAAACCCCAGTCATCATCTGTATCCTCCTGGGACCCCCCCAAACCCCCCGGGACCCCCCCAAACCCCTGTCATCATCTGTATCCTCCTGGGACCCCCCCAAACCCCCCGGAACCCCCCAAACCCCCTCGGGACCCCCAAACCCCAGTCATCATCTGTATCTTCCTGGGACCCCCCAGGATCCCCCAAACCCCCTTGGGACCCCCCAAACTCTTGTCATCATCTGTATCCTCCGGGGACCCCCCGGGGACCCCCCCAAACCCCACTGTACCCCCCATAACCCCTGGAACCCCCCAGCCCCCCTCCCTCCCCCCATGGACCCCAAATACTCCTCAGAGCCCCCCAACACCCCCCTGGGATCCCCCCCCAGCCCCCCAACAACCCCTGGGATCCCTCCAAGCCCCCCCTCATGGACCCCAAATAGCCCCCCAACACCCCCCTGGGATCCCCCCAAGCCCCCCCCCCCCCCGTGCCCACTCCAGGGACCCCAAAAACCCCTCAGCACCCCCCCAACGGGAGCTGTGCTGTGCTCGGGGGGTGGGGGGGGGTGGGGGGGTCTTTGAGGGTCTCCAGTGATTTTGGGGGAGCAGGAGGGGGGTCCCACGCCCCCCCGGGGGTCCTTAGCTGGGCAGCGCGGGCGCTGGAGCTCTTCCTGGAGTCGCTGCTGCGCAAGGCCTGTCACGTCACCCAGTCCCGCAACGCCAAGACCATGACCACCTCCCACCTGTGAGTGCTGGGACCCCCCCCCAACCCCCCCACAACAACCCCAAACACCCCCGGGACCCCCCCCCAAAAAATACACCCGGGACCCCCCCCAGAAAATACTTTATAGGGCGTTAAACCCCCACCTGGGCTGTTCGTGCCTCAGTTTCCCCATGTGAATTTCAACCTTTAGAGGGGGTTTGGAGGTTGTAACATTGGGAAGGGGGTCATCTGAGGGGGGTGTGTCATCTGGAGACCCCCCCCCAAAAATACACCCCCGGGGGCCACTTTATTGGGCTTTAAACCCCCATTTCCCTCACCTGGGCTGTTCGTGCCTCAGTTTCCCCATGTGAATTTCAACCTTAAGGGGGTTTGGAGGTTGTAGCATTTGGGGGGGGGGGTCATCTGAGGGGGTGTCATCTGGAGACCCTCCCCCAAAAAATACACCCCGGGGGGGGCACTTTATGGGGCTTTAAACCCCTTTTTCTCTCCCCTGAGCTGTCCGTGCCTCAGTTTCCCCATATGTATTTCAACCTTCAGGGTAAAACTGGGGGGGTTGTGGGGGGTGTAGATGGGGGGGTTTATCCTGACCCCCCCCCCAATTAAAGCACACCCCCCCCCCAAAAGACTCCACCCCGGGGAGGGGCACTTTATGGGGCGTTAACCCCCCTTTTCTCTCCCCTGAGCTCTTTGTGCCTCAGTTTCCCCATAGGAATTTTAAGCTCCAGGATAAAATTGGGGGGTCTTGGAGGGGGAGGGTCCTGAGACACATCCCCCCCCCCAAATTTACACCCCCCCAAAGAAATCACCTGGGGGGGGGATTAAACCACTTTTTATCTCACTTGACCCCTTCGTGCCTCAGTTTCCCCATAGGAATTTTAAGCTCCAGGCTGAAAAAGGGGGTGTTTGGGGGGTTGTGTGTTTGGGGGGGGTTGTGTGTTTTGGGGGGGGGTTGTGCGTTTGGGGGGGGGTATCCTAAGTGCCCCCCTCCCCAAATTCCCCCCACCCCCCCCCCAGGAAGCAGTGCATCGAGCTGGAGCAGCAGTTTGACTTCCTGAAGGATCTGGTGGCCGCCGTGCCCGACATGCAGGGGGAGGGGGACGAGCCCCACGGGGAGGGGGAGAGGGGACCCCGCAGGTGGGTGACCCCCCCTCCCCAAAATACCTGGGTGACCCCCTCCCCAAAATACCTGGGTGACCCCCTTCCCCCTCCCCCCTAAAACGCTTGGGGTTCTCATTGGGGTGTTAACTGGGGGGGGGGTGGGTGTCTTTGGGTGTCGTGGGATTTGGGGGGGGGCTGGGATTTTGGGGGGGGTCCCCTGGGTGGTGCCTGGGACCCCTGGGGTTGGGGAGGGGGGATTAATGGGGGAGGTCCCTGGGTGCCTGGTTCGGGGGTGTTGGGGTTTGGGGGGGTCCCTGGGATTTGGGGGGGGGTGTTGGGGTCCCCTGGGTGGCTGGGGGAGGGGGGTTGTGGGGGTCTCCTAGGATTTGGGGGGGGGTCCCTTCCCCTGGGGTTGAAGGGGGGAGGGATGAATGGGGGGGGCGGGGTCGTCTCCTGGATGCCTAAGGGGGGTTGGGGAGGTTTGGGGGGGGTCCCTGGGGAATTGGGGGGGGGTATTTTGGGGGGGGTCCTCAGTCTCCCCTGGCTGCCCCAGCCCTGAGGGGGGTGTTTTGGGGGGGGTCCTCAGGCTCCCCTGGCTGCCCCAGCCCTGAGGGGGGTGTTTTGGGGGGGGTCCTCAGGCTCCCCTGGCTGCCCCAGCCCTGAGGGGGGGATTTTGGGGGGGGTCCTCAGTCTCCCCTGGCTGCCCCAGCCCTGAGGGGGGTGTTTTGGGGGGGGTCCTCAGGCTCCCCTGGCTGCCCCAGCCCTGAGGGGGGTGTTTTGGGGGGGGGTCTCTTGCAGGGGGCGTCGCCCGGGCGCGGGGCGCAAGAACGGGGGTCCCGGGGCCAAGGGGAAGGACCCCAAACAGTCGGGGACCGACTCGGAGCAGGAGGTTTGGGGGGGCCCGGGGGGGGTGGGGGGGCTTTTGAGGGGGGTTGGAGGGGTCTCTGGGGGGGGTGGGAGCACCCAGACTCCTGGGGGGGCTGGGGGGGCTGCATGGGTGCCCTGAGGATGGGGGGAGGGGGTGGTTTTGGGGTGGGGGGTGTTTTTGGGGTGGAGGGGGGTGTTTTTGGGGGGGGTCTGTGCCCCCCTGCCCCCCAATGTAGCTCCCCCCGCCCCCCCCAGGAGGAGTCTGAGGACAGCGACAGCGACGGGGAGGAGGAGCCGCTGCAGACCCCCCCCCCCAGACCCCCCTCAATTTCACCAGGTACCCCCTCCCTGCACCCCTATTTTGAGGGGGGGCACCCCAAAACTTGGAGCGGGGGGGGGTGATATTGGGTGCAGCCCCCCCCTCCCCTTTATTTGGGGGTCCCTTATTTTGGGGACCCCCCCATGGTTAATTTGGGGGGGGGTGAAACAAGACATCCCCCCCCCCAAAACCTGACACCCCCCCTTTCTCTTCCCCCCCCCCCAAAACCTTCCCCCCCCCCTCTTTCTCCCCCCGCAGCCCCCCAGGCCCCTTCGCCCCCCTGGGCCCCCCCACCCTCCCGGGGGGCTCCCGGGGGGCTCCCCCAGCCCCTGGTCCCCCCCGTGTCCCGGAGGAGGAGGAGGAGGATGAAGACTACGACTCTTAGCGCCCCCCCCGCCCCCCTGAGGGGGGTTGGCTCCTGTTTTGGGGGGAGGGGGGCAGCTTTTACCCCACTTCCCCTCCCAGTTTGGCCAAACTGGGACCAGTTTGGGGGTGGGGGTGG
The DNA here is from genome assembly GCA_027925045.1 of Hypotaenidia okinawae. Taxonomy (NCBI): domain Eukaryota; kingdom Metazoa; phylum Chordata; class Aves; order Gruiformes; family Rallidae; genus Hypotaenidia; species Hypotaenidia okinawae. The sequence continues at coordinate 851,440 of BSDF01000037.1, forward strand.
GGGGCTGGGAAATGCCCCCCCCCCAATTCCCCCTGTGTTGGGCTGAGGATCAGTGTAACGAGTTGTGCCTGGGCTCAGCCGGGGGGGGGTTCAGGACCCCCCCCTTGGGTGGTTTTTTTGGGGGGGGGTTTTGGGGGGGGGGTGATTTTGGGGGGAGGGGTGTTGTTTTGGGGGGGCCTTTTGGTGGCTTTTAACGGGGGGGGGGTGGGGTGGGGGGAGGGGCAGGTTTTGTATCGGCTCAATAAAGTTCCATTGGGGGGAGGGGGAGGGGCTGGGGGGGTCCCCAAAATGCGGGGGGATCCCCCAACACCCCCCACCCCCCCGACCCTTCAGATCTCGGGGTGTTTCATTGGCCGTTGAACACCCCCCATCCCCTCCCCTCCCCCCCCCCTTGTGACTCTGGGGGGTCCCGGGTCTCCCCTCCCCCCCCAGGTGTTTAACGGCCGCTCGGGGGCAGCAGAGCCCCGCTGGGATCCACGGGGATCTATAGGGATCCATAGGGATCTATAGGGGCTGCGAGGATCCGTAGGGATCTGTAGGGGGCTGTGGGGATCTATAGGTCTCCATAGGGATCTATAGGGGCTGTGGGGATCCATAGGGATCTGTTGGGGTGGGGTGGGGGTGGGGATCTATAGGGACCGTGGGGATCTATAGGGATCCATAGGGCCGGTGGGGATCTATAGGGCTCCATAGGGATCTATAGGGGCTGTGGGGATCCATAGGGATCTGTAGGGAGCTGTGGGGATCTATAGGTCTCCATAGGGATCTATAGGGGCTGTGGGGATCCATAGGGATCTGTTGGGGGTGGGGGTGGGGGGTGGGGATCTATAGGGACCGTGGGGATCTATAGGGATCCATAGGGCCGGTGGGGATCTATAGGGCTCCATAGGGATCTCTTGGGGGGTGGGGATCTATAGGGACTGTGGGGATATATAGGGCTCCGTAGGGGCTGTGAGGATCTATACGGATCTATAGGGGCTGTGGGGATCTATAGGGATCTGTAGGGACTGTGGGGATCTATAAGGATCCGTAGGGGCTGTGAGGATCTGTAAGGATCTATAGGGCCCCATAGGGATCTGTAAGGACTGTGGACAGCCATAGGGATCTATAAGGGCCATAGGGATCTATAGGGGCTGTGAGGATCTATGGGGCTCTATAGGGAGCCATAAGGACTGTGGGGATCTATGGGGCTCCACAGGGATCTATAGGGCTCCACAGGCCTCTATAGGGATCTATGGGGCTCCATAGGGATCTATAGGGCTCAATAGGGATCTATAAGGCTCCATAGGGATCATTGGGGGGGGGGGCATTGAGGGGTCCGGGGGGTTTGGGGACATCGGGAAGGGGCTGATGACGTCACAGAGGGGCCATGGGGGGGTTGGGCCCCCCCCCCCCCCCCGGGGGCCCGCGGTGTCGCAGCTGGCCGGATGTCCCCATCCCCAGAGGGGGGAGGGGTGGGGGGCGCGTGACGCGAGCGGTGACACCGGCCCCGGGGGTGTCATGGCCCCCCCGCCCCTCCCCCACCCAGCCCCACGTCCCCGGGGTTGGCGGGGTCCTGGGTGGGGGGAGGGGGGAAGGGGGGGGTCCTAGGGTGGGGCCCTGGGGGTGCTGGTGTCCCCAGGGGGTGACATTGCCCCATGGGGGGTGTCCCCATGGGTGACACTGTGTGCCTCAGTTTCCCCATCCCTGCAGGTGGGGGAGGTGTCTCTGTGTGCCTCAGTTTCCCCATCCCTGAGATGGGGAGGTGTCTCTGTGTGCCTCAGTTTCCCCATCCCTGAGATGGGGGGAGGTGTCTCTGTGTGCCTCAGTTTCCCCATCCCTGCAGGTGGGGGAGGTTCCTCTGGGTGCCTCAGTAGGGGCAGACCCACGTCCCTGTCACCCCCAGTAGGGTGACACCCCACAACCCCATCCCCAGGGTCACCCCCACCCCCGAGGCTGTCACCATGACGCCCCTCCCCCAACTTCCCCCCCCCCCTCGGCCCTTGAACCCGCGTCACCCACGTGGCACCACCAACCCCCCCTCCCCCCAACCCCTGGGGTGGCCCGACCCCCATCAAAAATTAAACCCCCCCGGGGTGTTGGGGGGGGAGGGGGTGCTGACTCAGCAGGGCCACCTCGGGGCCACCAAGGGGGGGGAGACCCCCACCCCCACCCAGAGCTGGGGAGGGGCAGGGAGACCCCCCACCCCCACCCCAACGACCCCCCTGTAGAGTTGGGGAAGGGCAAGGAGACCCCCTTCCCACCCCCCCCAAAACCCTGTGTCCCCCCCTTCCCACACCCCCCCAAAACCGTGTGTCCCCCCCTTCCCACCCCCCCAAAACCATGTGTCCCCCCCCCCCCCAAAACCATGTGTCCCCCCCCACACCCCCCCAAAACCATGTTTCCCCCCTCCCACCCCCCCAAAACCATGTGTCCCCCCCTTCCCACCCCCCCAAAACCACGTGTCCCCCCCTTCCCACACCCCCCCAAAACCATGTGTCCCCCCCTTCCCACACCCCCCCACGCCACCCATGTCCCCGCCCCCCTTCCCACACCCCCCACCCCCCCCCCACCCCCCCCCTTCCCTCTCCCCTCCTCCTGCTGGGAGGTCCCCAGAAGAACCCCACCCCCCTCTCCCCGCCCCCCCCAAGACGTCAAACATCAACCCCCTGCCCGGGGTATATAGAGACCCCCCCAGCTGGGGAGGGGAGAGGAAGACGAGGAGCCCTGTGGGTTTTGGGGTGAAACCCAGCCTTTTTGGGGGGGGGACACACCTGTGGATGGCCCTGGGGGGTCCCCGAGCTGTGGTGGTGGTGACGACCCCCCCCAATGGGTTTCGCCGACCTCCTGGAGCACGTGGGGGGGATGGGCCGCTTCCAGCTGGTCTCGGTGTCGCTGCTGGCGCTGCCGGTGCTGCTGATGGCCAGTCACAACCTCCTGCAGAACTTCACCGCCGCCGACGCCGACCACCGCTGCCGGCTGTGGTGGGAGGTCAACAGCACCGGCCCCCAACCCCCCTGGGAACTGCTGGACCCCTACAACCTGCTGCACCCCTTCAAGGACCTGATACACCCCTCCAAAGACCCCCTGGAACACCCCGAGGAGCCCTTGGAACACCCTGAGGACCTCCTGGAACACCCCAAGGAGCCCCTGGAACACCCCGAGGAGCCCTTGGAACACCCTGAGGAGCCCCTGGAACACCCTGAGGACATGGAACACCCCAAGGACCCCTTGGAACACCCTGAGGACAGCCTGAAACACCCCAAGAACCCCTTGGAACACCCCAAGGATCCCCTGGAACACCCCGAGGAGCCCTTGAAACACCCGAGGACAGCCTGAAACACCCCAAGAACCCCTTGGAACACCCCAAGGACCTCCTGGAGCACCCCCAGACCCCCTGGTCCCCCCCAGGACCTGCTGAGGGTCTGGGTGCCCCCTGGGGAGCGGTGCCGGCGCTTCGTGAGGCCCCAGTGGGGGCTCCTGGGGGTCAACGTGTCGGTGGCCAACGGGACCCGGGGCCAGACGGAGCCGTGTGGGGACGGGTGGACCTACGACCGCAGCGTCTTCAGCAGCACCATCGTCACCGAGGTAGGGCAGGGGGGTCACCCCACCCCACGGGGGGCCCCATCACCCCACGGGGGGCCCCATCACCCCACGAGTGGCCTCACCACCCCACAACTGGCCCCCATCACCCCACAACTGGTCCCCATCACCCTACAACTGGCCCTCACCACCCTACAAGTGGTTCCCACCGCTCCACAACTGGTCCCCACCACCCCACAAGTGGTTCCCACCACCCCACAACTGGTCCCCACCACCCCACAATTGGTCCCCACTGCCCTACAAGTGGTTCCCACCGCCCCACAACTGGCCCCCACCTTGAGGGGCCATCAAGACCTTGGACCCCTCCGACTGGAGCATCCTCTCCCCACCCAGCGCCGTGGGAGCTCTGGGTGGCACAGGGGGTGGGGGAGGGTTGGTGACCAGCAACCAGGGGGTCACAAAGGGTCCAGATGTGTGTGTCCCCCCCAAAAAAGGAGACACCCCCCTCCCTCCCCCCAACCGTGGGGACGCTGGGAAGGGATGCTCAAGCTCAGGGCTCATGGGCACCTCCTGGGCGCCTCCATCACCCACCCCACTGCCCACCATGGGTCTGGGGGGGAAGGGGTGGAAGAGGGGGTGTCCGCCCCCAAAACCTACCCCCCCGTGCCCCCCCGCAGTGGGACCTGGTGTGCAGCTCCCGGGGTCTCAAGCAGTTGGCCCAGTCGCTCTACATGGCCGGGGTGCTGGTGGGAGGCATCGTCTTCGGGGGCTCTCGGACAGGTGAGGAGCAGGGGGAGAGGGTCGGGGGGTGGGGCAGGTGAGGAGCAAGGGGAGAGGGTCAGGGGGGTGGGGCAAGTGAGGGGCAGGGGGAGAGGGTCGGGGGGTGGGGCAAGTGAGGGGCAGGGGGAGAGGGTCAGGGGGTGGGGCAGGTGAGGAGCAGGGGGAGAGGGTCGGGGGGTGGGGCAAGTGAGGGGCAGGGGGAGAGGGTCGGGGGGCACCCCCAGTGCGTGGGGGATGTGAGGAGCAGGGGGGAGAGGGTCAGGGGAGCACCCCCAGCACACGGGGCAGGTGAGGAGCAGGGAGGGGAGGGGAGAGGGTCAGGGGGCACCCCCAGCGTGTGGGGCAGGTGAAGAGCAGGGTGGGGAGGGGATGGGGGGAGAGGGTCAGGGGGGCCCCCCCAGGCGGGGCGGGGTGCGGGGGGGTCTCACCCGGTCTCCCCCCGCCGGGCAGGTTCGGGCGGCGGGCGCTGCTGGTCTGGTGCTACCTGCAGCTGGGCGCCACGGGCACGGCCGCCTCCTTCTCCCCGACCTTCGGCTCCTACTGCCTCCTGCGCCTGCTCAGCGGAGCCGCCTTCTCGGGCATCGTGCTCAACAGCGCCTCCCTCTGTACGCGGCTCCCCTCCCCCCGGACAGCCCTCCCTCCAGCCCTCCCTCCCTCCCTCCCTCCCTCCCTCCATCCATCCATCCATCCATCCATCCATCCCTCCCTCCCTCTCTCCATCCCTCCCTCCATCCATCCCTCCATCCCTCCCTCCATCCCTCCCTCCATCCCTCCATCCCTCCCTCCATCCATCCCTCCCTCCCTCCCTCCATCCATCCATCCCTCCCTCCCTCCCTCCCTCCATCCATCCCTCCCTCCCTCCATCCCTCCCCCCTTCCTCCCTCCCCTCTCCATCCCTCCCTCTCTCCCTCCATCCCTCTCTCTCTCCCCCTCTCCCTCTGCCCCCAGCTCTGGAGTGGATGCCGACGCGGGCGCGGGCGCTGGTGGGCACGTTCCTGGGGTACTGCTACACCTCGGGGCAGTTCCTGCTGGCCGGCCTGGCCTACGCGCTGCCCGACTGGCGCTGGCTGCAGCTCACCGTCTCCCTGCCCTTCTTCGGCTTCTTCCTCTACTCCTGGTGAGCAGCAGGGGCGGGGGGTGGGGGGGATGGGGAGAGGGGGGTGGGCAGATGGGTGATGGACAGATGGGGGTTGGACAGATGGGGGATGGATGGAGGGATGGATAGAGGGAGGGATGGATGGATGATGGATGGATGGAGGGATGGATGGAGGGATGGAGGGATGGATGGAGGGATGGAGGGATGGAGGGATGGACGGACAGACAGGTTGTGATGGGACTGGGTTGAGGGTGGTGGAGGGACAGATGGACACATAGGAAGAAGACCATGGCAATGGATGGGTGATGGATGATGGATGGGTGATGTATGATGGACAGCTGGGTGATGGATGGATGATGGATGATGGATGGGTGATGGATGGATGATGGATGATGGATGGATGATGGATGGGTGATGGATGATGGATGGGTGATGGATGGCTGGGTGATGGCTGATGGCTGATGGGTGCCGGGTGCCGGGGCCGGGCGGGTGCTGGGGTGACGGCGGGGGCCCCGTGTCCCCCCAGGTGGCTGACGGAGTCGGCGCGCTGGCTGGTGATGGTGGGCAGGTCCCACCAGGCCCTCAGGGAGCTGCGGAAGGTGGCCAGGGCCAACGGGAGGAAGGAGGAAGGGGACAAGCTGGACCTGGAAGTAAAGGGCTGGGGGCACCGCGGGGTGCAGGGGGTGGGACCCCTCTCCGGGGGGAACACGGGGGGATCCCCTGTGCCGGCCCCTCCAGACCCTTAGACAGGCACCCCCGTCCTCCACCCCCTCCTCAGACAGACAACCAGGGGTCTCCATCACCTCCACCTCCTCCATCTCCATCTCCTCCATCTCCATCTCCTCCATCTCCATCTCCATCTCCCCTCCACCTCCTCCACCTCCACCTCCACCTCCACCTCCACCTCCACCTCCACCTCCACCTCCATCTCCCTTCCACCTCCTCCTCCTCCTCCACCTCCTCCTCCTCCTCCACCCAGCCCCCCTTACACCCACCCACCTCCCCACACCACCTCCACCCCTCTGTCCCTCCTCCCGCCCAGGGTTTAACCCCTCCCCCAACCCCTCCCCAGCTCCGCCCTCCATCCCCACCCTGCCCCCGCCCCTCTCCCCACCCAGGCCCTCAGGTCCTACATGGAGAAGGAGCTGTCCTCCCCCCGGACTCCCCACACTGTCCTCGACCTGGTCCGGACGCCGGTCGTGCGCCGCATCTCCTGCTGCCTCTGCTTCGTCTGGTACCTCCAGCCGGGTCCTGGGGAGGGAAACTGAGGCACAGGGGGTGGGGGTGTGTGTGTCTCCTGACCCAGGAAGGAGAACACAGAGCTCCTGGCTCTGGGTGCTGTGGGCCAGGGGATGGTGTGTGACCCCCTCACCCCACCGGGTGGCATTTGGGGGGGTGTCATGTGTCCCCCCACCCCCCATCACCTCTTCTTGGCCCAGGTTCTCCACCAGCTTCGCCTACTACGGGCTGGCCATGGACCTGCAGAACTTTGACTACAACATCTACGTGATCCAGCTGATCTTCGGGGCCGTGGACATCCCGGCCAAGCTGGTCTCCATCCTCACCATCACCTTCGTGGGGAGACGCTTCACCCAGTCCCTGGCCCTCATCCTGGCCGGGCTGGCCATCCTGGCCAATGTCTTGGTGCCACGAGGTGAGGGGGTGGGGAAAGGGGCTCGGAGGGGGTGTTCCCCCCCTCAGCTCCAGCCCCACTAGATGAGGGGTTGGTGGTGGCCGTGGTGCCCCCCACATCCCACCTGGGATGGTCACCCCACTGGTTGGGGGGCTGGTGGTGGTGTCCCCCATCATCTCCATCCCCCCAGGGTGGTCACCCCACTAGTTGAGGGGTTGGAGGTGGTGTCCCCATCATCTCCATCCCACCCTGGGATGGTCACCCCACTGGTTGGGGGGTTGGAGGTGGTATCCCCATCATCTCCACACCCCCCCACCCCAGGATGGTCACCCCACCCCCCACCCCCGTGGGGTTTTTACCTCTTTTATGGCCACTTTCCCCCCCAAAAAAAGCCCCACCCAGAGTTTGGGGGTCTCCACCCCCCTCACCCCCCAACTCCAGCCGTTGACCCCGGGGTGTCTCCTCCCCCGTCCCCCTCCCCAGACCTGCGGGTGCTCCGGACCAGCCTGGCCGTCTTTGGGAAGGGTTGTCTGGCCGCCTCCTTCAACTGCGTCTTCCTCTACACCGGGGAGCTCTACCCCACGGTGATCCGGTGAGGGGCTGGAGGGGTGACCTCCCCCATCCCCATCCCATCCCATCCCATCCCATCCCATCCCATCCCATCCCCATCCCCATCCCCATCCCATCCCCATCCCCATCCCCATCCCCATCCCATCCCATCCCCATCCCCATCCCCATCCCCATCCCATCCCCATCCCATCCCATCCCCATCCCCATCCCATCCCCATCCCCATCCCCATCCCATCCCCATCCCATCCCCATCCCCATCCCATCCCCATCCCATCCCATCCCATTCCCTCTCATCCCATCCCATCCCATCCTATCCCATCCCATCCCCATCCCATCCCATCCTATCCCATCCCATCCCATCCCATCCCAACCCATCCCATCCCATTCCCATCCCATCCCATCCCCATCCCATCCCCATCCCATCCCATCCCCATCCCATCCCCATCCCCATCCCATCCCATCCCATCCCCATCCCCATCCCATCCCCATCCCCATCCCCACCCCATCCCCCCACCCCCACCCCACCCCACGGTCCCTCAGGGGTCCCACCCCCCGTGTCCCACAGGCAGACAGGGATGGGGCTGGCCAACACCATGGCGCGCCTGGGCAGCATCACGGCTCCGCTGGTGAAGATGGGGGGAGGGGGTCCCGGTGCTGCCCGTGGTGGTCTACGGCGCCGCGCCGGTGGTGGCGGGGGTGGCGGCCGCCTTCCTGCCCGAGACCAGGGACACGGCGCTGCCAGAGACCGTGGAGGAGGTGGAGAGAAGGTGGGGGGAAGGGGGGGAAGGGGGGAGAGGGGGATGGATGGAGGGGACGGACGGATGGACAGGTGGGATGTGGTGGGAATGGCTGGAGGGGAGGGTGGAGGGAGGGATGGAGGGAGGGAGGGAGGGATGGAGGGAGGGAGGGATGGAGGGAGGGAGGGAGGGAGGGAGGGATGGATGGAGGGAGGGAGGGAGGGAGGGAGGGAGGGAGGGAAGGATGGATGGAGGGATGGAGGGATGGAGGGAGGGAGGGATGGACAGACAGATGGATTGTGATGGGACTGGGCTGAGGGGGGTGGAGGGACAGATGGACAGGTAGGGAGACCCCCATGGGGATGGATGGACAGAGGGACAGACAGCTGGGTGTCTGTGAGGACAGACGGACACAGCCCCCCTCCCCCCTCCCCCCAGGACCACGTCCCAGCAGGACGAAGCTCACCACCTCCAGCTCCCGCTCCAGCCCACCCCCCCGGGGGCCCCCCAGGGCCCCGTTAGTCCCCCCAGGGAGGAGAGGGGGAGGGTACAGGGACCCCCAAACCGCCCCCCCCCCAGGACCCCAACGTACCCCAGGGGTGGAGAGACGGGGGGAGGGAGGGGGGATCCTGGGGGGTCCCCTCCTCCCCCCTGGGGGGGTCCTGGGGGGTCTCCTCCTCCTCCCCTGGGGGGATCCTGGGGGGGTCCCCTCCTCTCCCCCTGGGGGGGTCCCCTTGTTTTTCCTGCGTTGGAATAAAGCCAAAACAACCCCAAAAACCCCGTGTGAACCGGGGGGTGGGGGGAGGGGGTGGGGGGAGGGGGAGGGGGGTTGTTTTCCCACGGCCACGGGGGTCCTGCGTCAGCCTGACCGTCCCTCCCCGAAAACAAACACAGGACCCAGTGGGGGGCGGGGGTGGCTTCAGGATCGTGTCCCCCCCCCCACCTCTCCCCTCCCCTCCCCCCCCACTGCCTTTCCGCTCCCAAATCCCCTCCCCCACCCCCCTCCCCCTCCGGTCAAGGGCACCTCAGGAGCGTCCAGGCACCCCCCTCCCTCCTCCTCCTCCTCCTCCTCCTCCTCCTCCTCCCCCACGCCCCCCCCAAAAAGTCCCCCGGGGTCCTGCCCACGCTCCGCTGGCTCCCGCCGCCCTCCGGCCCGGGGTTCAAGGGGCTCCCAAGGCTCCGGTTCAAGGCCCCCTGAGAACTTTGCTCCATCAATCATCCACCACGGAGGGTGAAAACAACCCCCCTCCCTTTTGGGGGGGCGGGGGGGAAGTGGGGGTGGTCCCCACCCACGTGGGGGCGGTGGGGTTGGGGTTGGGGTTGGGGGGGGGTGAGGAGGAGATGGGGTGACTGTTGGGTGTCTGCCGTTGGGTTGTTCCACCCCCCAACCGGTGTCTCCTCCGACCCATCACGGGGGGTCAAACGTTAACCAGGGGTTGGGGGGGGGGGAGGGGTGTTAATTGGGGGGGGGAGGGGGCGGGGGCAAGGAAGGGGGTGGGGGCAGGGAGGGGGTGGGGTAGGCGCCCGCCCGCGGAGCCGGAGTCGGGGCCGGAGCGCTGGACGGGTGAGTGGATCCAGGGGGAGTGGGGGTGTGGGGGGGATGGTGGGGCAGAGGGGGGAGGATCGATCGATCCATCCAGGGATCCATAGCGCAGGGGGAGGGGGGAGGGAGGGAGGGAGGGGGGAGAGAGGGAGCCGGCGGGGGGCAGAGGCGATGGGAGAGCTTATCAGCGATCAATAGATGGGAGATCGATGGGCTGACGGGGAGACTGAGCGATGGGATCGACTGGGGGATCCAGTGGAGCCCCAAGGGATCGATAGAGACCAAGGGACCGACAGCAGCACTGGCAGATCGACCGATAGCCGTGCTGATTGGTCGATTGATTGATTGATTGATAGCCGTGCTGGTTGATCGATAGCAGTGCTGATTGGTCAATTGACTGATCGATCGCAGTGCTGATCGATCAATAGCAGTGCTGATTGGTTGATTGACTGATAGATAGCGGTGCTGGTTGATCAATAGCGGTGCTGATTGGTCAATTGATTGATAGCCGTGCTGATCGATTGATAGCAGTGCTGATTGGTCGATTGACTGATCAATAGCAGTGCTGATTGGTCGATTGACTGATCAATAGCAGTGCTGATAGGTCAGTTGACTGATCAATAGCAGTGCTGATTGGTCGATTGACTGATCGATAGCAGTGCTGATAGGTCAGTTGACTGATCAATAGCAGTGCTGGCTGGTCAATCAATACTGATGCTGATAGATCAATAGCGATGCTGAGAGATCAACTGACCTATTGATCGATCACCCTATTGGTGGGTCCCCTTGACCCGACCCTTGACCTGACGCTTGACCCCCCCTTGGGGCACCCCCTGACCCACCCCCTGACCCCCCCTTGGGTCACCCCTTGACTTGACCCTTGGGTCACCCCCTGACCTCTCCCCACCCTTCACCCGACCCTTGACCCCTCCTCCAGCCCCCCTTGACCTCCTCCTCCCCCACCCCTCCATCACCCTCCCCCACCTCTCCTCCAGCCAATCCGGAGCCTCCTCCTCCTCCTCCGGCTCCGCCCCTGGCCCCGCCCTTCACCCGCCATGAGCTTCGTGGAGCTGCTGGGCCGCCTGGGGGGGATGGGCCGGTTCCAGGTGACCCAGGTGGCCGCGCTGGCCCTCCCGCTGCTCATGCTGGCCAGCCACAACCTCCTGCAGAACTTCACCGCCGGCGTCCCCGAGCACCACTGCCGGCCCCGCCCCGCGGCCAACGGGAGCGCGGGGCACGTCCCGCTCCTGGTGTCCATCCCCTACGACGGCCACCACCGGCCCCAGCGCTGCCGGCGCTACGTGGAGCCCCAGTGGCACCTCCTGGAGCTCAACGGGACGGCCAACGGGACGGCCCAGGGGGTGGCCAACGGGGTGGTCAACGGGGTGGTCAATGGGGTGGCCAACGGGACACTCAATGGGATGGCCAACGAGGTGGCCAACGGGATGGTCAACGGGATGGTCAATGGGATAGCCAATGGGATGGCCAAGGAGGTGGCCAACGGGGTGGCCAATGGGACACTCAACGAGGTGGCCAACAAGGTGGCCAATTGGATGGTCAATGGAGCCGCCAACGGGATGACCAACGGGATGGCCAAGGGGGCGGCCAGCGGGGTGGCCAAGGGGACCCTCAACAGGATGGCCAAGGAGATGGCCAGCGGGGTGGCCACCGAGGCGCCCACCGAGCCTTGCCGCGACGGATGGACCTATCGCGACGGCATCTTCACTCACACCATCATCACCGAGGTGAGGGGTGTCCCACCACCCCCCTCCCCCCGAACCCCACCCCGGGTGGTGGAGGGGACCCAGGGGTGCGGGTGTTGACCCCCCCACCCCGCGTCCTCTCCCGGGGGCAGTGGGACCTGGTGTGCGAGTCCAAGACCTTGAGGCAGGTGGCTCAGTCCATCTACATGGCCGGGATCCTCCTGGGCTCCGGGCTCTTCGGGATCCTCTCTGACAAGTGCGTAGCCACCTGAACTGGGCTGAACTGGGCTGAACTGGGAGGGGAGAGAAGGGACAGTGATATGTACAGGGACATCCTCCCCTCCCACCACCCCCTCGGTGTCCCCACGTCCCCGAGACGGGCCTTGTCCAGTAGGTCTCACCCCGCTGTCCCCCAGTGCTCCCAGTGCTCCCAGTGCCCCCAGCACTGTGTCCCAGCAGGTTCGGGCGCCGGGCGCTGCTGACCTGGTGCTACCTGCAGCTGGGGGTGACGGGGGCCGGCACGGCGGCCGCTCCCACCTTCTCCCTCTACTGCCTGGGCCGCTTCCTGGCCGGGCTGGCCATGGCCGGAGTCTCCCTCAACTCCGCCTCCCTCTGTGAGTCTGGGGGGACACCCCCCACCCCAACCCTGCCCAGCCACACACCCTGCCACCCTTGGCCCCTGGGAGGGACCCTGACCCTTGGGGGGGACCTGGGTGTCACCACTGGCCCTTGGGGGGGACCCTGACCCTTGGGGGGCCCAACACCCACCCTGCCACCCCTGGCCCTTGGGAGGGACCCTGACCCTTGGGGGGGCCCCGGGTGTCACCCTTGGCCCCTGGGGGGCCCAAACACCCACCCTTGACCCTTGGGAGGGATCTTGACCTTCAGGAAGGCCCCAAACCCCCCCCCTGCCCCCCCAACTGACCCTCGGGGTGGGGGGAGCCCCCAACCCCCACCCGACCCCCAGCCACCCTTGAGAGACACCCAACCCCCCCTCCTCCCCCTCCCCCCCCTTTGGTCCCACCCCACGGCCCAACCCCTCCCCCGTCCCCGGCCCCGGGGCCGCTGTGGGTTACCCCAGGCATGGAGTGGATCCCGACACAGGCGCGGGCGGTGGTTGGTACCATCAACGGCTACTGCTACACCCTGGGCCAGTTCGTGCTGGCGGGGGTGGCCTTCGGCCTCCCCCACTGGCGCTGGCTGCAGCTCGCCGTGTCCCTCCCCTTCTTCCTCTTCTTCCTCTACTCCTGGTACTGGGGGGGCTCTGGGGATGGGGGGGCAACTTGGGGGGGGTGTGTGTGTGGAGGGGGTCTCAGGGGGCTTTGGGGTGGGGGGGAACAGGGGTGGGGGGTGGGGGGGACTTTAGGGTGTTCCATGGGGGGTGAGGTTGAGGGTGGGGGCAATGGGGGGGTGGGGGGACTTTAGGGTGCTCCATGGGGGGTGAGGATGAGGATGGGGGGGCATCAAGGGGTGGCAGGTGGGGTCTTGGGGGGCTTTAGGGATGAGGGTGGGGGCAATGGGGTGGGGGGGGATGGGGGGACTTTAGGGTGCTCCATGGGGGGTGAGGGTGGGGTCTCAGGGGGCTTTAGGGTGGGGGGGCAACAGGGGTGGGGGGGACTTTAGGGCGCTCCATGGGGGGGTGAGGATGAGGGTGGGGGCAATGGAGGGGGGGAGGTGGTCTCAGGGGGCTTTAGGGTGCTGCATGGGGGTGGGGGGCAACAGGGGGTGTTGGGTGGGGGTCTTTAGGGTCCGTGGGCCCTGTGGGGTGTCCGTGTGTCCGTCCAGGCTGCTCCTGGAGTCGGCCCGCTGGCAGGTGATCTCGGGGAGACCCGACCTGGCGCTCAGGGGGCTCCGCAGGGTCGCCCGAGTCAACGGGAGGAGGGAGGAGGGGGACAAGCTGGACGAGGAGGTGAGGGGGGACCCCAAAACCCACGGGGACACCCCCCCCACCCCCCAAACCCCCTGGACACACCCCCATCAGCCCCCAACTCCCCAGACCTCCCTGGATCCCTCTGAGACCCCTCCCAAGACCCCCAGATCCCCCTAAGATCCCCCCCGATCCCCCTGAGATCCCCCCAGACCTCCCTGGATCCCTCTGAGATCCCCCCCCCCCCCCCCCCGATCCCCAGATCCCCCTAAGATCCCCTCCGGACCCTCCCAGATCCCTCTGAGATCCCCCCAGACCCCCAGATCCCCCTAAGATCCCCCCCCCCGACCCTCCCAGATCCCCTGAGATCCCCCCAAGACCCCCAGATCCCCCTAAGATCCCCCCCCCGACCCTCCCAGATCCCCTGAGATCCCCCCAAGACCCCCAGATCCCCCTAAGATCCCCCCCAGACCCTCCCAGATCCCTCTGAGATCCCCCCAAGCCCCCCCCAGCCCCCCCGCGCTCCCTGTCCCCCCCAGGCGCTCCGGGCCATGACGCAGCAGGACCCGCCGCTGCCGGGAGGCGCCGTGGCCGCGCTGGTCCGCAGCCCCGGGATGAGGATGGTCTCCTGCGGCGTCTCCTTCGTCTGGCAAGTGGGGGGCTGCTGGGGGTCACGCCCACCCCCTCTTGGGGTCCAACCAACCACTTCTGGGGTCCAACCCCATCTTTTGGGGGTCAACAAAGCACTTTTTGGGGTCAGCCAACCACTTCTGGGGTCAAACATCCACTTTTGGGGTCAACCAACCACTTTTGGGGTCAACCAGCCACCTTTTGAGGTCCAACCCGCCACTTTTGGGGTTAAACAACCACTTCTGGGGTCAACCAACCACTTTTGGGGCCAACCAGCCATCTTTTGGGGTCAAACATCCACCTTTTGGGGTCAATCAGCCACTTTTGGGGTCCAACCCCATCTTTTGGGGGTCAACAAAGCACTTTTTGGGGTCAGCCAACCACTTTTTGGGGTCAACCAACCCCCTTTTGTGGTTTAAACACTACTTTTTGGGGTCAACCAGCCACCTTTGGGGTCAGGCAACCACTTTTGGGGTTAAACAACCACTTTTTGGGGTCAACCAGCCCCTTTTTGGGGTCCAGCCCCGCCTGCTGGGGTGAAGCCAGCAGCTCCGGGGGGTCGGTGCTGAGGGCCCGTGTTTGGGGGGCAGGTTCTCCACCAGCTTCGCCTATTATGGTCTGGCCATGGACCTGCAGGGCTTCGGGGTGGACATCTACCTGAGCCAGCTGGTGTTCGGGGCCGTGGACATCCCGGCCAAGCTGGCCTCGGTGCTGGCCATCAGCTGCCTGGGCCGGCGCGTGGCCCAGGGCGGCTCCTTGGCGCTCGCCGGCCTCTGCATCCTGGGCAACATCCTGGTGCCGGCCGGTGGGTGGGGGAGGGGGGAGGGGTGGGGGGCAACGGGATGGGGAGAATGGGGGGGAGGGACAAGGGGGGAGGGGTGAGGAGGAGGTGGGGAGGACAAGGGGAAGGAGGGATGAAGGGCAACGGGGTGGAGGATGGGGGGGAGGACAAGGTGGGGAGGACAAGGGGGGGATGGGGGGAGGACAAGGGGGGAGGGCAATGGGATGGGGACAATGTGGGGGAGGGACATGGGGGTGGAGGGGTGAGGAGGAGGTGGGGAGGACAAGGGGAAGGAGGGATGAAGGGCAACGGGGTGAAGGATGGGGGGGAGGACAAGGTGGGGAGGAAGGGGGAGGGAGGAGGGAGGACAAGGTGGGGGAGGGATGGAGGCCGAGGGGATGGGGACAGTGGGGGGAGGAGAAGGGGATGGGGGATGGGGGGATGTGGAGAACGGGCCGGGGAAACAAGGTGGGGGGAGGGGTGGGAAACAAGGGGGGGAGGGGTGAAGGACAAGGTGGGGGGAGGGCAACGGGATGAAGGGCGATGGGATGGGGGACAAGGGGGGGGCAAGGGGGGGCAGAGGTGGCAGGATGAAGGTTTGGGAGGGGAGGAGGAGGTGGGACCCTGCGGTGGGTCCCTGGGGGGGGTTGGGGGTCCCTGGGGGGGTTGGGGGTCCCCGGGATGGGTGTGGGTCCCCCCTCAACCCCCCCCCGCCCCCCCAGAGCTGCGGCTGCTGCGCATGGCGCTGGCCGTGGTGGGGAAGGGCTCCCTGGCCGCCTCCTTCAACTGCGCCTACATCTTCACCGGGGAGCTCTTCCCCACCGTCATCAGGTGGGGGCACTGGGGGCACTGGGGGCACTGGGGGGCTCTTCCCCACCGTCATCAGGTGGGGGCACTGGGGGCACTGGGGGGGCACTGGGGGGGCACTGGGGGGGCACTGGGGGACTGGGGGGCTCTTCCCCACCGTCATCAGGTGGGGGCACTGGGGGCACTGGGGGGGCACTGGGGGCACTGGGGGGCTCTTCCCCACCGTCATCAGGTGGGGGCACTGGGGGCACTGGGGGGGGCACTGGGGGCACTGGGGGGCTCTTCCCCACCGTCATCAGGTGGGGGCACTGGGGGCACTGGGGGGCACTGGGGGGCACTGGGGGGGCACTGGGGGGACTGGGGGCTCTTCCCCACCGTCATCAGGTGGGGGCACTGGGGGCACTGGGGGCACTGGGGGGGCACTGGGGGCACTGGGGGCACTGGGGGGGCACTGGGGGGACTGGGGGGAGGCACTGGGGGGACTGGGAGCACTGGGGGGCACTGGGGGGCACTGGGGGGCTCTTCCCCACCGTCATCAGGTGGGGGCACTGGGGGCACTGGGGGGGGCACTGGGGGCACTGGGGGGCTCTTCCCCACCGTCATCAGGTGGGGGCACTGGGGGCACTGGGGGGGCACTGGGGGGCACTGGGGGGGGCACTGGGGGGACTGGGGGCTCTTCCCCACCGTCATCAGGTGGGGGCACTGGGGGCACTGGGGGCACTGGGGGGGCACTGGGGGCACTGGGGGCACTGGGGGGGCACTGGGGGGACTGGGGGAGGCACTGGGGGGACTGGGGGCACTGGGGGGCACTGGGGGGGCACTGGGGGGCTCTTCCCCACCGTCATCAGGTGGGGGCACTGGGGGCACTGGGGGGGCACTGGGGGCACTGGGGGGCTCTTCCCCACCGTCATCAGGTGGGGGCACTGGGGGCACTGGGGGGGCACTGGGGGCACTGGGGGGCTCTTCCCCACCGTCATCAGGTGGGGGCACTGGGGGCACTGGGGGCACTGGGGGCACTGGGGGGGCACTGGGGGCACTGGGGGCACTGGGGGGGCACTGGGGGGACTGGGGGGAGGCACTGGGGGGACTGGGGGCACTGGGGGGCACTGGGGGGGCACTGGGGGCTCTTCCCCACCGTCATCAGGTGGGGGCACTGGGGGCACTGGGGGGGGCACTGGGGGCACTGGGGGCTCTTCCCCACCGTCATCAGGTGGGGGCACTGGGGGCACTGGGGGGGCACTGGGGGGGCACTGGGGGGGCACTGGGGGGACTGGGGGGCTCTTCCCCACCGTCATCAGGTGGGGGCACTGGGGGCACTGGGGGGGGCACTGGGGGCACTGGGGGCTCTTCCCCACCGTCATCAGGTGGGGGCACTGGGGGCACTGGGGGGCACTGGGGGGCACTGGGGGGCTCTTCCCCACCGTCATCAGGTGGGGGCACTGGGGGCACTGGGGGGGCACTGGGGGCACTGGGGGCACTGGGGGGGCACTGGGGGGACTGGGGGCACTGGGGGCACTGGGGGCACTGGGGGGCACTGGGGGCACTGGGGGCACTGGGGGCACTGGGGGCACTGGGGGGCTCTTCCCCACCGTCATCAGGTGGGGGCACTGGGGGCACTGGGGGGGCACTGGGGGCACTGGGGAGCTCTTCCCCACCGTCATCAGGTGGGGGCACTGGGGGCACTGGGGGGGCACTGGGGGCACTGGGGGGCTCTTCCCCACCGTCATCAGGTGGGGGCACTGGGGGCACTGGGGGGCACTGGGGGGCACTGGGGGGCACTGGGGGGGGCACTGGGGGCACTGGGGGCACTGGGGGCACTGGGGGCTCTTCCCCACCGTCATCAGGTGGGGGCACTGGGGGCACTGGGGGCACTGGGGGCACTGGGGGGCTCTTCCCCACCGTCATCAGGTGGGGGCACTGGGGGCACTGGGGGCACTGGGGGGCTCTTCCCCACCGTCATCAGGTGGGGGCACTGGGGGCACTGGGGGCACTGGGGGGGCACTGGGGGGGCACTGGGAGCACTGGGAGGGGCACTGGGGGGACTGGGGGGAGGCACTGGGGGGACTGGGGGCACTGGGGGGCACTGGGGGGGGCACTGGGGGGCTCTTCCCCACCGTCATCAGGTGGGGGCACTGGGGGCACTGGGGGGGGCACTGGGGGCACTGGGGAGCTCTTCCCCACCGTCATCAGGTGGGGGCACTGGGGGCACTGGGGGGGGCACTGGGGGCACTGGGGGGCTCTTCCCCACCGTCATCAGGTGGGGGCACTGGGGGCACTGGGGGCACTGGGGGCACTGGGGGGCTCTTCCCCACCGTCATCAGGTGGGGGCACTGGGGGCACTGGGGGCACTGGGGGGGCACTGGGGGCACTGGGGGCACTGGGGGGGCACTGGGGGGACTGGGGGGAGGCACTGGGGGGACTGGGGGCACTGGGGGGCACTGGGGGGGGCACTGGGGGGCTCTTCCCCACCGTCATCAGGTGGGGGCACTGGGGGCACTGGGGGGACTGGGGGCACTGGGGGGGCACTGGGGGCACTGGGGGGACTGGGGACACTGGGGGGCTCTTCCCCACCATCATCAGGTTGGGGGGCACCGGGAGGTTGGAACAGGGGTCATGGAGGGGGCATTGGGTGGGGGTGGGGGGGGCACTGGGAGGGGCACTGGAGGAGGGGTGGGGGGTGGGGTGCTGGCTCCCTCCCTCTGTCCATCTGTCTGTCCATCCATCCCTCCAACCCTCTGTCCATCCGTCTGTCCATCCCTCCCTCCATCCCTCCAACCCTCTGTCCATCTGTCTGTCCATCCGTCTGTCCATCTCTCCCTCCTTCCATCCCTCCCTCCATACCTCCAACTCTCTGTCCATCTGTCTGTCCATCCCTCCCTCCTTCCATCCTCCATCCCTCCAACCCTCTGTCCATCTGTCCCTCCCTCCCCCTCCCCCCCAACCCTCTGTCCATCTGTCCTCCCTCCCCTCCATCCCTCCAACTCTCTGTCCATCTGTCCCTCCCTCCTCCCCTCCATCCCCCCAACCCTCTGTCCATCTGTCCCTCCCTCCTCCCCTCCATCCCCCCAACCCTCTGTCCATCTGTCCCTCCCTCCTCCCCTCCATCCCCCCAACCCTCTGTCCGTCCCTCCGTCCCTCCCTCCCTCCCCCGTCCCCGTGCCCCCCGCAGGCAGACGGGGCTGGGCCTGGGGGCACCATGGCCCGGGTGGGGGGGATGGTGGCCCCCCTGGTCCGCATGGCGGCCGAGGTGGCCCCGGCGCTGCCCCTGCTCATCTACGGCGCCGCCCCCTGGTCTCGGCCGGCGCCACCCTCCTGCTGCCCGAGACCCGCCACGCGCCCCTGCCCGAGTCGCTGCGGGACGTGGAGCGGCGGTGAGCGGGACCCCGGCCCCCCAGGGACCCCTGACCCCCCCCAGGGACACCTGACCCCACCGTGGGACACCTGACCCCACCCAGAGACCCTTGACCCCCCCAGGGACACCTGACCCCACCGTGGGACCCCTGACCCCACCATGGCACCCCTGACCCCACCATGGGATCCCCTGACCCCACCCAGGGACCCCTGACCCCACCATGGGACCCCTGACCCCACCATGGGATCCCCCTGACCCCACCGTGGGACCCCTGACCCCACCATGGGACCCCCAGCCCCTGCCACGGGACCCCTGACCCCACTATGGGACCCCCTGCCCTGCCACGGGACCCCCAGCCCCACCCAGGGACCCCTGACCCCACCATGAGACCCCTGACCCCACCCAGGGAACCCCCTGCCCCGCCACAGGACCCTCAGCCCCGCCACGGGACCCCCTGCCCTGCCACGGGACCCCTGACCCCACCCAGGGAACCCCTGACCCCACCATGGGACCCCCTGCCCCGCCACGGGACCCCCAACCCCACCCAGGGACCCCTGACCCTACCATGGGACCCCCAGCCCCACTGCAGGACCCCTGACCCCACCACGGGACCCCCATCCCAGTGCGGGACCCCCTGCCCCACCCAGCCCCATGGCAGGACCCCCAATCCACTGAGGGACCCCCAGCCCCACCCAGCCGCACCGCGGGACCCCTGCCCCACTGCAGGACCCCCAGCGGGGGAGGAGGAGGAGGAGGAGGAGGAGGAGGAGGAAGGCTGGAGGGTCTGGGGGGGATGGAGGTGAAGGGGTGGGGGTTGTGGGGCGACAGGTGACGGTTTTGGGGTGTCCCCCCCCAGAGCTGGTTACCTGAAGGACGAGGACGTGGCCGTCCCGCTGAGCACCCCGACCAAGGACGGCGCCGCCTGAGGGGGGACACCCAGGGGGACACCCCCCACCCCAGGGGTGACACGGGGACACCCCCAACCCCAGGGGAGACCCCCGGGGGACACCCCCCACCCCAGGGGTGACACAAGCCCCCCCCATGTCCCCCCCACCCCCCCCACGGGCGCTATTTATTGAACCCCAATAAAGCCTCATCGCAACATCAGGGTGTCCAGACCGACCCCCCAACACCCCCCCAACACCCCCTGACACCCCCCCAACACCCCCACCCCCTAACGAGGTTTAATTAAGGACCCCTGCCCCCCCCCTCCCCCTGCCCCAATTTTGGGTGATTTAACTGCAAAACAGGCATTAATCCTCCCCCTGAGTCGGGGGGGGGCCCAAAACGGGGCAAGTTCACCCCAAAATCCACCCCCTCCCCCCAAGAGTGGGGCCAGCACCAGGTGCTGGAACAACACTGGGCCAAACCCCCCGTTCTGCCCCCAAATCCACCTGGTTTGGCCCCAAACCTCCCATTTGCACCCCCAAACCTCCCATTTTTGCCCTAAATCCTCTTATTTTCCCCCAAAACCTTCAGTTTCCACCCCAAACCCTCCCATTTTCACCCCAAACCTTCCATTTTCACCCCCACACCCTCACTTTTTACCCCAAACCCCCCACTCTTGCTCCAAACCCCCCCACATTGGCCCCCAAACCTTCATTTTTAGTTCAACCCCCTCATCTTTTTGCCCAAAATCCTCCATTTTTGCCCCAAAACCCTTCATTTTCCTCCCCAAATCGCCAATTTTGCCCTGAACCCCAACATTTTGCACTTACACCCCAATTTTACCCCAAAATCCCCCATTTGCACCCCTAAACCCCCCTTTTTGCCCTCAAATCCTCTATTTTTGCCTCCAAACCTCCCATTTTCACCCCAAAATCAGTTTTTACCCCAAAATCAATTTTGACCCCAAATCCTCCACTTTAGCCCCAAAAACCTTTTCCCCCCAAACCTGTTTTCCCCTGAAAACCCCCATTTTGCCCTGAACCCCCCCAAATTTTCCCACTCCCCCTCCATTTCTGCCCCAAACCTCCCCAGTTCCACCCCAAAACCTTCCATTTTTTCCCCAAATCCTTCATTTTTCCCCCAATTTTCCCCCCAATTTTCAACATCCCCCACCCCTAATTTTCACTCCCCCCTCCATTGCCCCCCCAAATCCTCCCCCCCATTTTTCCACAGCCAAATACTCCTTTACCACCCCAAAACGCTCCATTTCCCCCTCAAATCCCCCTTTTCCCCCCCAAAATCCTTCAACCCCTCCCAGCCCCCCTTTGCCCCCCTCCCAGCCCCCCTTTGCCCCCCCCCCAGCCCCCCTTTGCCCCCCCCCAGCCCCCTCTCCACTCAGCCGTCGGGTTTGAGCCGTTTTATTACGAAAAGCAGCGGTTTTGGTGTCGGGGGGGGTTGTTTTTCCACGGGAACCGGGACACGGGACGTGACCCCCCCAATTTTAGGTCAAAACCCTGTGGTTCAGGGCCAAAAAAACCCCCAATTTTGGGGTAAAACCCCCCAATTTCGGGGCCTTTCAGCCTCCTGCCCCCATCAAAGCGTGAACAAGGGGGGAAACCACCTAGTTTTCACCAAAACCTGATTGTTTCCACCCAAAATCATCCACGAGGAGGAGGAAGAGGAGAGGAAGCACCGGGCTGGAGCAGCAGCATCACCGTCACCCAGGGGGACTTTTTTTGGGGGGTTTTCTGATTTTTTGAGGGGTTTGGGGTCAATTTGGAGGGTTTTGGGTTCAATTTTAAGGGGTTCAGGTGAATGTGAAAGGGTTCCAGTCTCATTTTGAGGGATTTTGGTTCCTTTTGAAGGGTTTGGGGGTCAATTCTGAGGGTTTTCCAGTCAATTTTGAGGGATTTTAGGTCTCATTGAAGGGGTTTGGGACTGTTTTGAGGGGTTCAGGTCAATTTTGAGGGGTTCCAGGTCAATTTGGATAGGGGTTTGGGTCAATTTTGAGGGGTTCAGGTCAATTTCGAGGGGTTTTGGTTAACTTTGAGGGGTTTTGGTTAACTTTGGGCTCTCAGGGGTGGTTTTGAGGGGGATTTCATGATTTTGGGGTGGTTTCTCAGCTCCTGGGGCGGTTTGAGGGCTGCTCCAGCCCTGTCCTCTCTTCTGGGGGGGGCAGGGGTGGGATTTGGGGGTGCAGTGGGGGTTGGGGGGGTTGGAGGTAGGTTTTTCTTTCTTTTTAAAGTCGATTTTTAGAAAAAACAGGCACATTCAGTCAACGGGACCCTTGGGGGGGGTGGGGGGTGGGGGGGTGTCCCCAAAGAACCCCAAAACCAGCGGCAGCGCCCGCCTCTCCCCATCATGAGATTTTGGGGGTGACAGTGGCTTTACCCCCCCCCCCAAATTAAAAGACCCCCCCCCCAAATCATAAAACAAACCCTGTGCGACCGTGATGGGTTGTGGGGGTGGGGGGACCCCCCAATATTCCCCCCTCCCCCCAAACTAACCCACTCTGTGGGGTGGGGACGCAGCGGGTGGGGGGATGAATAAACCCAACACCCCCCCCCCAAAATGATACAAAAACCCCAGAAATGAGGCAAAAAAAGGGAGGGGAGGGAGGAAATGTAAAAAAAGGGGGTTCCCCCCCCAAAAAATAATAACCATGGGGAAGAGTGTGGAAGGGGGGCACTGGGGGGCACTGGGGGGTCCTGGGGGGCACCGGGGGGCTCAGGCCGCATCAGGAGCTGTTTTGGTTCTGGTAGATGGAGGCTTTTTCCTTCAGCAAATCCAGACACAAGTGGCAGCTCCAGCTCCCTGGGGAGAGAGGGAACTCGTTAGGGCCTCATTAAGGGACGCAGGACTAATTAGGGGGGTAAAAAGGGGAGTGGGGGGCGTGGGGGGGGCAGGGGGGCGGTCACAGGGGCAGTTTGGGGGCTGGTGACCCTGCCTGACCTTCAGCCCTCGTTAACCTTCGAGCTGAGGTGGTCAGAAGGGCTGTTAATTAATCACTGGGGTAATTAAGCAAATTGGGATTTTTGGGGGGGGTGGGGGGGGGCTGGTTGGGGTTATTTGGCCACAAAAGTGGAGGGAAGGGGTGGGGGGGAGCTTCCCCCCTCTGGTATTTCGGGGTGTTGGGGATGCTGAGGGTGAAACTGGGCAACAACTGGAGCAATGGTGCCTGATGTACCCTCCCCAAAATCCCCCCCCAAAATCCACCCCCCCCCCAGGAAGAGGATCTGCAGCACCCAGAGAGGTTTTGGGGTGAATTCACCCCGTTTTGGGAGCAGGGAGGGAGGGAAGGGGGTGCTCACCTTCGGGGGCTCCGACATGGGGGGGTGAGGCAGTACATGTGGTACCCGCGGTCACAGTCGTCACAGAAGAGGAGCTGGTCCTGGGGGGGGGGACAGGGGGGAAGGGGGGGAAAGGGGGGAAAAGGGGGGGAAAGGGGGGGAAAAGGGGGGAAAAGGGGGGAAATGGGAAAAAAGGGGGAAATTCCCAGGATTCGACCTGAATTTGGCTTCAGGGAAACGAGGGGGGAAGGACCCCCCCAAAGCACCGGGTTTCCCCCCAAATAAGACTGTGAGGCGTGTTAATGACTATGACACCCCCAAATTTCCCCCCAACCCCCCTTTTTCTGTGCTCTGTGATCCTTAAAACCCAAAGATTCCCCCCAAAACGGATTCCTGACCCCCCCAAATTCCCCCTCCTGTGTCCTTACAGACTATAAAACCCCAAAGATGCCCCCCACCCCCCAAAAACCATTCCACTCACCTATGGATCCCCAAAACCCCCTTAATCCCCCCTAGATCCCCCCTAAAAAACCCTAAATCCCCCCAACCCCCCCAAACCCCAGTGAATCCCCCCAAATCCTCCCCTACCCCCTCAAATCCCCCTAAATCCCCCCAACCCCCCTGAATCCCCCCAAACCCCAGTGAATCCTCCCCAATCCCCCTGAATCCTCTCCCAAACCCCTCAAATCCCTCTAAATCCCCCCAACCCTCCCCAAATCCCCCCCAAACCCCAGTGAATCCTCCCCAAACCCCCAAATCCCCCCAACCCCCTGAATCCCCCCAAACCCCAGTGAATCCCCCCAAATCCTCCCCAAACCCCAGCGAATCCCCCCAAACCCCCCCAAATCCCCCTCAAACCCCAGTGAATCCTCCCCAAACCCCCCGAATCCTCCCCAACCCCCTCAAATCCCCCTAAATCCCCCCAACCCTCCCTGAATGCCCCCCAAACCCCAGTGAATCCCCCCCAAACCCCCGAATCCCCCCCAAACCCCTCCGAATCCCCCCCAACCCCCCCAATCCTCCCCAACCCCCCCAATCCCCCTAAATTCCCCCAACGCCCCCAAATCCTCCCCAAACCCCAGCGAATCCCCCCAAACCCTCCCCCACCCACCCGAATCCCCCCAAACCCCAGCGAATCCCCCCCAAACCCCAGCGAATCCCCCCAAACCCCCCCAATCTCCCCCCAGCCCCTCTCCCCCCGCGGGCCTCACGTCGTTCTCGGAGGTGCCGCAGATGTTGCAGCACTTGCACTCGATGCACTGCCAGCGGTACGTCTTGACGGCCGCCATCATCACCGGGGTGAACTGCAGGCACGAGGGGTGCCCTGAGGAGCCAGAGGGACACCCCCCCCCCCAGATTAACCCCTTTTCTCTCTAGGATTCCCCTCTTTCCCCCCCTCCCCAGCACACCCCCTTACCCGACCGCCCGCAGTCCGAGCAGGACACCAGCTCCTCGGGCTGCCCCGTCTTCTTGTTGATCTTGGAGTCCCCCAGGCAGAAGTCGCAGTAGTTGTTGGGCAGCGCGAGGCCGTCGGGGCCTTTCTTGGCTGGGGGGAGGCAGAGGGATGAGCCCCAGGGGGGGCAACTCAGCCAGAGGGTAAACAACCCCCCCGGCTCCAGCTCAGAGCTCCCAGCGCCCTTACTGGGGGTTACTGGGGGTTCCGAGCACCACAGCGATGCTGTCAGGCTCAAAATGGAGGGTCTGGGGCACGATGGAGGGGGTCTGGGGCACGATGGAGGGGGTCTGGGGCACGATGGAGGGGGTCTGGGGCACGATGGAGGGGGTCTGGGGCACAGCAGAAGGGGTTTGGGGCACAATGGTAGGGGGTCTGGGGCATGATGGAGGGGGTCTGGGGCATGATGGAGGGGGTCTGGGGCACAGCATGGAAGGGGTTTGGGGCACAATGGTAGGGGGTCTGGGGCATAGCATGGAGGGAGTTTGGGCGCAATGATGGGGGGTTGGGGCATGATGGAGGGGGTCTGGGGCAAGATGGGGGGAGTTGGGGTGGTTTTCCCTCTTCCTGCTCAAGATGGAAGGGTTTTGGGGGGCTGGGGGAGGTTGTAGTGCTTTTCCCCCTTGCTACTCAAAACTGAGGGGTTCTGAGGGGTTTTGGGGTGGTTTTTCCCTCTCCCCACTGGGAACAGGGGGGTTGGGTGGGTTTTGGGGTGTTTTTTCCCTCTCCCCACTCAGAACAGGGGAGTTGGGTGTGGGGGCTCCTCTCCCCCTGGGCAGGGGTGGGGGTTTTTTCCCTCTCCCCACTCAGGAACAGGGGGGTTGGGTGGGTTTTGGGGTGTTTCTCCCTCTCCCCACTCAGAACAGGGGGGTTGGGTGGGTTTTGGGGTGTTTCTCCCTCTCCCCACTCAGAACAGGGGGGTTGGGTGGGTTTTGGGGTGTTTTTTCCCTCTCCCCACTCAGAACAGGGGGGTTGGGTGGGTTTTGGGGTGTTTCTCCCTCTCCCCACTCAGAACAGGGGGGTTGGGTGGGTTTTGGGGTGTTTTTTCCCTCTCCCCACTCAGAACAGGGGGGTTGGGTGGGTTTTGGGGTGTTTTTTCCCTCTCCCCACTCAGAACAGGGGGGTTGGGCGGGTTTTGGGGTGTTTCCCCCTCTCCCCACTCAGAACAGGGGGGTTGGGTGGGTTTTGGGGTGTTTTTTCCCTCTCCCCACTGGGAACAGGGGGGTTGGGTGGGTTTTGGGGTGTTTTTTCCCTCTCCCCACTGGGAACAGGGGGGTTGGGTGGGTTTTGGGGTGTTTTTTCCCTCTCCCCACTGGGAACAGGGGGGTTGGGTGGGTTTTGGGGTGTTTTTCCCTCTCCCCACTCAGAACAGGGGGGTTGGGTGGGTTTTGGGGTGTTTTTTCCCTCTCCCCACTGGGAACAGGGGGGTTGGGTGGGTTTTGGGGTGTTTTCTCCCTCTCCCCATTCAGAACAGGGGGGTTGGGCGGGTTTTGGGGTGTTTCCCCCTCTCCCCACTCACACTTCTGCTCCTCGGAGCGCTGGGAGACGGGGGTGGGGGGCTGGGAGTCGTCCTTGTCGTCCCCCTCCTCCTCGGCCAGGTGGGAGTGGGCGTAGTGGTAGCTCAGCCCCGGACGGTTCTTGTAGCGCTTCCCGCAGACTGGGGAGAGAAACGGGGGGCTCTGAGCCCAAACCGGGGGGAAACCCCCCAATTCCCTTGAGGAGAACACCCCCACCCCCCCACCCCATTCCCTAAAAACCCTGAGGGGGGTGGGGGGAGAATCCCAGGTTTTTTGGGAGCATCTCAGCCCCGCTCCCCCCACCCCCACCCCCCAGACCCCTCTGGCTCCTCCAAACGTGACCCCAATCTCTGCTCCGCACCCCCACCCTGGAACCCCCCTCCTCCCCCCAGCTCCCACATTTGTTGCCTTCCCACCTCATCCCGGGTGGGATTTGGGGATTTCCCCCCTCTGAGCACCCAGAGAGTGGGAAAAGCACCTTCCCAGTATGGAAACTGGCTCCCAGCTCCCCATTACTGGGATTTTGGGGGGGGGTGTGTTGGGATGTGAGGCTCCCACGCCCCCCCACCCCTCCTTTCAGCCCCTCCCAAGGGAAGAACATGGATCAGGGTGACACCCCCCCAAAAAAGAGGGACCAGAGGGGGATCTGGGGGTGTCCAGACACAAGGGGGGGCTCCTTCCTCCCGGCTGGTGAGGAAGAGGAGCTGCTGGGAGGATGATCGGACTGTGGGGGTGAGTTAACCCCCAGCTGAGTGGGTCTGGACTCATTTTAAGGCAAAAGAAGGGGGATTTGGGGTGTTTTCCTGGGTGACACGCTGGGAACGGTGGTTTTGGGGAGCTGGGGGGGGTGCTCAGTGGGTTTTCCCCCTTTTCCCAGCCCCACAGCTGGGGGGAGGGGAGGGATTTAATGGGATTTAATGGGATTTAATGGGATTCGTCTTTGTTTTCCCTCTCCAGAGGTGGGTGCCGGCGGGGGGCGCGTGCTGACGTCACCAAGTGACCTCTGGGGTTTGTTATTCCTCCTCCTTTCCCCCCCACCCCCCTCCCCAAATTCCCTCCTCTCCCTGGGGGTTCTTCCCTTCCCAGTGGATTCCAGGGAGGAAAACAACCTCCCCCTCCTTCCCAAATTCCACATCCCCCTCCCAAAAATCCACGAAAAAAAACCCCAAAATCCACAAAATAAACCCAAAATATACAAAAAAAAACCCCAAATCCACCAAAAAAAAACCCAAATCCACAAAAAAATACCCCAAAATCCACAAAAAAACCCCAAAATCCACAAAAAAACCCCAAAATCCACAAAAAAACCCCAAAATCCACAAAAAAACCCCAAAATCCACCAAAAAAAACCCCAAATCCACCAAAAATACCCCAAAATCCACAAAAAACCCCACCAAAATCCACACCGCCCAAAATCCACCAAAAAAAACCCCAAATGCACCAAAAAAACCCCAAATCCACAAAAAACCCCACTGAAATCCACAAAATAAACCCCAAATCCACAAAAAAACCCCCAAAATCCACACACCCCCCCCCCAAAATGCACAAAAAATACCAACTCCCCCACAAAAATGCCCCCAAATCCCAATAAACCTCAAAAACCAGGGAAGGGATTAAACAACCAACCCCCCCCGTCCCCCTGTCCCCCTCCCCCGGTATCGGTGTCCGTGTGGAAGCGCTGGGAGGAAGAGGAAGCGGAAGGGGAACAGGAAACAGCGGCAGAGAGAGAGCGGGATACCTCGGTCGGGAGGTTTCAGGGAATGCTTGTGTTTGTAACTGTCTGAAACACAGAGAGAGAGTCGTGAGAGACACGCACACCCGCACCCCGGGCCACGCACACCCGCACCCCGGGGCACAGGGACACCTGCACCCCGGGGCACAGGGACACCTGCACCCCGGGCCACGCACACCTGCACCCCGGGCCACGCACACCTGCACCCCGGGGCACGGGGACACCCGCACCCCAGGCCACGCACACCCGCACCCCAGGCCACGCACACCCGCACCCCGGGCCACGGGGACACCTGCACCCCGGGCCACGGGGACACCTGCACCCTGACACACACCTGCATGGACACGCGGCGCACGCGCACCCCGGGATGCACACAAGCACCCCAGGACATGCACACCTGAACACACAAGCACCCCAGGACATACACACCTGAACACCCAAACTCCCCAGGACATGCACACCTGAACACACAAGCACCCCAGGACACGCACACCCGAACACCCCAGGACACGCACACCTGAACACACAAACACCCCAGGGCACGCACACCCGAACACCCCAGGACACGCACACCTGAACACCCCAGGACACGCACACCTGAACACCCCAGGACATGCACACCTGAACACCCAAACACCCCAGGGCACGCACACCCGAACACCCCAGGACACGCACACCTAAACACCCCAGGACACGCACACCTGAACACCCCAGGACATGCACACCTGAACACACAAACACCCCAGGACACGCACACCTGAACACCCCAGGACACGCACACCCGAACACCCCAGGACACGCACACCCGAACACCCCAGGACACGCACACCTGAACACACAAGCAGCCCAGGACATGCACATGAACTCAGACACACCCCAGGACACACACACACACGCACAGGCAGACGCACAGGCAGACGCACAGGCAGACGCACAGGCGCGCCAAGCGACAGGGACAGGAGTAAACAGAAGAGAGGACAGGGGGTCCAAAGCCTCGCTCCATCACCCGGGGAAGGGGGGTCCTGGTGCCCCTCAGGGGATTTTGGGGGACCCAACCCCACCTTCTCCCCGGACCGAGGGGGAACCGGGGGGACACGGCCCAGGGAGGGAAGACCCGCAGCCACGGGGTCATTAATTGGCTTAACGAGGGGCTGGGAGGGCGGGGAACCCCCCAGGGTTGCGTTCTGTTCCGATGGTTGGGAAAGGAACAGTCTAACCCCCTCCCTGGCAGCGGGGTAACGGGGTGGATCCCCAAAGTTTCACCCCGGGGGGAGCCAGGGGAGGGGAGGGGAGGGGGAGGGGAGGGGGTCCCTCTCCACACTCACTGTCGCAGGCGTAGGGCTTGTCCCTGTCCTCCAGGATGGCCGTGTCCAGCTTCTTGCGGGCGCCGCTGACGCCTTTGCCCTGGGGAAACAGGGGGGAAGTCAAGGTTTGGGGGGAATAAGGGGAAATCAGTCAAGATTTGGGGGGACTAAGTCAGGATTCAGGGAAAATTTGGGGAAGTCAGTCAAGGTTTGGGGGAAATAAGGGGAAGTAAGTCAAGATGTGGGGGAAAATAGGGGAAACTAAGTCAAGATTCAGGGAAAAATTGGGGGGAATGAGTCAAGATTTGGGGAAATAAGGGGAAATAAGTCAAGATTCAGGGAAAATTGGGGGGAATGAGTCAAGATTTGGGGGGAATGAGTCAAGATTTGGGGAAATAAGGGGAAATAAGTCAAGATTCAGGGGAAATGAGGGGAAATCAGTCAAGATTGGGGTGAAATAAGGGGAAGTAAGTCAAGATTTGGGGGAATGAGTCAAGATTTGGGGGAATGAGTCAAGATTTGGGGGAATGAGTCAAGATTTGGGGGAAGTAAGTCAAGATTGGGGGGAATAAGTCAAGATTCAGGGAAAAAAATCAAGGGAAAAGTCAAGATTCGGGGAAAATTGGGGGCATCAGTCAAGATTTGGGGGAAATCAGGGGAAATCAGTGCAGATTCAGGGGAAAACTTGGCTCCCAGGTGGTGGGGCAGGAAACAGCCAAGTGTGATCCAACACTGCCACACAGTGGGAACAGCCCGGAACAGCTGGTGGGACCCAGTGGGGTTGTTTCAGCACCGGGAACACCCCAAATTTCCCAGCTATCACCCCAAAACAGCCCGGGGAAGGAGCCAGCGCCAGCCCCGGTCGCCCCCACCTTGGCTTTCCCCTTCCCTCTTCGTTTCGGCGTGTCTTCCTCGTAGTCTTCATCATCCAGATCGTCCAGGAAGTCGTCGGGCTCCAGGATCCGCTGGGGAGAGGAGGGGTTACTGGGGATAAGCCCCTTGGGGCAGGATCTCCCTTCTCTCAATTTTTGGGGCAGAATCTCCCTCCCCCTCAGTTTTTGGGGCAGAGTCTCCCTTCTCCTCAGTTTTTGGGGCAGAATCTCCCTTCTCCTCAGTTTTTGGGGCAGAATCTCCCTTCTCCTCAGTTTTTGGGGCAGAATCTCCCTTCCTCTGCATTTTTTTGGGCAGAATCTCCCTTCTCCTCAAATTTTTGGGGCAGAATCTCCTTTCTGGGTGCCAGGTGAATTCCTAACAGGAACCTGAGGTAGGGAACCTCCACGCACAGCGTTGGGGAGCCAAACCCCAGCATCCCACTGACAACCCCACCAGCATCATCCTTCCCCCCACCAAATCCATCCCAAATCCCTTTTTCCAGGACTAAACGTCACGGGGAGGGAAAGTCCCACTGGATTCATGGACAGGCTGTGCTTTACACCCTCTCCCTCCCCCTCCCAGCTCCCTTTCCCAAGGGGACTCCCTGGCTCCCCACCTTCCGCGCGCGGCTGTTGGTGACGGGGAACTCGCCCAGGCTGTCGTCGTCGATGCGGGGATCCGGGAGAGCCCGTTTCTCCAGGGGATCCGTCCTCAGCAGCGCTTCCAGGCTGCTGCCGTCCTGAGAGATCAGCCCTTCCTTCTTCAGGGTCTGCTCGGCGTCTGCCAGGGCCGGGGAGAGGGACAAGAGGGAATATCAGGGCTGGAGTGTCGGCGTGCGTTGAGCTCACCAGCATCCTGCTGCTTCCAGAGGGTTTTCCAGCACCTCCATGAGTTTTCCCGGTGTTATTCCGGGATGGGACTGGGAATGTCCCGTCGGTGGGAGGGATTTTACCTGGTTTGATGGAAGGGAAGGAAAGCCGCGGGTCCTCGGGAGGGTGAGCACGGCGTTTCTTCCGCCAGCGCCGAGCCGGGTAGGAGTAGAGCTGCCCGGCGGCTAAGCCTGGAGTTAATTAATTAAAGCTAATTAATGATGCGAAGGGGTGAGGTGAGCCCTGCTCCTGGACCCCCCCAACCGGCCTCTTCCCGGCGTTACCTGGCCCCCGGTGCCGCTTCTCCATCCAGATGTAGCAGTTGCTCTGGGCCACCCCGGTCTGGGAGTCGAGGAAGGGGAGGCGGACGCTGCGCTCGGCGCACAGCCGCGCGTTGTAGTTGTGGCACTGCTCCATGGCGTCGCGGTAGTACTGCTCCCCCAGGCTGTAACGGGGGGGACAGGGTCAGTGCTCACCCCAAAAACCCCATTCCAACCAGGGATCGGGGGTAGTACTGCTCCCCCAGGCTGTAACGGGGGGACAGGGTCAGTGCTCACCCCAAAAACCCCATTCCAACCAGGGATCGGGGAAAAAGATGGGGAAATGAGGGGGAAAAGGGGGGAAATGAGGGGAAAAAGGGGGGAAATGAGGGGAAAAAGATGGGGAAATGAGGGGAAAAAGATGGGGAAATGAGGGGGAAAAGGGGGGAAATGAGGGGGAAAAGATGGGGAAATGAGGGGGAAAAGATGGGGAAATGAGGGGGAAAAGGGGGGGAAATGAGGGGGAAAAGGGGGGAAATGAGGGGGAAAAGGGGGGGAAATGAGGGGGAAAAGGGGGGAAATGAGGGGGAAAAGGGGGGAAATGAGGGGGAAAAGGGGGGGAAATGAGGGGGAAAAGGGGGGAAATGAGGGGGAAAAGGGGGGAAATGAGGGGGAAAAGGGGGGAAATGAGGGGGAAAAGGGGGGAAATGAGGGGGAAAAAGGGGGGAAATGAGGGGGAAAAAGGGGGGAAATGAGGGGAAAAAGGGGGGAAATGAGGGTGTACAGACACCTACAGGGGTTTATAGAGATGTACAGGGTTCTGTAAAGATCTACAGGGATGTACAGGGACCTACAAGGATGCACAAGGATCCACAGTGATGGACAGGGATCTATAGGGACCCATGGGGACCTACAAGGATGTATGAGGATCCATAAAAACGTACAGGGGTATACAGGGATCTATAGAGTCCTACAGGGATCTAGAGGGAGCTACAGGGATCTCTAGGGCTGTAGAGCTCTATAGGGCTGTTCAGGGCTCTAGAGGGTCTTACAGAGACCTATAGGGTTCTGTAGGGACCCACGTGGGTGCACAGGGCTCTAGAGAGACGTGCAGAGACCTGTACGACCGTACGGGGCCGCGCCCCCCTCTGACGCGCTCCCAAGGCCACACACCCCCCCCCCGCCGGCCCTTCACGCTCTGTGCCCCCCCCCCAGTGGTCCCCCCGGCCGGGGGTCTCTCCACGCCGCTACAGCCGCTCCGGGGGGAGGTTTCGCCTCCCAGAACCGCGCGGCACAGCCCCCGTCCCCCCCCCAAACAATGCGCGCGTCCCCAGCCCCCTCCCCCAGCCCGGCTCCCCCAGAACCCCCCCGGGGGGGAAGGGAAGGGAAGGCCCCGCTCCTGCCGGCGGGCCGCGCCCAGGGGACGGGGAGCTGGGCGGGGGCAGCCCGGCGCACTCACAGCTTCACCACGTTCTGTACCACCGCCGCCATCTTCCCTCCGCCGCCGGGCCCTGCACGCCCACTGCGCCTGCGCGCCGGGAGGGGGAGAAGAGCGGGGGCGGTGGGAGAGGGGTCTGCGCCTGCGCACAAGCGGCCGCGGCCCCGGCCTCGCGGGCAGGCGCGGTGGGTAGGGGCGGGGTTCGCTCCACCGCCTGGCTTCTGAGCATGCGCAGAGGAAGTTGGGGGGGGCGGCAGGGGGTGGTGTTCCCGCCCAGTGCGCGCGGCGGGGGAGGCGGGAAAACTCTGAGGCGCGAGGGCAAAAAGGGGGGAATGGGGGAAAATGAGGTAAAAGTGAGGAAAAATGGGGGAAAATCAGGGGAAAAGGGGAACTATCGGGGAAAAATGGGGGGAAATGGGAAGAAAATGAGGGAAAAATAAGGAAAAAGGGGGAAAAATCAGGGGAAAAGGGGAACTATCAGGGAAAAATGGGGGAAATCAGAGGAAAAGTGGGGGAAATAGGGAAATATTGAGGAAAATAGGGGAAATGGGGGAAATAAGAGGGAAAATCAGGGAAAAAGGGGGAAATCAGGGAAAAAGGGGGAAAATCAGGGAAAATGGTGGAAAATGAGGGAAAATAGGGAGGGGAGGAGTGGAAGATTGGAGGGGTGGAGTGAGGGGTGGGGGAAAGGGAGGGGGTGGGAGGGCACATGAGGAGCAGGGGGAGTGGATTTGGGTGAGGGGGCGCTGAGGGGGTGCGAAAGGAGATCAATAAGGGTCCTCCCTGTCCCATCTCAAACCTCCATAAAAGCTCCCGCTGGTGCCAGCACAACAACCATACCCCAAAACCACCCCCGCCCCCCATCCCATCCCCTTTTTTTTCCTCTAGAAATTCAGGATTATTTCAATTTTTTAAGCCCTTTTCCCATTTCTTTCCAGCCTGGATCCACCAGCAACCTCCAACCTCCTCCCACGGGACAGAGCGCTGTGCCCATTCCCCCCCAAAAACGGGACCTAGGTGAAGTTCCCTCTCTTTTCCTTCTTCCTTCCGCTTCCTACATGGAATTTCCACCCCCACTCACGCTCCACGTGCCGGGAGAAATTGGCTTTCGCCATCACCCCGGGGTTAAACCTTCCCCTCCTCAGCAGCGTAGGCGTTCGCTGAGTTGATTGCAGCATTAATCCCCGGAAATCTTGGATAATGAAGAAGTTATGGGGTAGGTGGGACCACTGATGGCTGACCAGCTTGTACCCCCCTGCCCCCCAAAACCTGTCTGGATGCCCCGTGGGTGCCCCCTCCTCAGAATTAACCTTTTTGTTGGCTTCTTTTGCCTTAAAGCTCCCCAAAAAACACGTCGGGGGGAAGGGGAAGGGGTTGCTCGGCTGAGTCACCGTGACTCATGCTTCCCAGAAAGAACATTCCGAGGACAAACCCCTCCCCTGGGGTTTGGCAACAGCTGTTTTGCATAAACCCCCAATCAGAGGAGCGATTAATTAAGGACCAAACAATGGGAGAGGGTGAGGGAAGCCCCTGTGGAAGGAGACCCCGCAGTGGGGGGATCCCACATTAGTTCATCACTAATAATTAATTAAGGAACTATTTTGGGGTGGGGTTTCTTTTCCAGCTGAGGAGCTTGGGGGAGGAACCCCCAAAATTACTAAAAATTGGGATAATTCCCAGCTTTTTTTCCCCCTTTGGATCGTTGGGCACAACGGG
This sequence comes from Hypotaenidia okinawae, assembly GCA_027925045.1. Taxonomy (NCBI): domain Eukaryota; kingdom Metazoa; phylum Chordata; class Aves; order Gruiformes; family Rallidae; genus Hypotaenidia; species Hypotaenidia okinawae. The sequence goes on from BSDF01000037.1 coordinate 885,801, forward strand.
AGCAGTGTGGTACTGAAGAGGGGGAGTGGGGTACCAGTCGAGCCCCTCCTCCCCTCAAAACACATCATTAGCAGGGGAAATTAATTAGGATTAATGACAGGTGATGCTCATCATCCACCTCATCCCTGGAATTATTCCTGGGAAGAAAAACCCTCAAATAAGGGAAAACGAGTTGTTGCCGTGTAGATGGGTGGGACGATGGCCAGTGGAGCTCAATTAACCTCGGTTTCTTAATTAATTTGGGCTCATGAGGCTGGGGGGAGGGGGTGGGGATTGTGGGAAGAGAGGTAAATAAATCAGTTTCACTCCCAATCTTTGGTGTTTCCACCAAAACTGGGAGTTCTGGGAGCGTCTGAGAGTGAGCACGTGGCCAGCTTCTGAGCTCGTTAGCCTAATGACTCGTTATTTAACGATCATCTCTATGAAACAGGAGAAAAACAAGCCAGAGGCTCTAGCAGTAAGTAACTGGTGTTTGTCATGGGGTTAATTTCTCGTTACCGGCGATTCCCAACCTCATCCCGGGCTAAAAACGGCCGGAAACGGTTCCAAACGCTGCTGTTAATTAATGACACCCCAGAAGAACCGAGGCTCTGGAGATGGGGAAGGAGACCCAACCCCCCACCAGCCGAGGTGGTTGGCCCCGCCGGCGGCAGAACCGGCCTCCCCAAGGAATTGGTTTGAATTTATTAATTGGGGGGGTTGTTGTTTCCCACTCCCCAAAAATCCGGAGGGGTTTGCGTTCCTCCCTGCGGGGCAGAGTGTTTCAACCCTGCCCCCCTTCCTCCTCCTCCTCTTCCTCCTCCTCCTCCTCCTCCTCCTCCTCCCTCCATCCAAACAATCGGCGGTTGATGGGAGATGGTAGCTGTGTCACCCCGACCCCGAACTCCCCCCGGGATGGGACGTTGGGGTCTTCACCCACCACTGTGTGGCCCCGACCCCAAACCTCCCCCCGGGATGGGACGCTGGAGGCTTCACCCCGACCCCCAAACTCCCCTCAGGACGGGACGTCAGAGGCTCCACTCACGAGTCTGTGTTGTCGTCGAAGATTCGGAACAAAACCAACACCCCCTTCTCACCCCCCCCCCCAAAATCCCCATCCTCAGCATCTCTCCCCTTGGCACCCCCTTCACGTCAACACCTCCTGCCTGCCGGACCCCCGCACGGCTCCACCCGCCCTCTCCGCCTGATGCTTCTCCATCACTTCCAGGACGTCCTCCAAGATGGAGGGCCCCAAATCCACGTGGAGGGAGAGGAGGGACCCGGCGTGGGAGAGGAAGGGCGACCCACCGCCGCCGTCGCCCTTCTCGGTGGTGAAGCCGTTGGCGGCGCAGCGCAAGTCGCAGGGATGCGGCGCCGGAGCGCCGGCGCTTCCTCTCTCCTCTTCCTCCTCAGCTTCCCGGCGCGGCGGCGTTGGCGTCAGCGGCGGCGTTGGCGTCTTGTCGTCCAGGTGAAGCCGCGGCGGTTTCGGGGGCGCCTGCGCCGCGGGCAGCGTCAGCGCCTGCGGCCCGCCGAAGACGGGCAAGGAGATGGCGTTTTTGAGGAGGGGGGACGACGAGGCCCCCGAGGATGAATCCTTCCGGCCCGAGATGGTGGCTCTGCGGGTGAACTCAAAGGGCGCCGGTTCGGGGCCGCCCCCGCGCCCGTCCCGGGGAGCAGGTGGAACTTGCCCTGGAGGAAGGAGATGTCCCCAAAGGTGTCACCCTCCCCGCCGCTGCCGATGTGGATGGTGTGTCTGAAGTCCCCCAGGGGCGGGCTGATCATGTCGGAGGAGAGGATGTCCCGGAGCTTTTCCTTCTTCCCCTTCCGGCTGCCCCGCTTCAGGTAGATGGGCACCTTGGTGGACATGGCGCCGAGGAGCCAGCGGGGAGCTCAGGGGCACCGTCGTCCTGCCCGAAACCTCGGCACCGGCACCTGGACACGGGGTCTGTGGGATGAGAATGGGAGAAGGGGGAGGTTAAGGGAGACACTTGGGATGCGGGGATGGAGATCCCAGTTGGGACACGGGGGATCCCAGCTGGGACATGGGGGATCCCAGTTGGGACATGGGGGATCCCGGCTGGACCGCAGGGGGTGGAGATCCCAGCTGGGACACGGGGGATCCCAGCTGGGACATGGGGGTTTGTAAGCAGCTCGGAGCTGCCGCCGCCAAACCAACCGCCCGCGGAAGCTTCCAGCCTGTTGGGAACGTGCCGCCCGGCACCACCGCACCTGGACCGACAGAACACCACCACCAGAACCACCGGCACGGCTGAAACCACCAGAACAGCTGAAAACACCACGGCCAAAACCACCAGCACCGGAACAGCCAAAACCACCGCCACTGGAACCACTGTGGCCAAAACCACTGGCACCGGAACCACCGGCACAACTGAAACCACCGCGGCCAAGACCACCGCGTCTGAAACCGCCAGCCCAGCCGAACCACCGCAGCTGAACCCCTCTCCGAGCCCATCACAAGCCACTTCCCGATTGTGGTTTCCATCAGCCACCGCCAGCAAACAAGCGCCGAGCCCGGCCGGGTGTTGGTGAACCGGCGTTCCACAGCATTCCGTGGTGCTGTCAGGCGCTTCCCCTGCGAATCCCACCCCGGCCGGTGCCGCAGCGCATCCTGATCCCGGGAATCCCGTTCCCAGTGGCTCTGGCCAAGAAAATTCCCGACAAAGCAGAATTCAGCTCGTTAATCCCGGGTGATTAATGACAGCGGCGGCGATGGAACGAGGGTGACGACGCCGGCGGTGAGAGGGGGACGGGGGTGGGGGTCACGCTGCAGGCGCGTGGGGGGCAGGAGGGAAAGGGAATGGAATGGGGGGGAGAGAGGGATTTGGGGGGGAAAAAGAAGGAATTTGGGGGGGGGGGAAGAGGGGATTTGGGATTTCCCATCTTTCTCTTCCCAATTAGCGGGGGTGCCGGCTGCGCCCCGTTAGCGCTGGGGTTCAGCCACTCCACTGCCGGCTGCTAATTAACGACTTGGGATGGATCCATCCGGGAAAACTCCCTGAATCCCCAGAAGATTCCCAGTTCCCCCCGGAAACGCCGATGGAAAAACCCTCCGGATCCCAGCAGGAAGCGACTCTGGAGGGGGATCGAAGGGATTGATCCCGGCTTCGCCCCCAGGTCCAGGGATCCAGCTCACATCCACCTCCTGTGGCCTCAAACTCCACCTTTTCCCGGCGTTTTTCCAGCGATTTTGGGGCTTTTCCCCCCTTTTTTTTGGCAATTTCAGCCTCGGAACCAAAAAAATTGGGGCCAATTCCACTCCTCACCCTCAGATCCCGGGATAAAGGAGGATGGATCCTGTTATCCAGGCTGGAGGAGCAGCAGATCGATCCCTCCGGGTGGGAATTGGGGAATCCTCCTCGGAGCATCCCATCAAGCATCGGATCCAGATGGGGGCTGGGATGAGTTTTGGCTGTTCCCCCCAAATCCACGGGATGGGGGGTGGTTGATACCCCCAGGAAAACCCCAGAATCACGGAGCCATTTCCACCCCTAAGGAGGGAAGTTTGAGGAGGAGGAAATGCCAGTGGCTGGATTCATCCCCGTGCCTCAGTTTCCCCACGTTCAGCGGGGGGGGGGGGAAGGAGAAGAATTGAAAATAATGGTTAAAAACGAGTTAAAAAGCAGGAAACCAACCCAAACTCTGCAGGGCGGCTCCTCCCGGCCCTGCCCCACCCCAGCGGGACGCCGGGAATTCCCGGCTGGGGATGGACTGGGGTGCAGGGATTTTGGGGGGGGGGGGCGGAGAATGGGGGATCCCCCCATCGGGATGGGAGCTCCCTGCACCCTCTGGGATCCGGGGATCCGTTTACACCCGGAGCGGGATGGGGGCTTCCTGCCCCCAACCCCCCCCCTCAAGATCCAGGGGTCCTGGAGCAGGATGGGGGCTCCCTGCCCACCCCTCCCCCCCAGGTCCATGTACACCCGGACAGGATGGGGACTCCTTGCCCCCCGGGGGTCCGTTTACACCCGGAGCCGGGAGGGGGATGTCCTTGGAAAAGAGGGGGAATCCCCCCCCCCCCCCGACCTCCCCTGGGCCTTTAAATCTGGGATGAGGGATGCGCCAGGGACGCAAATCCACCCGTAACCGCAGGGACAGGAACTGCCCCCCCTTCCCCCCCCCCCATCCCTCTTCATCCCCCCTCCCCCTCCCCTCCTCATCCTCAGGCCCCATCAGGGGGCCGGGAGCTGCGGGAGAAGAGGCCAAAGCCTTTCCCATCCCCGCTCCCAAATTTCCCCTCCCTCTTCCCACCTCCCCCCCCTTCCCGGTAACCCCGGGGCCAGGAAACGGGTCTCACCGGGAACCCAGCCCCGGGCTGAGGTGGGGGGAGTGGGGGGGTGGTCGGTGTCCGGCGGTTCCTCCGGGATCCACCCGCCGCCGGGATCCACCCGCCGCCGGTTCCTCTCCTCTCCCAAGGCCGGAGCGTTGCCGGCTCCGAGCCAAGGTTCAGGCCCCACCCCGGCACGGGGCCTCGCTTCCCCTTTCCCGGGAAAGGAGGAGCTGGGGAGGGGAAGGGGATGGGGGGGGGGCTTTATAGAGAGGCGCCGTGCCTCAGTTTCCCCTCTCTCCCCCCCGTTCCCCATTAGGGAAAGAGAAATTAATTAATAAACCCCACGGGATTCATTCCAGCTGCCTCAGAGGGAAACTGAGGCAAGAGGGGTTTGTGGGGGGGAGGATTCCCTATGGAATCCCTTCCCGACACCCCCCCCCCCCAAATAAATCCCCGGCTGCCGGAGCCCCCCGCTCCTTTAAACCCCAAATTAGCCTCATCCTCAGGGATCATCTAATTAAGCAGCAAACGAGACACCGGCTGCTGCTCTGGAGGTGCCCCCCTTCCCTCCCCTCCCCCTCCCAGTTTTCAGTGGGGAAACTGAGGCAGGATCCAAATTCAGCAGGTGGAGGGGGTGGGGAAAGAGAAAAAGCAGGAAGAACACCCCAAAAATCACCCACTCTGAGAAATCCAGCCTTTTATTTGGGGGGAGAAACCGGGAAATCGGGGAAAGACCAAAGAGAACGATGGGGGGGGGTAATTAAGTGGAAAGTTAACGAAGGGGGCGGGGCTCCGGCCCAGCTCCATGGAAAATTGGGGTGAAAACCAGGAGAAATGGCTGTTTGGCACCACAACCCTCCCTCCCCCTCGAGGTGCTGGGAAATTAATTACTCTCTGATAATTAAACTCAAGAGGCTCCTAACGAGGAAGCTCGACCCAAATGACGTCACCCTGAGTGACTCCAGGACCCCGGCAGAGGGAGATTCCAACACCACCCCCCCCCCCATTTCCCTTTTCCATGGATAAATCCAAAGGGATTAATTAGCGTTTGCCTAACGAGGAGCCGGCGTCCTCCTGCACCCGCTAACGAGCGGCCCCAAATCGCCTGTTCCCCACTCAAACTCCCCCCCCTGGGGCTGCACCCCTACAACTCCTCCTGCCACCTCCGGCTTAGCGTTAATCAATTAGTGATTAATTAATTAACAAGCATTAGAGTCCTGCCACACTGGGGGGAGGGGGTCAGGCGGTTTCTCCGGCGCGGGGACAAGTGGATCGGGTGGTTTCAACCCAAATTCAAGGTGTATTTTAACTCTGGGTGTTTCCATGGAGGAACAACAGTCGCAGGAAGCGGGAGCCGTGCTTGTTAAGTCAGATCTTAACGACCTGAGCGGCCACACAGGGACTCCTGCGCTCGCCCTCCGTGTCTTCTCGCTGTAGGTACAGGCGGCAGTAGGTACCTCCAACCTGGCCCTTGGTCAGCCGGCCGGGGTTGATGCAGATGCAGCCCTGAACATCCTGTAGGAACAGGAGAGCAACAGTCATGGAGCCGGGTGACAGCTGGATCCACGTGGCTACAGCCAACCCCAATGCTGACAACCACCCAGCTACAGTCCATCCCGATCCCAACGCTGGTGGACACCCGCTCTGGTTGATCCCAATCCTGATGGATGCTTGGGTACAGTCATTCCTGACTACAACCACCACACGGCTCCAGTTGACCCCGACACCAACAACTGCCTGGCTCAGGTCGATCCTGATGCCAACAACCGCCTGCCTACAGCTGATCCTGATCCCAATGGTGACAACTGGCTGACTGCAGTCAACCCTGACAACCAGCCAGCTCCCGTCAATCCAGATCCCAACAGCCACCCGGCTACAGTCGAGCCCAACTCCACGCTCCAGACTGGGTGTTATTTGGGCTGTCACCCCCACATCAAACTACAGATGGGTTTGGGGTGTAGGGGTTGTAACCCCCCGCAGCCTGACCTTAATGAAGTACCGCAGCTCTGAGGGTGTGATGAGGACGTCCGGTGTCACCGGTAACGAGCCGTAGGTGTAGAAAGCCTCATAGTCCACGTTCAGCTCCTCCGAGGGTGGGTACAACGGGTAGTAACTGCCAGAGGGGCAGGAAGAGGGGTCACTGGGTCACTGTACCAGGAACAGCCACCGGCACAATGCCATTTTGGGGTAGAAAAGGTTCTTTTGGCTTCTTCTGGGCCGGAGAAGCCGGAAAGACACCAGAAAACACCAGTCGGGAGGAACACCAGTGCTGAACCCCCAGAATCCGGTGTTTGAAGGGTGACCCAACCCCAAAAGGGTGTTTTTTGGGACATCCAACCCCCAAAGGGTGTTTTTTGGGACACCCAACCCCCAAAGGGTGTTTTTACAGGCAGAAGGAGCCGGATCCCTGCAGGTGTCACCCCCTCACCTCCGCTGTGTCAGGATGTGCCTGAGGATCCGCGTGAACCTGTCCGAGACCCCGGATGAGCTGTGGGAAAACCCAAGGTGAACACCCCAAACCAACCCCAGACCTTCCAACCACGCTGATTAATTAACCCCACGGGCTAATTAAGGAGCTCTGAGGTGGGGCCGGGGGCTGCCGGTCACCTGCTGATCTCCTCGGCGCCCATGTGCAGCAGGAGGTCGGTGGAGGTCAGGCCCAGCACGACCCCCTCGAGCTCCAGGGTACAGGGGTCGGGCACGAGATGCACACGCTGCGGGGGGGAGGCGGGGTGAGCACTGTGCCGGGGTAGGGGGTGGCTTTGCCCCCCAAAACAGGCCTCAAAACACCCCAAAAGTGGCCTAAAACACCCCCCAAAACACTCAGTTTTCTTGAGGTGATGCAGATCTGAACCAAACCACATCAAAGCTTCCCCAAACCCGCCCCAAAATACCCCACAATGCCTCAAATCCACCCAAAATGCCCCAAATCGCACTGGCTTTTCCCTAAATTCCCCAAAACTCTCCTAAAATGGCCCATTCCTGCCCCAAAATGGCCCTAAAATGCCCCAACCCCCCTCAAAATGCCCCAAAACCACCTCAAACCCTCAAAAAAATGCCCCAAAACTACTTAAAACACCCAAGAAGTGCCCCAAAATAAGCCTAAAGTGTCCTAAAATGTCCCAATTTCCCCCCAAACTGCCCTAAATCTCCCTCAAAAAACAACCCCAACCCCTCCTCCAAAACCTCCCCGGAGCCGGGGGTGAGGGGGGGCGCTCACCGCTCTGTCGTCCCGCGGCAGCTCCAGGCAGAAGGGCGGCTGTGGGTAAACTGAGTCATGGTGCACGTCCCGCGCCGAGGGGACGAAGACGAGCTGGGACCCGGCACTGGGGAGGGGGGATTAAACACCAAAACCAGCTGAAAACACCCCAAAACCAGGAATTCACACCCAAAAATGGGCTTTTTGGCCTTAAATTCATCCCAGACCTCCCAAAATCCCCAATTTTGGGGCAAGAAGCCCCAAACTGCCTGAAATTCCTCCCCAATCCATTCTGGGGCAGTGAGGGGTTTCATTTTTAACCAAAATCTGATGGTTTTTCCCCTCTCTGCTTCCCAGATGAATTCAATTTGGTGCTAAAAGGTGGATTTTGGGGGCAAAAACACCCAGAAAGGGTGTTTTTAGGGGGTCACCGCCTGTACCTCCGTGTCCCATCGACGATTGTCTTCAGGCAGAGCTTAAAGATATCAGAGAAGGATCCCAGGAGCTGGAAATTCTGTGAGTTAACGGAAAACACCAGGATTTGCCCCATTTCTGGGGGTGCCGGGGGCTTTTCACCCTCCCAAACTCCACCCCGGCTCCGGTGACCCGAAACCCAGGAGATCTGGGGTGGTTCTGGGTGTGGGACGCCCCCGCTCCCCCCTCACCTCCACCTGGTCGTGTTTGGCGTCCAGGAAGGGGCCGAACTGGAAGGAAAAGGGGGGAAATTGGGATAGACCCCGGGAACGGGGCCGGGAGCTCGTTAAAACACCAGAAAAGAGGGGGAAACGGGGTGTTTGGGTTAATCTGGGGGGGTTGAACCCCCGAGGGTGTTGTTTAATTAACGAGGGGGGTTAATTGGGCGCTGACCAGGATGCAGACGTCGGGGCGGTCGCGGGTGATGACGCTGATGAGGTCGGCCAGCGGGTCGTAGGCGATGCTGTCCGAGGTGGTGTAGGGGCCGCAGGCTGCCAGCACCAGGCGCCGCTCTGGAGGGGGGTAAGGGGGGAAATAGGGGATTTGGGGGGAAATGGGGAGGAAAAGGGGGACAGTAGGGGAGAAAAAGGGGGGAAAAGGGAGTTTGGGGGATAAGGAGGGTTTGGGGGGCAACAGGGGAGGAAATTGGGGGATTTGGGGGGGAAAAAGGGGGGTAAAAGAGGGTTTTGGGGGATAAATGGGGTTTCAGGAGGAAAAGGGGATTTGGGGGGAGGAAAAGGGGGAAAATGGGGATTTTGGGGGGGAAAGATGTTGGGGGATTGAGGGGATGTTGGGATTTGAGGTGGGGGGCAAGAAAGGGGGTCTGGGAGCGGGGTAAAGGAGGACTCACCCCCCGCTGGCTCCGTGGGCGTGTGGAAGGGCAGCGGCACCCCCTGTCGACACCCAGATCCAGACCTCAAAACCGGCCTTTTTACCCCAAAAAACCACGCCCCCCCCCCCGTGTGTGTGCCCCCCTGTGTGTCTTTGGGTGTCATCCCCCCCACGTGTGACCCCCCTTTGGTGTCACCTCGTAGATCCTGGAGACCACCATCGTCCTCCCGGTGCTGTTGGTCCCTTCCAGCGCCACCACCTGTGTTCCCGGGGGTAGATTTGGGTTCAAAACGGGGGGAAAACAGGAAAACTGGACGTTCCCCCCCCCCCCCCCAAAACTTGCTGTTTTTTATCCCACCTGACCCGGAAAGAGGGAAAATTCCCCCAGCTCCGTGAGATCCAGCGGGATCCGTGCGCCGCACGAGTGGCGCTGGTCGCCCTCCAGCACCACCGACTTGGCGTTGAGCTTCCCGTTCCCGTCACAGCCGATCTGTCCCAGGACCGTCACCGGCTCCTACGGGATCAGCCGGTGACCTCACGCCGCGGTGACGTCACAGCGGCGGCGGCGGCGAGGGGGCGGGCGCCGCATCTCACCTGCGCCGGGAGCAGCACGGAGGTGAAGTCCTCGAGGTGATGGTGAGTCCGCAGCGCCTCGCCCAGCTCCTCCATCCGCCATGACAACGCTACGGGGGAGGGGGGCGGCGGCGGGTCCCTACGCGGTCCCTACGCGGGACCCACCCCCGCCGCTGCCATGACACCACCCTGAGCTATGACATCACCTTCCCGGATGTCCCACGCCGTTTGGTACATGAACTTATAACCCTGGGTTAAGGCGGCGTCCGGGGGACCGAAGAGTTTGGGGACGCAACCGCCGCGGTCGCCGCCGCGGTCGGCGCCATCGGGGGGACGGAGCCAAATGACGTCACCACCTCGCCACGGCCGCCGCGTGACGCGTACTTCTGGGAGGGGGTGACGCTGGTGAGAGGAGAGATGTCACGGTGACGCCGATGATGTCACGGTGACGCTGGTGATGTCACGGTGACAAACCTCCAGGGGATACTGACCTGGGGGAGAAGCTGTTGGGGGAGAACAGGGCGTAGGGGCTGCGGGAAGAGAGGCTCCTCTTGGGCCGGGGGTTTCCGGGGTGGAATTCCCACGTTTTTGGGACACCTGTGAGGATCAAAAGCGCCATTTTTAGATCTGGGGCTTTTGGGGAGGGGGAATTTTGGGGTAAAAAGGGTCAAATTTGGGGTGGCGGCACCTTGGATGGCGTCGTGTAGGCGTCCAGCAGCTCCTCCTCCTCCTCGTCTTCGTTGAGGCTTCTGGCTCGTTAAGGGGCACCCACGACTGTGTTATTGAGGGGGGGCACCCACCGGCCCCCGATGTGACCCCGACACCCCAGGGATTCCCCCCCACCCCCCAAACCCGCCGGGATACAGGAGCTGGAGGGAGCGGATGTCGTGGAGGGTCCCGGGGCGGCTGCTCCGGTCCCTGGGGCCCCGGGGAGGTCGGGTGCTGCGCCTGGTGAGGATCTGGGCGGGTGGAAGAGGGGGAAGAGAGGGTGAGAGTGTGAGCGCCGCCCTTCCCCTGGGTTTGGGGGGGCTGTGGGGGGCCCCAGGGGGGTCACCTCGTGCTCGAAGGTGTCGAGCTGCTCGGCGCTGAGCTGGGGGCTGAGGTTGTGTCTGACGACGAAGGCCAAGAGCTCGTTCGCCAGCGCCACCGTGTCCAGCCCGTGGCTCCGGCACAGCTCCAGCACTGGGGGGGGGGGGTGAGGGGGGGTGAGAGGCTGCCCCCCTCAAAATGTACCCCAAACCCGGCTCTGCCCCCCACACACCCTCCTCCTTCCTCCTCCTCAGCACCCACCCTGCACCCCAGAGGCATGGCAGCACCCCGTGTCTGACCCTGGGACGCCCCCAGCGACACCCCCCTGGGAACCCCCAAACCTCCCACCCCCCTCGCACCACTCAGCACCCCCAGACCCCCTTCGGATACCCCAGAACCCCCCTGGCACCCCTCGAACTGCCCAACACCCCCAAACCCCCGACACCCGCCCAACACCCCCTTCATCACCCCCACGTACCCCCTCCCTGACACCCCCAACCTCCGTACACCTCCTGACACCCCCAGGACCCCCCAAACAACCCCTGAGACCCCCAGCCCCCCTAAACCAGCCCCTAAGCACCCCCACACCCTCCCCTGTCACCCCCACACCGCCTCAAACGCCCCCAGGCAGCTCCAAACCCCCCCAGCAGCCCCCCCGGTGCCCTCACGCCTGTCGGGCGCGTCCTCTCCCTGGCAGCGCAGCTCGAAGAGCTCCAGCTCCCGCAGCACGGCCCCGGCCGACAGCGGCCCCGCGGCCCCCGCGGCCCCCGCGGCCCCCTCCCCTGGTGCCGCCATTCCCCGGCCGCGAAAAGCCCGCGCTGCGCGACAGCCGCCGCGCTTGACGGCAGCCGAGGGGGCGTGACCGCGCCTTATAAGGAGACGAGAGAGGCGGAGCTACGGAGCTGTATCGTGTCAGCGGGCCAATGGGAGGAGCCAGAGCGCGCGGCGGAGGGGGCGGGGTCAAGGCAGCTCCGCCTCCTCTCATTGGGCAGGAGAAGGCGGGAGTTTTCCCGCCAGAGCGGGGCGGGGGCGGAGCCGTGAGGAAGAGCCGGGGGGGGGGGGGGGGGGGGGGGAGGCCGGCCCGAGGGTGGGGAAAGGCGGGGGACAAGGGGGGATCCCCCCAGCCCAAAAGGGACCCACCCCCCCCAACGGAAAGGGGAACCTCCCAGAAAGGGGGACCCCCCCCCCAAAAAACAAAGACCCCAAAAATAACAGACACCCCCCCAAGAGATAAAGGGAAAAGCCAAACCAAAAGGGGACCCCACCCAGGGAAAAGGGACCCCCCCAAAATAGGGACAGCCCCCCCAAATAGAAGGGACCCCCCAAAACAGGGACCCCCCCGCAGAGGGGACCAGGCGGCGCGGGGGCGGGTGGGGTCCAGCGAAGGCACTTGGGGGCGTCAGGCGAACATGGTGAACTGGAGCCACTGTGGGGAGAGCGGGGGTCAGGGGTGTTGGGGGGTGTTCAGGGGGGTTGGGGGTGTTTGGGGTGTTGGGGGGGAGGTGTGAGGTGGGTGGCAGGTGTCGTGTTGAGAAGGGTATCAGGTGGGGTGTTGGGGGGTTGTGTTGGGGGAGTGTTGCTGGCTGTAGGGTGTTTGGGAGGTGTCACGTGGGGCATTGAGTAGGGTGTCTGGTGGGGTGTTGGGGGCTGTTGTTTGTCAAGTGGGTGTTGATGGGTGGGTGTCAAGGTGTGGAGGGGGTGCCTAGGAGGGTGTTGGGTGTCCTTATGTGTCAGGTGGGTGTTGGGGTGTTGGAGAGGTGTTGGAGGGGGGTGTGGGGCTGTTGGGGGGGGTGTGTGTTAGGTGTGAGGCTGTTGGGGAGGGTATTGGGGGGTGGGGCTGCCCCACAGGTACCTGCAGCAGGTCGAGGGTGATGACACCGTCCTGATCCACGTCCATGGCCTGGAAGAGACCTGGGGGGGACAGAGGGGGTCAGCAGGGGCTGAGGGGACACTGAGGTCCCCGCTGTGGGTTTGGGGGGACACTGAGCCCCCCGTGGGTTTGGGGGGACACTGAGCCCCCCTGTGGGTCCCCCGCTCACGGAACATGGTCTCCAGGCGCACGAGGCAGCAGACGAAGCTGTCGAAGTCCAGGGCCAGGTCGGGCTCCGCGTAGCGCGTGATCAGCAGCTCGTGCAGCCTCTTGTTCAGCTTGTACCCTGGTTTTTGGGGGGGGGAACCCCCTGTAATTAGTGATTTTAATTAACAACGAGCCCCCCCCCCCAGCCCTCCCCGGGGTTAATTAGCGGGGCGGCGCTAACGAACCTGCGGCCTCCAGAGCCACCCGCATCTCGTAGGCGCTGATGCTGCCCGACTTGTCCAGGTCGAACTTGCGGAAGATCCCCTGGGGTAACAGGGGGGGAGCACCCCGAGGGGTGTTTGGGGGGGGTAAGGGAGGGACACACCCACCCAGCGCCCCCCCAAATCCCCCCCACCCCCAGACTCACCAGGTAGTTGCGGATGCGGTTCCACAGGACATTGAACTCCACCAGCCCCAACTTCCCGTTGCCGTCTTTCTATGGGGGGGAGCTAAGGAACGGGGGTGGGACCAACACTGCACCCCCCCCCCAAAATATACCCACCCCCCCCCCCCAACACCCCCCCCCCCCCCCCCCCCCAGGATACGTCCATGAGATTGACCATGCTGCGGCAGGACTCGGTGCTGAAGCCTTTGGTGCGGAGATCTTTGTCTGTGGGGGGACGGGGGGTCAGCGGGGGGGTGTGGATGGACAGACGGACACCCAGGGGAGGGAGGGTTGGACAGACAGACAGACAGGCCGGGGCAGGGGGGATGGACAGACAGACACCCTGGCGCCTCACGTTTGGCGATGATGCGGTTGAGGATGGTCTGGAGCTCGGACACGCTGATCTCCATGTCCTGGGGGGGAAGCGGCTGCAGTGTCAGGACCCCCCTCACCCCCAGCCCCCCTCACCCCCATCCCCCCCCCTTCACCATTCCCCCCTCACCCCCATCCCCCATCCCTCCCCTCACCAGCCCCCCTCCCCTCACCGGCCCCGCCAGCTGCCTGAAGAGCTGCTTAAAGCTGTCGTCGATCTGGGCCTCGGAGAGCACTTTCTGGGGGGAAAAAGGGAGGTTTTGGTTAAAAAACAGCCCGGGGGCAGCCTGGGACCCTTCAGGGGTCCTTCTGGATCCTTCCAGGACCCTCCCAGCACCCCCCACCCCTCACCTCATCCGGCAGCGTCGCCTGGATCTTGTCATCCATCTCCCTGCAGAGAGAAGGAAGCGGGATCAGGGGATTCCCTGAGCTGGGATTGGCTGATTCCCAGGAGCCTGATTGGGCGATTCCTGGGATCTGGGATTAGGTGATTCCCAGGAGCCTGACTGGGTGATTCCCATGAGCCAGGATTGGGCGATTCATGGGATCAGGGGATTCCCAGAGCTGGGATTGGGTTGGAACTGGGATTGGGTTGGAACTGGGATTGAGTGATTCCCAGGAGCCTGAATGGGTGATTCTCAGGAGCTGGGATCAGGTGATTCCTGGGATTGGGTGATTCCTGGGATTGGGTGATTCCCAGAGCTGGGATCAGGGGATTCCCAGAGCCAGGATTGGGTGATTCCCATGAGCCAGGATTGGGCAATTCCCAGGATCAGGGGATTCCCAGAGCTGGGATCGGGTGATTCCCAGGAGCCAGGATTGGGCAATTCCCAGGATCAGGAGATTCCCAGGAGCCGGGATCGGTGTGGAACCGGGATCGAGTGCTTCCCAGGAGCCCGATTGGGTGATTCCCGGGCTGGGGCGGTGCCTCGTTAAGCGCTAACGAAGCCGGGGCCCCTTACTCAGCACCAGCCCTTTTCTCCGCGAAGAGGCGCAGGACGAAGTCTCCGTCGCGGCCGGGCTCGAAGGTGGACGGCACCACCACGTACTCGCCGGGCGGCAGGCGCAGCCGCGCGCTCACTTCCCGCAGGTTGATGAACTGCTCCGAGCGGGCGCGCGACGCGTTGGCCAGGAAGAAATCCCGCTGCAGGTGGAGCCCCGACTTCCCCACCAGCTGCAAAGGGGGGAACGGGCAGCGCTCAGCGCCGGGGAACGGGGGCTGCGCCGCCGCCGCGGCCGCCACCGCGATGCTGGTGTGATGTCGTCATCGCGCTGTACGCACCTCTGGAGGGACCTGGGGAGGGGGAGAGAGAGGAGAGGGGGTGAGCTCCTGGGATGGCGGTGCTGGAGCGCGGTGAGCTCAGGGGGTGTTGGCGCCGGAGCATGGTGAGCTCAGGGGGTGTTGGCGCCGGAGCTCAGGGGGTGTTGGTGCCGGAGCGTGGTGAGCTCAGGGGGTGTTGGCACCGGAGTGCTGCCGGATGCCGCCGTCACCTCGTAGATGGCGAATCCGATGGTCTCCATGTCTTTGCCGTGGCGGCGCTCGCGGCGCCGGTGCTTCTGCATCAGCGCCAGCACGAAGCTGCAGCCGGGTTCCCGCGCCGAGTCGGCGTCGTCAGCGGCGTCGTCCGGCTCTTCCAGCTGGATCTTGAACTGGGGGTTGATCCAGAACGTGGCTGGAACAGGAAACGGAGCGGGAAATGGCGACAGGAAGGCAACCGACTGACGGGTTTCGGGGAGAACAGGCGGCAGTGCTCACCGGGGTAGTTGCGGCAGCCGCCGGCGGTGCTGCCCCGGCGCCAGGTACCGTCGTAGAGGCGGGTGTTCCACTTGCGGAACTTCCGGGACTGGAGCGCGTCCGGGGTCAGGTTACAGATCTCCAGGCGGGTGAATTCCCGGAGGAAATCCCGGAAGGACATCCTGGCAGGAGGGGGAGGGGCAACAGGTGGAAGGGCCAACAGTTGGAAGCAGGAAGTAGTGAGCAGGAAGCCAGAAGCAGGAAGTAGTGAGCAGGAAGCCAGAAGCAGGAAGCCAGAAGCAGGAAGTAGTGAGCACAAAGCCAGAAGCAGGAAGTAGTCAGAAGCAGGAAGCCAGAAGCAGGAAGTAGTGAGCAGGAAGCCAGAAGCAGGAAGTAGGAAGCAGGAAGCTGGAAGCTGGTGCTGGTTCTTCCTGTTCCCATCAGGAAAAGGGCTCTGGGGGGTTCCCGCTCACCAGAACTCCCCGTCCTCCATCTTGACCAGCAGCTGCTGCCGCAGCGCCGGCTCCACCGCGTGCCACTCGCTGGAGCTGCGGCCGGACACAGGGGGGTCAGTCCCGGGGTGGGGGGGACACCCACCCCCCACCCCCCAGCCGCCTCGTTAACTGGGCTCCCTAACGAAGCTCCGCCCGCCTCACCCGTCGCTCCAGGGCCCCGTCCACTCCACTTCCCCCCAGGGGTTCCGCATGCGGATCAGGCCCAGCGACTGGCCGCGGTAGCTGACCTACAGGACAGACGGCGGTGGGGTGACCCCAAACTGCCCCATTTCACCCCAAAACCAAAGGGAGGGGTGACCCCAAACTGCCCCATTTCACCCCAAAACCAAAGGGGGTGACCCCAAACTGCCCCATTTCACCCCAAAACCAAAGGGGGTGACTCAATACGGCCCCATTTCACCCTAAACACACCCCATTTCACCCCAAACACACCCTGTTTCACCCCAAAACAGCTGGGGGTGGCCCGAAACCACCCTGTTTAACCCCGAACCTGCTGGGGGTGACCCAAAACTGCCCCTTTTCACCCCAAAACCGCTCTGTTTCACCCCAAAACCACTGGGGAACACACACCCAAAATCACCCTGTTTCACCCCAAAACTGCCCCGTTTTACCCCAAAACCACTGGGGGTGACCCCAAACCGCCCATTTCACCCCCAAAACTGCCGGGGGTGACCCCAAACTGCCCTGTCTCAACCCAAACTCACCAGTAGTGACACAAAACCACCCCGTTTCACCCCAAAACTGCTGGGGGTGACCCAAAACCCTCCGGTTTCACCCCAAAACCACCCTGTTTCACCCCAAAACCCTCCAGTTTCACCCCAAAACCACCATCGTCTCCCACCTGTTGGGCTCCGGTCACGGAATACGCGTGTCCCTTGACCAGCTTCTTGAAGGTCACGGCCTCCATGTCGAACGCGCTCGTGATCTGCCCGGGAAATCCGCGTCAGGCGGCCCCAACGGGTGGAAAAATCCCACCCCCCCCCCCAAAAATGGAAGTTCTGAACCCAAAAGGCTCCCTCACGTCGATGGAGCAGCCCAGGAGGGAGCCGCGCTCCAGCGCCTTGAGGATGATGTGGAACAGGTCGGCGGGAGGTTTGCGGAGGTCGAACCACTCGGTGACGCCGCCGGTGAAATCCTCGAAGCCCTCGGAGGTGCTGCCGCCCGCCAGCGCCTCGTAGCACCCGTTCACCCTGGGGAGACACGGCAGGGCGATCCAGGTGGGTAAGATCGGCCTGTTTTGGGGGGGTTGGGGGGCTTTGGAGGGGGAGGGAGCGGTACTTGGCGTAGGCCTTCTCCAGCAGCGCGCTCCAGAACTCGGAGCCCTCGGCGGAGTGGACGAAGAGCAGCTTCCCGTCCTTGGTGGGCAGGAGGTCGTCCACCACCACGTCCAGCCACTCCCCGAACTGCCAGAGCTGGGAGGAGGAGGAGGAGGAGGAGGGGGGAAGCTGAAGGTTAACCCCTCCCCCTAACCCCCCTCACTACTTCTTTGCCCCCCTGGGAGTTGGGGTTTTGAGGAGAAACCCCCGGGTTTGGGGCTCGTGGGTTTGGAGGATGGTTGGGGATGGAGGAACAGCAGCAGCGATGGACCCAGTGAGGGAAAAGGTTGTATTTGCTCCCAAAATAAGGAGAAATCACCCCAAAATATATCCATTTTGGAGGGAAAATCTGCCAAAAAATGGCAATCTTGAGGAGAAATCCCTCCCCCCATCAATTTTGGGAAAAAATCCTTCCAAAAGATGAATTTGGGGGACAAATTCCCCCCAAAATATGAATTCTGGGAGATTTCCCCCTAAAAAATACCTAAAAGTATAAATTTTTTTGGGAAATACCCCCCAAAAACATCAATTTGGGGTGAAAGCCTCCAAAAAATATCAACTTTGGGAGAAATCTCCCCAGAAAACATCAATGTTTTTGGAAAGTCCTCCTAAAAAAATACCCAGAAATTTAAGTTTGTGGGGAAATACCTCCAAAAATAGGGATTTTTGGGAGAAATCCCCCAAAATATGGATTTTTGGGAGAAATCCCCCCAAAATATGGATTTTTGGGAGAAATTCCCCTAAAATACACTCAAAAGATCTCAATTTTGTGGGGACCCCCCCCAAATCATCCCAGTTTGAGGTGGGGGCCGCGGGTCTCACCTGGAAGTGGAAGATGCCGGCGTAGCCGTGCTGGAAGCTCTGCCCGTGCGGCACGACGCGGTGCAGCAGCGGCTCGTTGAGCGTCAGCGAGGCGATGGCGGCCAGCAGCCAGCAGTCACCTGCACCCACCACCTTCCCCTCAGGTTTTGGGGCAAAACCAGCCCGTTTCTGACCACTCAACTCAAGGCAGTAACAGCATCACCTCCCCCCCCCCCAAATATCCCATTTTGAGGCAAAAAAAGGCGATTTAGGGCAAAAAGAGAAGCGACAGCACAACCTACCCAGCGCTCCCTGGCAGATGTCGGTGCGCGTGGCGCCGTCAACGATGAACTGGGGGCGCGGGCACAGCTCCTGCCAAACCCCCCCCCCAAAAATCACCCCAATGGGGCTGTTTCCAGGGGGTTCACCCCACCACGGCCCTGGCAACGAGTGTTGCTGACCCCCGAGCTTTAATTAGCCCTGTGGCTAACGAGGTGTCGGCTCACCGTGGGTCTCTTCCATTGGACGCCGTGAGTTTTGGCGGTGCCGGGTCCCAGCTCGCGGAAGCCCAGGGACGCGGGTGCGGGGGGAAGGTGGGGTCGCGGAAAAGGACCCCGGAGCGTCGACACTCCTCGGCCAAGCGGCTGTAGTCTTGTTGTAGGTACCGCACGGCGTTGTCGTGGCGTCCCACACCCAGCGCCTTCGCCCGCTGATGCTGTACCTGTGCCGAGACGCCGGTGCAGTACACCGGGACGATGGGCGGCTCCGCCATCCTGGGGAGAGAACACCCGGAATCGGGGGTCAGGGTGCTGGGGGGGTCAAAGGGGGGTTGACCAGCGCGTGGGGTGTGGGGACACCGTAGGGCATGGGGACTTTGTGTGTTGTGGTGACACTACGGGGTGTGGGGACACCGCAGGCTGCGGGGACTCCTTAGGGTGTTGGGACTCCGTGGGGTGTGGGGACACCGTAGGGCACAGGAATCCATGGGGCGCGGTGACACCACATGTCGCGGTGACACCCCCGTGTCGCGGTGACCCCGCGGCTGCACCCCCAGAACACACCCGGGGTGCGGGAACCACACCAGGTTGGGGGGGGGGGAGGGGGGTGAAGGCTCCTCGTTAGCGAGGGAATTAACGATGAGTAATCAGGGTGGGGTGTTTGCCAGGGGGGGTGGGGTTTCCCAGGCATTTCGGGGGGGCTGGGGGGGGTTCAAAGAAAAAGGGGGCTCTGCCCCCCCCCAGTTGGATTTCAGTTAATTACTGGGTTAATTTATCCAATTAATACTGATTTAATTAGTCCTTTATGAACTTTTCAGCCTGTGGGGCATTTTGGGGGGGGGGGCAGAGAGCTCTGGCCCCCCCCCCGCAGCTGCTGTAACCTGAGAGACCCCAAAATAGCCCAGCTGGACCCCAACTGGCCCCGCAGTAATTAACTAATTAATATTAATTAACGGGCGAATCCGGCTGGGGTGCGACAGGGCTGCACCCCCCAGTACACCCGTGACAGCCCCCCCCCCCCCCGACTTAATTAAGCCTTAATTAAGCACTGTCCACTCCCTCCCCCTCCCCTTCCCCCCTGCGCAAGGTGATTAAGCGTTGGGGAGTTAATGAGATGTTAATTAGAGGCGCCGAGGGGCTGGGGGGGGCCCGGGCACAGGCCCGTTTCCCGGGAGGTGCCGCCAGGGCCGGGCCACAAGAAAACCAGTAAAAACCAGTAAAACCCACCCCAAAATCGCCCCTTTGCACCCCGCCGGGGGTCGATTTCACCCTAAAATACCCCATTTTTGGTTAAAACCACCCCCGGGGGGGAACACCCAATTGCCCCTCCCCCCTTTCCCGGGTGCGGGTTGAAAACGCCCCAAAAGGTGCCGGTTTTTTGCCCGTTTTTGCCGGTTTTGGCCCCAATCCGGTTGTTGTGTAAGTTGGGAAGGGGAAGGGAAGGGGGGAGGGGGAGGGGGCTGTCACCTCCCCGGAGAGGGGGAAGGGGGACGTACCTCGCTGCGGGGGTGGGGGGGGGCGGGCACACGCTCCCCCCAGGTTCAGCTCCCAAATTCGCGGCTTTTTGGGGGAAAAAAGGAGGGAAAAGGTTAATTTCCCCCTTCCCTTCCCTTCCCCCCACCCCCCCCCGCGTCCCCCCCCAAAGAAAGGAGTTGGGAAGGGAAAGTCTTGAGCAGGAAGGGGAGGAGGGTGCAACCCCCCCCGCCCGACTCCTCCCTGTGCGGCTCCTCCCTCCCCCCCAAAAACCCGGACTGGGGGGCCCAGGGGGAGTTTGGGGGGGTTTCAAGGGGGGTGGGGGTGTTTTGGAGGGTTGGGGGGGGGCGGGGGGTGTTTCAGAGGGGGTTTGAGTGGTTTGGGGGTGTTTCAGGAGGGGTTGGGGTGTTCCGGGGGAGGGGTGTGGACGTTTTGGGAGGGTTTAGGGGTGTCTCAGGGGAGCTTGAGGTGTTTTGGGGGTGTTTTGGGGGTGTTGGGTCAGTCACCTGTGGATGGAGGGGGGCTGTTGGGGGGGTTGTGGTTACACACATGTGCTGGGGGTGGGGGGGCAAGGGAAGGAGGGGTTGGGGGGAATGTGTGTGGGGAGGGGGCATGGAACGTGTGTGTGTCTTGGGCTGGGGACATGGAACACGCGTGTGCAGAGGGCTGGGGACATGGAACACGCGTGTGCAGAGGCTGGGGACATGGAACACGCGTGTGCAGAGGGCTGGGGACATGGAATACGTGTGTGCAGAGGGGTGGGGACATGGAACACGCGTGTGCAGAGGGTGGGGACATGGAACACGCATGTGCAGAGGGGTGGGGACATGGAACGTGTGTGTGTCTTGGGCTGGGGACATGGAACACGCGTGTGCAGAGGGGTGGGGACATGGAACACGCGTGTGCAGAGGGGTGGGGACATGGAACGTGTGTGTCTTGGGCTGGGGACATGGAACACGCGTGTGCAGAGGGCTGGGGACATGGAACACACGTGTGCAGAGGGCTGGGGACATGAATACGTGTGTGCAGAGGGTGGGGACATGGAACACGCGTGTGCAGAGGGGTGGGGACATGCCCAGCACCAGGACACACACAGAACATACATGTGCCCAGACACAGGACACACACGTGGGGCCAGAACATGCCAAGAACACACGTAGAACCCATGTCACAGGCATGACACACACGTGACACATCCCTACCTGTGCCAGCAGCGCCGCCCACACCCATCACCCTGGGGAGAGAAGAACAGCTCCAGGTTTGGGGGGGTCCCAACACCCCCCCAACCCCTTTTGGGGGGTCCCCACCCCCTTCTCACCCCCCAAGTTACATTTTTATTCCCCTTTTCCCCTCATTTTGCACAGAAACAAGGGGGGGCATGTGATTGGGGGGGTCCCACCATCAGCCCCCCTCCCCAGATGAGTTTTGGGGGGAAAAGGGGGATAATTGGGCCAAGATGTGAATGGGGGGGGTGGGGTGTGTTTATCACAAGGATTTAGGGGGAAATCACAGCAATTTGGGGTTCACTGCCCCCCAAAAACATCAGTGTTGGGGGGTGACCTGGACCCCATTTCCCCCCAGATTTATTAGTTTGGGGTTTTGGGGGCACAGGATGACGCTGCCCCCCCCCCCCCTCTCAGGGAGTCACCTCCTCATCCTCTTCATCTTCACCCCCCTCAGGCTGGGGGGGGCAGCAGGCGGGGGGCGGGCGCAGCGCAGGCAGGTGGGGGGGCACGGGGGGCCGCGTGGCCCCGCTGTGGGGAGGGGGCCGCTCGCGGGACCAGGCCCAGTGCGAAGGGTCCGTCGCCATCACCTGGGGGGGGAAATGAACCCCAGGTTTTTGGGGGGAAAACCTACAGGTTTGGGTCTGAGAAGGACTCAGGGGTGGGGGGAAGGGTTGGACACCCCCTAAGTCCCACACCCCCCTTCACCCCCCCAAAAGTGGTGGGGTGGCTGGAAAATTGGTGGGGGGAGTAAAGGGGTAAGAGCCCACATTGAGTTTAAGAGGAGGATGTTTTGGGGCTAAACTGCTGGGTTTTGGGGCTCCTCCCATTTTTGGGCCCAAATCACCCCATTTGTGGGGCTGCCCCCCCATTCCTAGGGCCCAAACCACTCCCTTTGTGGGGCTGCCCCCCCATTCCTGGGGCCAAACCACTCCCTTTGTGGGGCTGCCCCCCCATTCCTGGGGCCAAACCACTCCCTTTGTGGGGCTGCCCCCCCATTCCTGGGGCCAAACCACCCCCTTTGTGGGGCTGCCCCCCCATTCCTGGGGCCAAACCACCCCCTTTGTGGGGCTGCCCCCCCATTCCTGGGGCCAAACCACTCCCTTTGTGGGGCTGCCCCCCCATTCCTGGGGCCAAACCACCCCCTTTGTGGGGCTGCCCCCCCATTCCTGGGGCCAAACCACCCCCTTTGTGGGGCTGCCCCCCCATTCCTGGGGCCAAACCACCCCCTTTGTGGGGCTGCCCCCCCATTCCTGGGGCCAAACCACCCCCTTTGTGGGGCTGCCCCCCCATTCCTGGGGCCAAACCACCCCCTTTGTGGGGCTGCCCCCCCATTCCTGGGGCCAAACCACCCCCTTTGTGGGGCTGCCCCCCCATTCCTGGGGCCAAACCACCCCCTTTGTGGGGCTGCCCCCCCATTCCTGGGGCCAAACCACCCCCTTTGTGGGGCTGCCCCCCCATTCCTGGGGCCAAACCACCCCCTTTGTGGGGCTGCCCCCCCATTCCTGGGGCCAAACCACCCCCTTTGTGGGGCTGCCCCCCCATTCCTGGGGCCAAACCACCCCCTTTGTGGGGCTGCCCCCCCATTCCTGGGGCCAAACCACTCCCTTTGTGGGGCTGCCCCCCCATTCCTGGGGCCAAACCACTCCCTTTGTGGGGCTGCCCCCCCATTCCTGGGGCCAAACCACCCCCTTTGTGGGGCTGCCCCCCCATTCCTGGGGCCAAACCACTCCCTTTGTGGGGCTGCCCCCCATTCCTAGGGCCAAACCACCCCTTTTTAGGGCTGCCCCCCATTCCTGGGCCTAAACCTCCCTACTTCAGGGGCTAAACCACCCCTTTTTGGGGGGAAACGTGGGGATTTGGGGTGTGTGGCACAGACCTCCTCGCAGCAGTGCCGGCTGACGGCCGCCCTGTAGCTCATCCGAGCCCAGAGCCGGTCCCGGCGCCGGAGGAAGCGGGGGAAGAGCAGCCGCCAGCGGCGCCCCAGCGCCCACGGAAAGATCTGGAACTTGTGCTCCTCCTCATCCTCCTCCATGTCGTTCGCCAGGTACCTGGGAGGGGGAAAAATGGGGTGAATTCCAGGGATTTTGGGTCATTGGTTGGGTTGGGGGGGGGGATGGGATGGGGGACAGACATACAGCGCGGTGAAGAGGTTGATGCGGGTGTACTCGGCCGTGGGCAGCCCGGCACGCTTGAAGTAGGTCAGTGCCATCGCCAGCAGGTACTGGAGGAGGGAAAACGGGTGAAAAATCAAACAATATGGGCTTAAAAATGGAGAAAAATGGGAGTTTTCCCCTTAAAAATGGGGAGGCTGATGTGTGAGGGCTCGACCTTGTCAGAGATCCGGCAGCAGACGTCGGTCAACAGGAACTCCCGCACCACGTTGTCTTCTAAGGGAGCAGAAAAATGAGTTATTTGGTTAAAAAACACCTTTTCTTGGGGTTAAACCTGCCAGTTTGGGGGTTTTTAATACCAGGGGGTGGGGGAGTCATGTCCATCCCCCCATTTTTGGGCGGGGTGGCTCTGGTCCTTACCCAGGAGGGTGAAGAAGGCTTCGCACTCCTGGCGATGCAGGTGAAGGCTGGAGGAAGTGGGGGGCTGCCCAGTGCCCCCCAGGTTTGGGTGCTGCTGGGTGGGGGTGTCGGTGAAGGAGGGGGCTTCATGGAGGTCTGTGTGTGGGGCTGGGGTGAGAGAGAGAAGAAACAGAGAGCTTTGATCCCTCCCCAAACCCCCAGTGCCCCCACAAAGCCCTGAGACCCCCCTCAATAAACAGACCTATCCTCTAAGCAACCCCAAAAACCCTGCACCCCCCAAAACCAAACCCTTAACCCCCCAAAAGCCCCACAAAGACCTCATACCACCCGAAAACCAAACCTTTAACCCCCCAAAAGCCCCACAAAGACCCCACACAGCCCCAAAACCAACCCTTTAACCCCCCAAAAGCCCCACAAAGACCCCATACAGCCCCAAAACCAACCCTTTAACCCCCCAAAAGCTCCACAAAGACCCCATACAGCCCCAAAATCAAACCTTTAACCCCCAAGTTACTAAATAAATAAGGTAAACCAGCATTTTTAGCCCCACACACGTGTATTCTTGTACTCATCACAGCTCCTTTGTGCTCAGGGGCAGCAAAATTTGGCTCTTAAAGGGTGAACATAATTCTTCTCTCTTTACCTCACCACAGGATTAATTTTAACTTGCCCCCAAAACACAACTTAAAGGGAAGTTTCACCCCTTCACCTCTGACCCCCAGGCAGAATAGACCCAGGGAGCCCTCAGAAGGTGGAGCTCCCCCTCCACATTAAACCCCTCTGGCACCATGAGGAGGTTCCCCCCTCACACCCATGGCGGGGTGGGGGGAAGAAGAACAATGGGCAAATAAAACAGTTTACAGGGCAGTTTTCCCTTCGGCAGCAGCAAGGCTCAGCATCCCCTCGCTTGACAGGGCAGGAGGGGTGAGCTTCACCTCACGGCAGCCGCTTTTCCGCCTCAAAACCGCCGGGAAACGAGGCGACCGCCGCCCATCCGCCATTAAAGCGCCTGAGGCGGCGAGCGGCGGCGCCTCGCGCTTCCCGCCGGCCCTTTCCCGCCCTTTTTCCCCTCACCTCAGACGTGCGCGACAGGCGCGAAGAAGATCGCTAACTCCACCCCCTCTGCGGGCCTCGCCTTCTATAGGCAGAGCGCCCGCAGCGCCGGCCAATCGGAATCAAGAAGGCGGCTCGCCCCGCCTTTCACCGCCTCTGCCCGTCAAAACGGGGGAGGCGGGACGTTGTGAGGAGCCGGCCAATCGCGAGGGGGAAAAAGGAGGAGGAGGCGCTGCTGATAGGCTGGATGCTGCGAGGGGGCGGGGCTGAGGGGGTGTGAAGGGTGGGGCCGGCGCTCGGTCGTTGCTTCGGTTGTTGTAGCGCTGAAGGGCCGCGAAGCACCCGGCGGGCACGAGCCCATCGAGGTATGAGAAGCCTCCTCCACAGCTCCGGGGCCTGAGGGGGCTGCGGGGCGTGCAGCCCGCCCTTTGGCGGGGGGACTGGGGCGTCATACCCCGCCCCGCCCCCGGCGAGGCCGCGTCGTGGGGGGAAGCGGAGAGGGCTGAGGCCGGTCGCCCCTCCCCTAGCAACAGCCGCTTGGGGAGGGTTCCTTTTTTCTGATTGGTCGAGCCCCGTCCGGGCTGGCCAATGAGAGCGAGACACGGGACCCTTGGCGGTCCCGCCCACCCGGGCTCCGGCTGCGCGGCGGCTCGGGCCGTACCAAGTGTTGGCGAGGTGGGGGGGGGGGGGGCGGGCGAAGCCAGGGAACTCGGCGTGTCTGCGGCGTTTCCCCGCAGCGGGTAACGGGGCCGCCGAGCGCATCCCTCGGGACGAGGCGCTGTGGGGCAGAGCGGGGGGAGAAGGAGGGGAGCGCCATGGCGGGCAGTGATACCGCCGCACACACGCACCCCCCCCCCGCCGGGGAGGGAATGGTGCGGCCGGGCGGAAGTGAGGTGTCGCGCGCTGGGGCGGTTCCGGGAGGAGGGGGAGGGGGAGGAGGAGGTGGAGGGGGCGGCGGCGGCCCGGTTCGGTCCGGCCTGATCCGAGTGAGTGAGGGAGGGGGTCGGGGAGGGGGTCCGGGGGGGCTGAGAGGGGGGAGACGTGGGGGGCTGAGGGAGGGGGGACAGTCCAAGGAGGGGGGCTTGGGGGGGAGCCATGGGGGGGGGGGGGGCGATGAGGGGGGCTGAGGGAGGGGGAGGCTTGGAGGGGCTGAGGGGGAGCCATGGGAGGAGGGGGTGGCCTTTGGGGGGTCTCGGGGGAGGGGGGAGATAGGGGGGCTGAGGGAGGGGAGTGCAGTCTAAGGGGGGCTTGGGGGGGGGAGCCATGGGGGTCTGGGGGTGGGGGCCTATGGAAGGCCTGAGGGAGGGGGCGTGGGGGGAGCCATGGGGGTCTGATGGAGATGGGGGGGCTTTGAGGGGCTTGGGGGAGGGGGAGGCTTGGGGGGGGGCATGGAGGAGCCTGAGAGTGGGATTTGGGGTGGGAGAGAATGGGGGGATTAGAGGAAGGGGAGGCCATGGGGGTCTAAGGGGGGTGGGTGATGGGGGGGCCTGATGGAGCGGGAGCCATGGGGGGTCTGAGGGGGAAGGGGATCAAAGGGGGATTTGGGGGGGGACACACATGGGGGACACCGGTGACGTAACAGGTCGGGATAGAGTAGGGGGTGTGTGTGGGGGGACACGGACATGGGGGTGGTGACGGGGTTGGGGGGTGTCAGAGCACTTGGGGACAGGGGAGGAGGTGGAGGAGCCAAGCGCCCCAGTTTTGGGGTGTGGGGGGGACACACACCCCGTGGTGCTGTGTGCAGGCCGAGCCGGGGCGATGCTCTGCACGGCGGTGGTGATGGCGGCCAGCCTGGCGCTGACCTCGGCCGTGGTGGCTCACGCCTACTACCTGAAGCACCAGTTCTACCCCACCGTGGTGTATCTCACCAAGTCCAGCCCCAGCATGGCCGTGAGTACACCCCTAATTACCACAGGCTAATTAACTCCCTGCTTGGGGGGAGGAACGAGCTGCTGGGTCCCTATGGGGTGGGGGTGAGGGGGTTTGGGGGGGATTTGGGGTGCTCACTTCTCCTTTCACCCCCCAACTCCAGGCTCAAGGGGTGAGGAATGAGCTGCTGGGTCTCTATGGGGTGAGGGGGTTTTGGGGAGGGTTTGGGGTGCTCACTTCTCATTTCCCCCTCCCCCCCCAAAATGGGGGTGCTGAACCGTTGCGGCGCTGGGGAATCCCCGGGGAGAGCGAACACCCACGTGGAGCAGCCCCAGGGACCCCAAAACCAGGGTGGGAACCCCAGGGATGGGCCCTTGGGGATTTGGGGGGCGTCACTGGAGGCTCCTTCCCGGGGGGGTGTCCCCCTTTTCCAGGTGCTCTACATCCAGGCCTTCGTCCTGGTCTTCCTCCTGGGCAAGTTCATGGGCAAAGTCTTCTTCGGGCAGCTGAGGGCGGCAGAGATGGAGGTGAGAGGCGATTCGGGGAGGGGGGGATAATGAGGGGGGCTGGGGGGGGATTTGCACCCCAGGAACCCTTTGGGGCTGGTTTGGGGAGGGATTTGCACCCCAGGAACCCTTTGGGGCTGGTTTGGGGGGAGATTTGCACCCCAGAAACCCTTTGGGGCTGGTTTGGGGGGATTTGCACCCCAGGAACCTTTGGGGCGGGGATTTGCACCCCAGGAACCCTTTGGGGCTGGTTTGGGGGGGATTTGCACCCCAGGAACCCTTTGGGGCTGGTTTGGGGGGATTTGCACCCCAGGAACCCTTTGGGGCTGGTTTGGGGCGGGGGATTTGCACCCCAGGAACCCTTTGGGGCTGGTTTGGGGGGGATTTGCACCCCAGGAACCCTTTGGGGCTGGTTTGGGGAGGGGATTTGGACCCCAGGAACCCTTTGGTGCCTGTTTTGGGGGTGCAGAGCCTGGAGGGGACCCCCTTTCAGCCAGCCCCCTCCCCTCACCCCCTCCCCGTCCCCCCAGCACCTCCTGGAGCGGTCGTGGTACGCGGTGACGGAGACGTGTTTGGCCTTCACCGTCTTCCGGGACGACTTCAGCCCGCGCTTCGTCGCCCTCTTCACCCTCCTCCTCTTCCTCAAGTGCTTCCACTGGCTGGCCGAGGACCGCGTGGACTTCGTGAGTGTCAGGCGGACGGGAACACCCGGAAACAACCCGGAAACACCCGGGAAACAGCTGGGAAACAACCTGGAAACAACCCGGAAACAGCCGGGAAACAACTGGGAAACAGCTGGGAACAACTGGGAAACAGCTGGGAACAACCAGGGTTGGAGGGTGGGGGAACACTGAGAAACAGCCGGAGGGTTGTAGGGGATGGGGGGGGGAAACACCTGGGAAACACCCAGAAATAACCAGGAAATAATTGGGAAGCAACCTGGAAACACCCAGAAACAAGTGGGGAAACAACTGGGAAACGTTCAGGAGGGAAACAACCTGGAAACAAGTGGGAACAACTGGGAGGGAAACAACCCAGAAACAGCTGGAAACAGGCGGAAACACCGGGAACACCCAGGAAACACCTGGGAATGACTGGGAAACACCTGGGAAACAACCTGGGAAACACCCAGGAACCACTGGGGGGAACTAGGAACAACTGGAAGCACCTGGGAAACACTTGGGAACAGCTGGGAACAACTGGAAACAGCCAGAAAACACCTGGAATACCCAGGAAACACCTGGAAATGGCTGGGAAAACCCCTTTTTGGGGACTCCCCCCCCAGTGTCACCCTCTCCCTTGCAGATGGAGCGGAGCCCCAACATCTCCTGGCTGTTCCACTTCCGCATCGTCTGTGAGTGTCACCCATCCGTCACCCTCCCGCGTCACCCGGAGCCGCTGGTGCTTGGGCAGCTGCTCCCCAGAGATAACTGTGGTGCCTCATTTGCATACGAGGGAGGGAAACACCCCAACCCCCACCACTTCACCCTGATAAAGCTTATCGGGGGGAGGCTCGTTAACAAGGGGGGTTAATGAGCTGCGGGGGGGAACCACCCCAAACCCCAACTAATTAACCCCAATAAACCTTATCTGGGGGGAGACTCATTAATGAGGGAGACTAATTAACCCTGCTGGGGGGTTAACGAGCTAGGGGGTAAAAACCCCCAACCCCCAACCAATTAACTGGTAAACTTGGGGGGGATAATCATTAATGAGGGAGACTAATTAACCTTGTTGGGGGGGTTAATGAGCTGGGGGGAGGGGGAATGAGAGGGAATTTTGGGGGGCAAAATGCATGTTTTTGGCTTCAGAATTTGGGGCCATTAAAGCTCCTTTTGGGGAGGAAGCTGGGGTGGTCGGTGGGAGCTCGTTAACGAGCCGTGTTAATTGGGCTCATTATCTCCCTCCCAGCCCTGATGCTCCTCCTGGGCCTCCTGGATTTCCTCTTCGTTCACCACGCCTACCACAGCATCCTGACCCGCGGAGCCTCCGTCCAGCTGGTCTTCGGCTTCGAGGTAGGACTGACCCCCCTCCCCAGCCCTGGGACGGACAGGCAGACAGACAGACAGGCGGCCAGGCCGGGTGTGCGTGTGTCCCAGCGGCCTGTCCCCGCCCGCAGTACGCTGTCCTCATCACCATGGTGCTCACCATCTTCATCAAGTACGTGCTGCACTCCATCGACCTGCAGAGCGACAACCCCTGGGACAGCAAAGCCGTCTACATGCTCTACACCGAGCTGCTCACCGGTACCTACAGCCCTACAGCCCTACAGCCCTACAGCCCTACAGCCCGCCCCCGGCTTCCTTAGGCCTCCTGATAATTAACTGGGGGGGTGGGGGGTGTTCCCGGCGGGGCGGGGCCCAAGAAAGCTCCAGACCTGGTTGGGGAGCTCAGGAGTTGGTTGGAGAAGAACAGGCCCCAGTTGACCCAGAACGGGCCCCAGTTGACCCAGAACAGGCCCCAGTTGACCCAGAACAGGTCTCCCCACCTCTGGTTGACCCAGAACAGGCCCCAGTTGACCCAGAACAGGCCCCAGTTGACCTTGGAGGTCTCCCCCATCTCTGGTTGACCCAGAACAGGCCCCAGTTGACCCAGAACAGGCCCCAGTTGACCCAGAACAGGCCCCAGTTGACCTTGGAGGTCTCCCCATCTCTGGTTGACCCAGAACAGGCCCCAGTTGACCCAGAACGGGCCCCAGTTGACCCAGGAGGTCCCATCCCACCTCCCCAACCCCTGTTTGTCCAAGACCCCCCTCAATATCCCCCCCCCCAGGGTTCATCAAGGTGCTGCTCTACATGGCCTTCATGACCATCATGATCAAGGTGCACACCTTCCCGCTCTTCGCCATCCGCCCCATGTACCTGGCCATGAGGTGAGGCAGCTCCTTCCTCTTCCTCCTCCCTCTTCCTCTCTCTCCCTCCTCTTCCTCCCTCCCCCCTGCCCCCCGTGGTTCCTCCCCCTCTTCCTTCCTCCCCTCCCCGCACCCACGGTTCCTCCGGCCACTTCCCAGCTCCAGATCAATCTGATCTCCTCCCCTTCCCCTTCCCCCTTCCTCCCCTTCCTCCCCTTCCCTCTTCCTCCTCCTCCCCCTTCCCTCTTCCTCCTCCTCCCCTTCCCTCTTCCTCCTCCTCCCCTTCCCTCTTCCTCCTCCTCCCCCTTCCCTCTTCCTCCTCCTCCCCTTCCCTCTTCCTCCTCCTCCCCCTTCCCTCTTCCTCCTCCTCCCCCTTCCTCTTCCTCCTCCTCCCCTTCCCTCTTCCTCCTCCTCCCCTTCCCTCTTCCTCCTCCTCCCCTTCCCTCTTCCTCCTCCTCCCCTTCCCTCTTCCTCCACCTCCCCCTTCCCTCTTCCTCCTCCTCCCCCTTCCTCCTCCTCCTTCCTCCCCCCATGGTTCCTCCAGCTGCTTCCCAGCTCCAGATTGCTCCAACCTCTTCCTCCTTCCTCCCCTTCTTCCTCTTCCTCTTCCTCCCCCAGGCAGTTCAAGAAGGCCGTGACAGACGCCATCATGTCGCGCCGAGCCATCCGCAACATGAACACGCTGTGAGTCCCCAGCCCGGGGTGGGCGGAGCCTGGGGGTTGGGTGGGCGGAGCCTGAGGGGTGGGTGGAGCCTATGGGGTGGGTGGAGCCTGGAGTCACAGCTCCTCCCCCCAAATTCCTCAGTTTACCCCAGAATACCCCCTTCTGGGGGTCGATTTTGGGGCTGGTTTTACTCTTCCTTCCCTCTTTCCCGCCATGTCCCGCTGTTTCCGGTTGTTTCCTGGTGTTTCTGGTTGTTCCCCGGCTGTTCCTGGTCACGTTGTACCCGGGTTCGCCTGTAGCTACCCCGATGCCACCCCTGGGGAGCTACAGGCTGTGGACAACGTCTGCATCATCTGCCGCGAGGAGATGGTGACGGGCGCCAAGCGCCTGCCCTGCAACCACATCTTCCACACCAGGTGGGGCTAATTAACCCCCCCTAATTAACCCCCCTAATTAACCCCCCTAATTAACCCCCCTGATGAACCCCCCCAATGACCCCCCCAAGCACTTGCCCTGCAACCACATCTTCCACACCAGGTGGGGCTAATTACCCCCCTAATTAACCCCCCTAATTAACCCCCCTAATTAACCCTCCTAATGAACCCCCCTAATTAACCCCCCCAATAAACCCCCCTGATGAACCCCCCTAATGACCACCCCAAGCACCTGCCCTGCAACCTCATCTTCCACACCAGGTGGGGCTAATTAATTACCCCCTTAATTAACCCCCTAATGAACCCCCCAATTAACCCCCCTGTCCCATGGGGGGAGGGGGGGATCCTGTGGTGGGGGAGGGGAGGGGGTGTCCCATGGTGGGGGAGGGGTGTCCTATGGGGGGAGGGGGGAATCCCTTGGTAGGGGAGGGGAGGGGGTTCCAGTGTTGGGGGAGGGGGTGCCCCCTGGTGGGGGAGGGGAGGGGGTGTCCTATGGTGGGGGAGGGGTGCCCTATGGGGGGAGGGGCGGTGGATCCCATGGTGGGGGAGGGGAGGGGGTGCCCTATGGGGGGAGGGGGTGGATCCCATGGTGGGCGAGGGGAGGGGGTGTCCCCTGGTGGGGGAGGGGGTGGATCCCATGGTGGGGGAGGGGAGGGGGTGTCCCCTGGTGGGGGAGGGGTGCCTGACCGCCCCTCCCCCGCAGCTGCCTGCGCTCCTGGTTCCAGCGCCAGCAGACCTGCCCCACGTGCCGCATGGACGTGCTGCGGGCCTCGGCCCCCGCCCCTCCCCCACAGGAGCCCCCCGAGCCCGCCCCCCCCAGCCCCCGCCCCCCCCCCCCCCCCCCCAACTGTGAGTCACTGGGGGGGGAGGGGAGGGGGGATCTGCTTCCCATTGGGGGGGGTTGGGGGAAGGGTTGGGGGTGGGGGGTCTGACCCTCCCCCATCCCCCCAACTGGGGGTCACTGGGGGGAGGGGGAGTGGGATCTGCTTCCCATGGGGGGGGGGGTGTTTGGGGGGATCTGACCCTCCCCCACCCACCCAGATCCCCCAGCCCCCCAACTGGGAGTCACTGGGGGGGGAGGGGGAAGGATCTGCTTTGCATGGGGGGGGGGGGGTTGGGGGAAGCTGAGGGGGGTTTGGGGGGGGTCTGACCCTCCCCCACCCCCCCAGAACCTTCACCCCCCTAACTGGGAGTCACTGGGGTGGGGGGTGGGATCCAATCCCCGGTGGGGGGTTGGGGGGGGGAGGGGTTGGGGGGAGGTGAAGGGGATTTGGGGGGGGTCTGACCCCTCTCCCCTCCCCCCACAGTTCCCCAGGGGCTCCTCCCCCCGTTCCCACCCGGGATGTTCCCGTTCTGGCCCCCCATGGGGCCCTTCCCCCCCCAGTGCCCGGGGTGCCACCCCCCCCCCAGCTGAGCCCCCGCGCCGGGACCCGGAGCCGCTGCTGGTGAGATGGGGGACCCCTCCCTCCCCCCCCCCCAAAATCCAAGGGGGCTGGGGGCTTCCTTCCCTCCCCTTCCTCCCCTCTGAAGGGTCTGGGGGTTCCCCTCCCCCCTCCCCCACTCCCCTCCAAAGGGTCTGGGGGTCCCTTCCCCCCTCTGAAGGGTCTGGGGGTCCCCTCCCCCCACATTTAAAGGGTGTGGGGGTCCCCTCCCCCCTCTGAAGGTTCTGGGGCTCCCCTCCTCCTGCCCCCCCAAATCCAAAGGGTCCAGGGGTTCCCTTCCCCCTTCTCTCCCCCTCCCCATCTGGAGGGTCTGGGGGCCCCCTCCCCCCCCCCCCAAAATCCTAAGGGTCTGGGGGTCCCTTCCCTACCCCCCACCGTAAATCCCAAGGGTCAGGGGTTCCCCTCCCCCTCCCTCTCCCTCCCCCTCTGAAGGGTCTGGGGGTCCCCTCCCCAAATTTAAAGGGTCTGGAGGTCCCCTCCCCCTCTAAAGGGTCAGGGGTTCTCATCCCCTCCCCCCCCCCCCCAAATCTAAAGGGGTCTGGGGGTCCCCTCCCCTTTCCCAAGGGTCTTGGGGTGGGGGGTGTGTGTGTGTGTGTCCCTTGCCCCCTCCCCCCAAATCCAAAAGCTCTGGGGGGTCCCCTCACCCTCTGAAGGGTTCTGGGGGTCCCCTTGACTTCCCCTCCCCCCACAGCCCCCCGCTCCCCCGACGCCGCCAACGCGGCTCCGGAACCTTCCGCCGCCGCCGCCGCCGCCCGGTGCCCCCGGGGTTCCCCTTCCCCCCACCCTGGATGGGGGTGCCCTGGCCCCCCCCTTCGGTGAGGGGGCACGGGGTGGGGGGGCCACAGGGGGGGATTTGGGGGGTGTTTCGGGGGTTCAAACAACCCCCCCTTCCCTGCCCCAGGGGGCAGGGGGAGGGGCCATGGGGGGGGGGGCTGTTTGTTTGGGGGTGTCTTTGGGGGGGGGCTGGGGTCACAGAGGGTCTATTTTGGGGGCTCACCCTCCTCTTCCCCTCTCCCTGACCCCCCCCGAGGGGTTGTTTTTTGGGGGGGAGGAGGTGTTTTGGGGAGGGGGAGTTTGGGGGGGGTTGTGTTTGGAGGGGGGTTGGGGGTTGGGTTTGGGGGGTTGAGTTTGGGGGGTTGGGGGGTTGGGTTTGGGGGGGTTTGTGGGGGGGTTGGGGAGGTTGGGTTTAGGGGGGTTGAGTTTGGGGGGGGGTTGGGGGGTGTGTTTAGGGGGGTTTGTGTTTGGGGGGGTTTGGGGGGGTTGATTTTGGGGGGGTTGTGTTTGGGGGGGGTATGGGGGGGGTTGTATTTGGGGGGTTTGTTGGGGGGTGGGTTGGGGGGGTTTGTGTTTGGGGGGGTTGAGGAGGGTTTGGGGGGGGTGTATTTGGGGGAGTTTGTATTTGGGGGGGGTTGTGGGGGGGGTGCTTTGGGGGGTTGATTTTGGGGGGGTTGTGTTGGGGGGGTGGGGTTGGTGTGTGTCTATGGGCACGGCCGGGGGTGTCGGGTCTGTTTTTGGGGGGCTCACCCCCCTCCTTCCCCCCCCCTTGTGTCACCCCCCAGGGTTCCCCCCGCTGCCGCTGCCCCCCCGGGCTTCGCGGGCCTGTCCCCCGAGGAGCTGCTGGCCATGGAGCAGCGCGAGCGCCGCGGGCTGGAGGCGCGACTGCGCGGGCTGCGCGACGTCCACACGCTGCTGGACGCGGCCATGCTCCAGATCAACCAGTACCTGGGCGTGCTGGCCGCACTGGGGTGAGTCCTGACCCCCCTGACCCCCCTGACCCCCCCCACACACCCCAACCCACCCCCTGCTCCAGATCAACCAGTACCTGGGCGTGCTGGCCGCACTGGGGTGAGTCCTGACCCCCCTGACCCCCCTGACCCCCCCCACACACCCCAACCCACCCCCTGCTCCAGATCAACCAGTACCTGGGCGTGCTGGCCGCACTGGGGTGCGCCCCTGCCCCTCCCCCACCACCCCCACCCCCTCCCCCACCCTGCCCCTCCCCCCAGCTTCATGGTGGGTTTGTCTCCCCCTCCCCCCCCCCCAACAGGTCGACTCAGCCGCCCCCCCTCCCCCCACCCGGGACACCCCCGTGGAGGAGCCCCCCACCCCCCAGAGCCGGGAGGAGGGTGAGTGAGGGACACCGGGGGGAGGGGGTAAGGGGGGAGGGTACCCAGACAACACCCCCCCAAATCTGCTCATCAGGTGGTGGGGGAGGGGGTGAGGGGGGGAAACTGAGCTGGGGGAGGGGTAAGAGGTGGGTTGGGGGGAGGGGATCGGGCACCCAACCTCCCCCCTCCCCCTAACCCCTCCCCCCTCTCCCCCAGCCCCCCCACCCCCCGGGTGCCAGGCAGGAGGAAGAGGAAGAGGAAGAGGAAGAGGCAGCCGAAGGCTCCGCGGCGCCGGACGCGGCCGAACTGCGGCGCCGCCGCCTCCAGAAGCTGACGTCATCGCCGTGACGTCATCACCATGACGTCATCACCCCCTAGTGACGTCACACCCCCCACGCTTCCCCCCCCCAATCTGGAAGCCCAGTGATGGGGGGAGGGGGGGGGTGTTCCCCCCAGTTTATCCCAGTTTCCCCCCAGTTCTCTACCTCTCCGGGGGGGAGGGGGTGGGGAGGGGCCAGATCCTCACCGGAAATGACCCCAAATCACTTCGTTTGACCCCAAAATCACCTCCCCCTCCCCCCACCCCCCAGGAGCTTCCCACCCCTCCCCCTCATTCCCCAATGAGCTCATTACCAGTATTAACCCCTCCCCCACCCCCCACCCCATGGATATCCCATAATACCCCCCCAGACCCTTCCCAGTCCCCAAACTGGTTTATACTGGTTTTCCCACGCTGCCAGCCTCCCAAATCTGACATTCTTTGGGGCTTCCCCCCCAAAAACCCCCCCACCTCCATTATGACATCATCATGACGTCACAGGGACCCCCCCCCCCCTCCAGTGCCTCTTCCTGGGGCTCCCCCACACCCCCCCCCCCCCCCCCCCAAAAATCTCTCAGGGAAACACCCGGCGTCGCCCATGGCAACCGGGAACCTTCTGGAAGCCCCAAAACCGGCCCTTTGCACCCCAAAAATCCAGGGGGGTGGGGGGGGGGGTGGGGGGTTGGGGGGGGGGAGGTGGGAATGTTGATTTTTGGGATGGGGGGAGGGGGGTCTTTCCCCTCCCCCCCCTTTTTGGGGTGGTTTTGGCAGCCACTTATGGGGGGGGGGAGTGGGAAGGGGGGAGGGAGCTGCCTCCCTGTCCCCCCCAAACCTTCTCCTGTCCCCTCCTGAGCCCCCCCTTGAACCCCCCTCCATCTCCTCCCTGTCCCCCCCAACCCCTCTCCTGTGTGTCCCCCCAAAAACCCCTCCTGTCTCCCCCCAAACCCTCTCCTCTGTCCCCCCTGAACCCCCCTCCTGTGTCCCCCAAACCCCCCCAGTCCCCCCTGAACCCCCCTCCTGTCCCCCCCCAACCCCCTCCTGTGTGTCCCCCCTTCCTGTCCCCCCCACCCCCCAGTCCCCCCCAAACCCTCTCCTGAACCCCCCCCTTGAACCCCCCTCCCTGCCCCCCCAACCCCCCCCAGTCCCCCCTAAGCCCCCCCCCCCCCCGATGAACCCCCCTCCCTAACCCCCCCATCCTCCTGCCCCCCCGACCCCCCCCCCCGCTGGGGGCGGGGCTATTTAATATGTAAATAAGATGTAAATGAGCAGCTGGTTGTACAGGCGGCGCAATAAAAGCGGCGGCGAAGCTCCGCCCCCTCCCCCGGGGGGGCGTGGCCAGCGCTGGCCGCTCTGGGCAGCCGGTGCCTCTCTATGGTGCGGGGAGGGGGCGGGGCCAAGGGGCTTTAATGCACCGAGATTGGACGAGCTGCTCAGACTTCCGGTGCGCGGGTCACGTGGGAATAGGGAAGTGGGGGGAACTTCCGGTGTGGGGCATGATGGGAGTTGTAGTTCCGCGTGCGTAAAGGACACCCCCACCCCCTAAATGCCCCCCAGGGACCCCGTGACCCCCCCCAGCCCCACTGACCCCCCCGACCCGCATGGGACCCCCTCAGGGGCCCCCCCAGCCCCCAAGGGCCCCCCCAGACCCACAGGGACCCCATAAACCCCCCCCCCCAGCCCCACTGACCCCCCCATGGCCCCCCAAATCCCCCCCCCCCGAGCCCCATGGGACCCCCTCATGGCCCCCCCCAGATCCCGCCTCCACCCCCCCCCCCCCGAACCTTCCAGGGACCCCCCAACCCACCCCCCCCCCCGCGCTGGACAGACACACAGCCACAATGACGTCATTTCCTCTCTCCCCATGATGCCGTCACACCCCGAGCCGTGACGTCACGCCGCGTCACCCCTCCCCTCCTCCCCCCCTCAACCACCGTGCCACCTCCAGCACCCCCCCCCACCCCCCCCTCTGACCTCCACCCCCTCCCCTCCCCCCCTCACCAAAACCACCCCCCGGGGGGCAGGGCGGCTGCTGCCACCCACCCCCTCCCCCACCCCCGCCCCTCCCCCATCCAACAGGAAAGGGGTGAGAAGGGGGAGGGGCGGCTCCCCACCCCTCCCCCCAAAACCACCACCCGGGTTTGGGGGGTCGCCCCTCCCCCCCCCCCCCAGCGCCCCCCACATGGAGTTAAAGACCCTGCGGCGCCGGGGGGGGTCCCAGGGTGGGGGAAGGGCGAGGGGGCGGAGCTTCACCTCGAGGGGGAGGGGCAGTGGGGGGAGGGGCGAGATCACCCCCAACCCCCTCCCCCTCCCCCCGGGGTGTAGAGGGCGGTGACGTCAAGGGCGGGGGGAGGGGGTGGGGGGAGCGGAGGGTGAGGTGGAGCTCGGCCCCTCCCCCCCCTAACCCCTCCCCCCAACCCCCGCACGCGCCCTTCGGCGGGGGGAGGGGCCGAAGGGTGTCCCCTCCCCCCACCCGCAGCTGGAGCGCGAGGATGGGGGGAGGGGAGGGGGGTGTCCAGGGTGGGGGGCGGGGGGGGGTTGGGGGGGGGGGGTGTCCTGGGGGGGAATGGGGGAGGGGCCCCCCAAAACCTCCACCCTTAAGCTCAAGCGGAGGGAAACCGGCCCCCCCGCGTGGCCACGCCCCTCCCCCACCCCTCCGGGTTTTGGGGGGTCCCGGGGGGGCAGGAATTGGGGGGGGGAGGGGTCCCGGGTAACCAGCTCACTTTCAAGAGGGGGGGAGGGGCTGTTAAAAGGGTTGGGGGGCCTTTCCCATCCCCCCTCCCCCACTCGGAGGGGGGTGGGGGAGGGGCAGAGCCGACCATGGCAATGGGGGGGGTCCCCAAAATTTGGGCTAATTTTGGGGGGCTCAAAGCGCCCCCCAGGCTCAGGAGGAGGCGGGAACGGTCGCCCAGGTCGGGGTCCTCATCAACCCCTCCCCCCCAAACCCCAAGGGGGGTTAACCCCCCCCCCAAAAAGCCAGGAGGGGGGTGGCGGCGCTCAGCACCCCCTGAGCCCCCCCCCAGTTGGACCCCTCGCCCCAATTCCTCCCATCCCCCCACCCAGCCAGGACCCTCCTGAGGTACCCCCGGATTTGGGGGTCCCTTGAGGGGGAGGGGGATGGTGGGGGGAGTGGGGGAGGGGCTCCAAGAGGATTTTTAACACCCCCCTAATTTTGGGGGGGGGGGAGGGGGCTCTTAATACCACCCCCCTTAACACCCCCCCTAAACCCCCCCCAAAACCTTGGCCAGCTCTAATAAAAAGGGGGGGCTGCGGGGTGACCCCCCTCAACAACCTCTCTGCAGCCCCCCCCAAAATTCCGACCCCCCCTTTCAAAATCCACCCCCATCCCCCCCAACCCCCCTGACCCCCCCCCAAAATACCTCCTACAAACCACCACCCCCCTACAAAACACGAAGGGGGGGGCCAACCCCCTCCCCAAATTAGCCACCAACCCCTCTAACCACTTTTGGGGGCCCCCCTCAAATTTCACCCCGACCCCCCTGGATTTGCCCTGACCCCCCCCAAATTCCCCCTCCCCCCCCAGAGCACCAGGCTGCTGCCACCTCTAAATGGGGTAACAAGATTTGGGGGGTCTCCCCCCCGGGAAAAGGGCTGCGATGAATGAGGGGGGTAAAGGTGGGTTTTGGGGACCCCCCCTGAATTTGGGGACCCCCCTTTAATTTGAAGCCCCCTCCCCCTTGGAAGAGGCAGAGGAGGTAGAAGAGGCGCAGGGGGGGGAAAGAGGGGTGCAGGGCTAAGGAGGCTAAGCGTTTTGGGGAGGGGGGCGCCCCAAAATGAAGCCCCCCCTTTGGATGAGGCTGGCGTGGAGGGGGGCGGGGTCTCCTGTGGCATAAGGGGGGGGCCACCCCCAAATGACCCCCCCACCATGGGGGAGGAGGAGGAGCTGGGCGCTGGCAGCTGGAGTGAGGAGGAAGGTTGAGGGGGGGCTGGAAAAAAAGAGGGGGGTGTTTAGAAATTGGGGGGGGGGTGTCTTTTGGGGTTTGGGGGGGTCTGAGGGGGTCTCTGAGGTTTGGGGGGGGTCTGGGGGGAAATTGGGAGGGGGTTTACAACCCTGGGGGGGCATCAGGGGGGTGTGGGGGGGAATAATGGGGGTTTTGGGGGGGTCTTGGCGGGGGTTGAGGGGGAATTTGGGGGGGTCTGTGGGATTTGGGGGGGGGGTCACAACCCTGGGGGAGGGTCCTTGGGATTGGGGGGATTAGAAATTCGGGGGGGGTGTCCCTGGGATTTGGGGGGGCTGGGGAGGGGCTGGGGGGGCTGGAGGGGGGGGGCCACCCCCAAATTGGGACTTACCAGGTTCTGTCCCATCCTGATCACTGGGATCTGGGGGGAGGGGGAAATTGGGGGGGGATGTCAAATTTTAGGAGGAGTGTCTGGGACCCCTGACCCCCCCTAACATCCCCCCTCAAAACCCTCTGCCTCCCCTTAATTTACCCCCCCAGCCCCCCCCCCCAAAACTCACCACCCTCCAAAAAAATCCCTGACCCCCCCCCAAACTTGCTCACCCCCCCAAAAAATAAACCCCTGGACCCCCCCCCCCCAAAAATACCCCCCCTCAAAAACTCCCCCCCCAATTTACCCCCCAGCCCCCTCCAAACCTCACCCCCCCCCAAACTCCCCCCCCCCCGAATTTAGACCCCCTGAAAACCTATCCCCAAAAAAACCTCCTGATGCCCCCCCCCCCAAACTTACACTCTCCAAAAAATACCCTGGACCCCCCCCCCCAAAATTCCCCCCCCCAAAAAAACTTCCCCCCCAATTTACCCCCCAGCCCCCCCCAAAACTCACCCCCCTCCTCAGCCATCAGCAGAGCCAAGGGCAGGATCCCAGGGGGGCCCCGTTGTTGCCTCCTCAGGGGTCCCAAATTTGGGGGGGTTGAGTGGGACCCCCCCCACCCTTCGTAATTCCCTCAAGCATTCGGCTGCCGCCGCTGGGGCCCCCCGGTGACCCCCCTTGAAAGAGGAGCGCCCCAAAAACAGCTGCCCCCCCCAATCCCCCGTGGCCAGGAGGAAGCTGAGGGTGGCCAAGAGGAGGAGGGCTCGGGGGGGGCAGGGGGGGCTCGGGGGGTGGGTCAGGAGGGTCAGTAAGGCCCCCCCACCTCTCCCACTGAGCCCCCCTCCCATTTCGGGGGGGAGGAGGAGGAGGGGGGGTGCCCCCCCAAATTCCCGGGGGGACTCCAGGAGCAGCAGCAGCAGCTCGGTCTGAAATGGGGGGGGGATTTTAGGGGGGGGCAAGGGGAAGGATTTGGGGGGGGGGGCTAAGGGGGGGATTTAGAAGGGGGGGTGAGATCTGGGGGGAATTAAGGGGAGGGGGATTTTGGGGGGATTTAAGGGGGGGGATTTAAGGGGGGGATTTAGGGAGGGGGGCAGGAGTCCAGGGTCCCCCCCCCCTCACCCCAACAAGGGGGATGGGGAGACCCCCAACCCCCCCCAAAGAGCACCCAGGGACCCCCATGTCCGTCCCCCCCTTAAGGGACCCCCCAGCCCTCCCCCCTCCCCGGGACCCCAGGTCCCCCTCCCCCCCCATTAAGGGACCCAGGCCCCCCCCCCCCAAGCCCCCTCCCCCTTAAGGGACCCCCCCGAGCACCCAGGGACCCCCCAGCCCCCCCCCCTTAAGAGACCCCCCAGGACCCCCCTCCCCCCCTTCAGGCACCAGGGAGCCCCCAGCCCCCCCGGGCCCCCAGGACCCCCCGTGCCTGGTGCCGGGGCGCGGGGCGGGGCCGGCGCAGCGCGCGCAGCGGGGGGGTCCCGGTCCGGGTCCCGGGGGGGTCCCAGCGCCGCCACCAGCCGCCCCCACGGAGCCGCCGCCATGGCGGAGCCGGCGCCGGGCGGGGAGAGGGGGGGGGGAAGCGGCGCGCCTGTGACGTCACCGGGGCGCGACGGGAGCCCGAGTGCGCGGGGAGCCCGGGGGGGACCCATAGGGACCCACAGAGACCCATAGAGACCCATAGAGACCTTATAGAGACCTATAGAAACCCTATAGAGCCCCATAGAGACCCATATACCCCCATAAAGACCCATAGAGACCGTATAGAAACCTATAGAGACCTATAGAGACCCCATAGAGACCTTACAGAGACCTATAGAGGCCTACAGAGACCCTATAGAGCCCCATAGAGCCCCTATAGCGACCCAGAGAGACCTTATAGAGACCTACAGAGCCCTATAGAGCCCTATAGAGACCCAGTGAAGACCTAGAGATCCCTATATATATATACAGCCCCCCAATACCCCCCTCTAGCCCCTCTACCCCCCCATACCCTCCCATACCCCACATACCCCCCTATAGCCCACCCATAGCCCCCCCAATACCCCTCCTATACCCCCCCATACCCCAAATACCCCCCATACCCCCCTACAGCCCCCCCAATACCCCCTACACCCCCCCAATACCCCCCTATGCCCCAATACCCCCCAGCGCCCCCCTCAGGTGACCCCACTGACACCTCCCCCGCCCCCCGCCCCCTAAAAGCGTCGCGGGGTCCCCCCCGCCCCCCCCGGGGCTGTCCCGGTGCCACCGGTTGATCCGGCCCCTCCCGGGCGTCACCGCGTCCCCTCTGGAGCCCGGGGGGCCCCGGGGGGGAGGGGAGGAGCCGGGGCGGGTCCTGGCCCCGCCCCCCGAGGGGGGGGCTTTCGTTGGGGGGGGAGTCACTTCTGTGGCCCCCCCTCCATGGCCCCCCCCATGCTTAATGTGTGCCCCCCCCAGTGTCGCTATGACCCCCCCATCTCCCCTCACCCCGATGCCCCCCCAATACCCCCCACCCCCGTGACCCCCCCAGTCCCCCCCATGTCCCAATGCACCCCCAGTGCCCCCCCCAAATGCCCCTCTATATCCCCAACACCCCCCAACACCCCCCCATGTCCCCCCAATACCCCCCAACACCCCCCCATGCCCCCTCCCACACCCCCCCCCAAATTTCCCCGGCCTCCCTGCCCCCCATGGCCCCCCAACACCCCCCCAACACCCACCCATGGCCCCCCAACACCCCCCCAACACCCCCCCCCAATACCCCCCCATGTCCCAAATGCCCCCCAACACCCCCCCCATTTCCCCCCAACACCCCCCCATGCCCCCCCCCCATGCCCCCCTGCCCCCCATGTCCCCCCCCCCCAGGCCGGGGCGGGGGCTCCCCGTTATTTCCCAACCACCGTGGCGCCCGACCGACCGGCTCCTGTCATTCGGCTGCCGCACAACCGGTCTCGCCGGTCCCGGCTACACCTCACGGGGCGGGACGAGCGGGTGACGCCACGCACAACCGGAGCCTCGCCGCTCCGCACAACCCACCCGAGAGGCTCACAGTACAACCGGAGACGTCAGGTACAACCCGAGACCCTCAGGACAACCGGAGTCACTTGGCACAACCAGCTCAGTACAACCGGTGACGCTCCGCACAACCGGCACTGTGTGGCACAACCGGAGACCCTCAGTACAACCGGAGACCCTCGGGACAACCAGAGACCCTTGGTACAACTGGAGACCCTCAGTACAACCGGAGACCCTCGGGACAACCAGAGGCCCTTGGTACAACCGGAGACCCTCAGCACAACTGAAGTCGCTTGACACAACCCTCTCGGTACAACCACAGACCCTCGGTACAACCGGAGACGTGTGGCCCAAGCGGAGACCCTCGGCACAACCGGCTGTCAGGGTGACGGTGCAA
Source organism: Hypotaenidia okinawae (assembly GCA_027925045.1). Taxonomy (NCBI): domain Eukaryota; kingdom Metazoa; phylum Chordata; class Aves; order Gruiformes; family Rallidae; genus Hypotaenidia; species Hypotaenidia okinawae. Next base: position 928,023 of record BSDF01000037.1, read on the forward strand.
CCACCGGGTCACGGTGACGCTGGGATGGAGGGGGTGTTGCTGGGCGCGGTGAAGGGCTGGAGCCCTGGTGGAACCCAGTGGGATCTGGTCTGGGGATCGAGTGAGGAGCTGGGATCCAGCACTGGGACCGACTGGGGAGCTGGGATCCAGCACCAAACCTGACTGTGGATTCCGGATCTGGCACTGGAACCGACTGGGGATCTGGGATCCAGTACCAACATTGACCCAGTTCCTGGGATCTGGCACCAGAACCAACTGGGGAGCTGGGATCCAGCACTGGACCCAACCGGGAATCTGGGATCTGGTGCCAACATCGACCCAACACCTGGGATCCAGTATCAACATCGACCCAATACCTGGGATCCAGCACCGAATCCAACCAGGAATCTGGGATCCAGCGCCAGCATCCACCAAATACCCGGGATCTGGTGCCGGTATCAACCAAAGATCTGGGATCCAGTATAAATACCGACCAAATACCTGGGATACGGCGCCAAATCCAACCAGGGATCTGGGATCTGGTGCCAGTATCAGTGGAATATCCGGGATCCAGTCCCAATACCGACCAAATACCTGGGATCCAGCACCAAATCCAACCAGAAACCTGGGATCTGGTGCTAATATTGACCTAGTACCTGGGATCCAGCATCGAATCCAACCAGGAATCTGGGATCTGGTGCCGAACCTGAGGCCTCTATAGAGCATCATCCCCCACCCGCCCCGGCTGTGGGGCTCCGTCACCCATCGGGTGGGGGTAGTGGATCTCAACTGTGGGGTAGTGGATCCCAGCTCTGGGGCACCAGATCCCATCTCTGGGGCACCAGATCCCGGCCCTGGGGTACCAGATCCCCTCTCTGGGGTACCAGATCCCGGCCCTGGGACACCAGATCCCCTCTCTGGGGCACCAGATCCCGGCCCTGGGGTACCAGATCCCCTCTCTGGGGCAGTGGATCCCGGCAGTGGATCCCAGATCACCATGCCACGAGCCTTCCTGGTGAAGAAGCCGTGCGTGGCCACGGCCAAGCGCAACTGGAGCGAGTTGCCCGACGAGCAGCGGGCCGACATCTACGTACCCAGTAAGGGGGGACCCCAAATTGGGGGGGGACACCCCAAATTTGGGGGGGGTTCTGGGGGGACCCCAAATTGGAGGGGGGCTGAGGGGAGGGACCCCAAATTGAGGGGGGTGCTGGGGGGGACCCCAAATTGGAGGGAGGGGGAGGCTGGGGGTACCCTAAAACTGGGAGGGGCTGGGGGGCCCCAAAAATTGGGGTACATGAGGGGGGTACCCCGAAATTGGAGGGGTAGATGGGGGTACCCCAACATTTGGGGGGGACACGACACACATGGGGGTACATAGGGTGCCAGGGGCACCCCGAAATTGGGGGGTACATGGGGGGGGCTGGAGGGGCACCCTAAGATTTAGGGGTACTGGGGGGGGGTATATGGGGGTACCCCAAAATTGGGGGGGCAGGTTGTTTGTGGGGGTTGTCAAGGTGTTTTGGGGGGGTGGTCAGGGTGCCTTGGGGGGGGGTCAGGTTGTCTTGGGGGGGTCAGGGTGTGTGTGTGGGGTCAGGGTGTCCGACCCCCCCCCGTGTCCCCTCTGTCCCTGGGGTTTGGGGGGGGGGAAGGTGGGGGAGGGGAGCGGTGGCATCGCCCTGTCCCTCCTTCCCCACCCCCCACCCCCCGCCCCCCCCCCCGCCCCCCGGGCCCCACGCGGGCGCCACCCCATAATTTGGGGCGTCGCGGCCGGAGCCGCTCGACCGGTCGGGGGAACCCCGAAATTAGGGGGAGGGGAAGGGCCCTCCCCCTACCCCAGGGATTTGGGGGGGGGAGGAGCTGTTCCCTATGGGGGGGTAGAATTTGGGGGTGTCAAGGGGGGTGTCACTTTGGGGGGGGGTCACTGGGGGGGTAACTTTGGGGGGATCATGTTTGGGGGGCACTGGGGGGGTTATTTTGGGGGGCAACTATTGGGGGGTAGTTTGGGGGGGTCACGTTTGGGGGGGTCACTTTGGGGGGGCACTTTGGGGGTGTCAAGTGGAGGTCATGTTGGGGGGGCACTTGGGGGGGTCATTTTGGGGGAGTCATTTTGGGGGCGCAATTGGGGGGTTACTTGGGGGTATCAAAGGGGGGTCACTTTTGGGGGGTCTCTTTGGGGGTGTCAAGGGGGGGTCGTGTTCGGGGGGGGCACTTTGGGGGGGGCAATTAGGGGGGTAAGGTTTAGGGGGCTGTCACTTGGGGGGGCCCATTGGGGGGGTCACTTTGGGGGGGTCACATTGGGGGTGTCAAGGGAGGGGCATGTTTAGGGGGGTTACTTTGGGGGGGTCAGGTTTGGGGGGGTCACTTTGGGGGGACATTGGGGGGGTCACTTTGGGGGAGGGGATGTCACTTGGGGGGGCACTTTCTGGGGTATCAAAGGGGGGTGTGTGTCTCTTTGGGGGAGGGGTCACTTTTGGGGGGGGGTGTTCAAATTGGGGGGGGGTGTCAGATTGGGGGGGAGCTCAAATTCGGGGATCCCCACTGCAGGGTTGATATTGGGGGGGGGTCCCACTGGGGAATCCCATGGGGGGAGGGGATGGGATGTGGGGGACACACCACCCCCCCCCTAACCAGTGTCCCCCCTCCCCAGTCTGCCTGGGGGGGTGTCCCCTGCGCAGGGACCCTGAGCCAGCGGTGGGGGAGGCCCCCGCGTCCCCCGTGTCCCCCCTCGACATGACGCTGCCCCCCACGACCCCCGAGCCCCCCGAGCCCCCCACGGCCCCTTCCTGCACCCCAAGGGCAAGGTAAGGGGGGGGGAAGGGGGGGGCAAGGGGTCGATCTGGGGGGGCCCTGGGGGGGTCCCCAAGAGCTTGGGGGGGGTGTGTGTCTAAGGGGTGGGGGATCCCCAAAAGTGAGGGGGGGTCCTAAAGGTGCAGGGGAGGTCCCCAAGCTGGGGGGGTGTGTGGCATCCATGGGGGTCCCCAAAAGTGGGGGGGTCCTAAGAGTGGTGGGAGGTCCCCAAGCTGGGAGGACCCATCCCTGCCTGGAGCTGGGGGTCCCCAAGACTGTTGGGGTGTCCCATGACTTTTGGGGGGGGGTCCCCATGACCTGATGATCCCCAGAACTTTGGAGGGGGGTGGGGTCCTGTCGGGGGGTCCCATCCCCAAGGGTGCCAAACTGAAGGGGGAGTGGATGCCCCTGACTGGGGGGGTTCCCTATGAATTTTGGGGGGTGCTCATGACTTTTGGGGGAGTCCCCATGACCTGATGATCCCCAGAATTTTGTGGGGGGGTCCAGTGGGGGGGTCCCATGCCCAAATCTGACACCCCACCCCCCCCCCATCTCTCCCCAGGTCCCCCCATCCCTTTGGGTACCCCCATCCCGCTGGGTCTCCCCATCCCAGGGGGGTCCCAGTTGGGGTGCCCCTGGCCGGGGGGTCCCCGGGGGGCCGAGCTCTTCTCCTGCCCCGTGTGCCAGAAGAGCTTCGGGTTCCAGCGGATGCTGAACCGGCACCTCAAGTGTCACAGCGACGTCAAGAGGCACCTGTGCCCCTACTGCGGGAAGGGCTTCAACGACACCTTCGACCTCAAGCGCCACGTCCGCACCCACACCGGTGGGGGGGGTCTGGGGGGGTGGGGGGATGGGATGGGGTAAAGGGAGGTTCGGGGAGTAGGATGGGGTGGGGAGTCAGGGATGGGGTAGGATGGGGATGGGGATGGGATGGGGCTTCAACGACACCTTCGACCTCAGCGCCACGTCCGCACCCACACCGGTGGGGGGATCTGGGGAGTGGGGGGATGGGATGGGGATGGGATGGGATGGGATGGGGATGGGATGGGGATGGGATGGGATGGGATGGGGATGGGATGGGGATGGGGATGGGATGGGGATGGGATGGGGATGGGATGGGATGGGATGGGATGGGGATGGGATGGGGAGGGGATGGGATGGGATGGGATGGGGATGGGATGGGGATGGGGATGGGATGGGATGGGATGGGATGGGGATGGGATGGGGATGGGATGGGATGGGATGGGATGGGGATGGGATGGGGAGGGGATGGGATGGGATGGGATGGGATGGGGATGGGATGGGGATGGGATGGGATGGGATGGGATGGGGATGGGATGGGGAGGGGATGGGATGGGATGGGATGGGATGGGGATGGGATGGGGATGGGATGGGGATGGGGATGGGGATGGGATGGGATGGGATGGGATGGGGATGGGATGGGGATGGGATGGGATGGGATGGGATGGGGATGGGATGGGGAGGGGATGGGATGGGATGGGATGGGATGGGGATGGGATGGGAATGGGATGGGGATGGGAATGGGATGGGGATGGGATGGGGATGGGATGAGATGGGATGGGATGGGATGGGATGGGATAGGATGGGATGGGATGGGGATGGGATGGGAATGGGATGGGGATGGGATTGGGATGGGGATGGGATGGGATGGGATGGGAATGGGATGGGATGGGTTGGGATGGGATGGGATGGGATGGGATGGGATGGGGATGGGATGGGATGGGATGGGATGGGGATGGGATGGGGAGGGGATGGGATGGGATGGGATGGGATGGGATGGGAATGGGATGGGGATGGGAGGGGATGGGGATGGGATGGGGATGGGATGGGATGGGATGGGATGGGAATGGGATGGGATAGGATGGGATGGGATGGGATGGGATGGGAATGGGATGGGATGGGTTGGGATGGGATGGGATGGGATGGGATGGGATGGGATGGGAATGGGATGGGATAGGATGGGATGGGATGGGATGGGATGGGATAGAAAGGGATATGATGGGATATGATGGGATAGGTTGGGATAGTGATGGAATATGATGGGATGCAATGCGATAGGCTGGGATATGATGGGATAGGTTGGGATGGGATGGGATGGTGCTGGGCTGGGCTGGGCGGTGAAGGGATGGTGTGTTCCCCACTGAGTTGGGGCTCACCACCAAGCCCCCCTCCCTGTTCCCCTCCCCCTCCCCCCAGGCGTGCGGCCCTACAAGTGCAGCCTGTGCGAGAAGGCCTTCACCCAGCGCTGCTCCCTGGAGTCCCACCTGAAGAAGATCCACGGCGTGGCGCAGCGGCTACGCCTACAAGGAGCGGCGGGCCAAGCTCTACGTGTGCGAGGAGTGCGGGGGCACCGCCGACAGCCAGGACGCCCACCTGGCCCACCTGCGCCAGCGCCACCCCCACAGCCCCCTCCTGGCCAAGCTGGCCCGCAAAGCCGCCTCCACTTCCTCTTCCTCTTCCTCTTCCTCTTCCTCTTCCTCTTCCCCTTCTTCCTCCTCAGCTCCCCAGCCCCAGCCCCGTCTCCTTAACCCCGCCCCCCGGCTGGCTCCGCCCCCTTAGGTGGGGTGGGGTGGGGGGAGGGGGAAGGGGCTGGGTGGGGGGTGAGGGAATCCCCCGCCCCCCAAAAATGAATCCCAACTCCCCCCCCTCTTTCCACTAGGGTTTGGGGGGAATGGAGTGGGGGGAAAAGGGGGGCGTGGCTAAGGGGGTGTGGGCGTGGCCACAGGGGGTTAAACCATGCCCACTTGGTGGTTAAACCATGCCACAGGACTAAAAAGCCACCAAGGGGCCTAAACCACGCCCCCATTGGAAACCACGCCCACAAGACTTAAACCACGCCCACAGGGCTCAAACCACGCCCAAAAAGGGGTTTTTAAACCACGCCCACCGATCTTAACCCCACCCCATTGGTGTAGACCACGCCCATAGGGCTCAAGCCACGCCCACTGATTATAAACCCCGCCCACTGGGCTCAGCCCCCTGCACCCCTTGGCTCAAAGCCACGCCCCCTTCGCCCAGGGACACGCCTCCACCCCCTCCCATTGGCTGAGTGCAGCCCCCGCCCCTGGAACCACGCCCCCTTCCCCGGGCTGGCCCCGCCCCCGGCTCCTCCTCCCTCCCTCCCCCTATATAGTGGTGACCCCTCTATAAAGCTCGTGCTCATCTATAGGCGCCGCCTCCTCCTTGGGCTGGGGGGGCGGGGGGGCGTGTCCTGTCCCCTATGGGGTGTCCCCACCCCCTATAGGTGCCCCCAACCCCTATGGGGTGTCCCTGGCACCTATAGGCTGTCCCTGTCATCTATAAGTGCCCCCATCCCCTATAGGGTGCCCCTCCCCCCCGCAGATGCTCCCCCTATAGGTGCCCCCCCATGGGTGCCCCCTATAGGTGCCCCCCCATAGGTGCCCCCCCTCCAGGCACCAGGCTCGGTTAGTCCAGTCTTTATTACCCGACCCCCCCGGAGATGGGGGAGGGGCAGAGTGGGGGAGGGGCCGGCTGGGGGAGGGCCCCCCCCCACATCCCCCCTCCCCACTTTGTTCCCATGGGGCTGGGGGGGGCCCTATGTTTGGGGAGGAGGGGGGTGTGTGTGTCATGTCCCCTCCCCCCATCATCCAGTTTAATCCAGTTTGGTCACTGGTTTCCCCCTCCCCCCTCATTAACCCCCCCAGGGGTGGGGGAGGGGCATTTGGCAGCAATGGGGGAGGGGGGAGGGTAATGGGGGGAGAGAGACCCCCCCCAGATTCTCCCCTAAGGCAGCATGGCAGGGTTAATGAAATAGGGGGGGGTCTGACCCCCCCCACTCTAAAACAGGTGGTGGGGGGAGCACAAGCAGAGACCGCCCCCCAGAAATGAGGGGGTCCCCCCCCCAATTAAGACATGATCCCACCCCCAATTTAGCCCCCACCCCCTTAATTAAGGCGTACCCCCCCACTATGGGGGGAGGAGGGGTTTGTATTGGTGTGTCCCCCACCTCCCCTCAAATTGGGGGGGGGGCTGTGTCTGCTTCCCCCCCCCCAAAAAACTGGGTGCCCCCCACCCTCCCCCCAAATTAGGGTGGGGGTTCTATCCACACCCTCCCCCGTTAAAAACTGGGGCACACCCCCCCTCAATTTGGCTGGGGGTCTCTCTTAAAGGGCCAGCGTACCATTATAGTGGGGGGTGTGACGTCATAATGCGGTGACGTCATGTGGTGACGTCACTCTCTCTCAGTGATGAGGTCATCGCCCTCCAGGCTCATCCCTGGGGCTGGGTGAGGGTCTTGGGGGCGGGGGGGTGGGGGGTGTGTGTGTGTGTTGTGTGTGGTGATGTCAGGGGTGTGATGTCATAGTGTTATGTCAGGGGGCGGTGATGCGATGGTGTGATGTCATAGTGCAATGACGTCACTCTGCCTCGGCAATGAGGTCATCGCCCTCCAGGCTCATCCCCCTGGGCCTGACGTGGAGCTGGGTGAGGGTCCCAGAGGGGTGGGGGTGGGGGTGATGTCAGGGTGGCGTGATGCCGTAGTGTGATGTCATAGTGTGATGTCATCGTGCCGCGATGACGTCACTCGATCTCGGCGATGACGTCATCGCCCTCCAGGCTCATCCCAGGTTTGGATGTGGAGCTGGGTGAGGGTCCCAGCGGGGTGGGGAGGGTGACGTCAGGGGGTGGGGTGTGTGTGTGATGGGGTGTGGGTGTGACGTCATCGCGCGCGTATGACGCCACGGGGCGGCGATGACGTCACTCGATCTCGGCGATGAGGTCATCGCCCTCCAGGCTCATCCCGGGCCGCACGTGGAGCTGGGTGAGGGTCCCGGCCAGGGGCGCCGTCACCACCGTCTCCATCTTCATGGCGCTGAGCACGCAGAGCGGGTCCCCCTTGGCAACCCGCGCCCCCACCCCCACCCGCACCTCCACCACCTCCCCCGGCATCGGGGCGCCCACCCGCCCCCGCGCCCCCCGGGAGGCCTTGGGGTGCACGTGCATCTCCTGGGGGGGGGGAGGAGGAGGATTTGGGGGGGATAGGGGGGGAGTGGGGGGAATTGGGGAGAGGGGGAGATTGGGGGGGGAATTGGGGGGGGAGGGGGCGGGTGGGGGGAGGGAGAATTGAGGGGGGAATTGGGTGGGGGGAGGAAATTGGGGGGAGGAGGGAAGTGGGGGAGGGGGAATTGGGTGGGGATTGGGGAGAGGGGAAGATTGGGGGGAGGAGGAATTAGGAGGAGGGGGAATTGGGGGGAAAAAGGGAAGAAAAAGGGGTTAAAAAAGCCAAACTTCCCCAAATCACCCCCCAAACCCCCCTCAGCCCCCCAAATCCCCCCCAAATCCCCCCCAGCCCCCCCATTCAACACCTGGGTGTCCCACGTGAGGATGGAGCCCAGTTGCCCCACGAACCCCAAGGAAACCTCCCCCATCACCCCCTGAACCCCCCTCAGACCCCCCAAATCCCCCTCAACCCCCCCAAAATCCCCCTCATCCCCCCCAGGCCCCCCCCGGCCCCCCACCTTGAGGGCCTGGGTGTCCCGCACCAGGATGGAGCGCAGCTGCCCGTTGAGCTCGAAGAAGACCTCGCGCTGCCCCGCGGCGTTGAGGTCACCCAGCGCCAGCGCCTTGATGTGCAGCGTCTTCCCCCGCTCCAGCTCCACCTGGGGGTCCAGGGGGGTGGCAGGGGGGACAGGGGGTGGCAGGGGGGGACGGGGGGGCAGGGGGGTGACAGGGGTAGGAGAGTGTGCAAGGGGCGTGCAAGGGGTGTGGAAGGGGTAGGGGAGTGTGCAAGGGGTGTGAGAGGGGGTGAGAGGGGTGACAAGGGGGTGACAGGGTGGGTGACAAGGGGGTGACAAGGGGGTGACAGGGAGTGTTCAAGGGGTGTGAGTGGGGTCCCAGTCTCAGTCCCTCCCAATCCCTTCCCAGCCCCCTCCCAGTACATCCCAGTCCCCTCCCAGTCCCCCCAGTGACCCTCAGTCCCATCCCAGTGCCTCCCAGTCCCTCCCAATCCCTTCCCGGTCCCTCCCAATCCCCTCCCAGTGCCTCCCAGTCCCTCCCAATCCCTTCCCAGTCCCTCCCAGTCCCCTCCCAGTGCCTCCCAGTCCCCTCCCAATCCCCTCGAACTCCTCAGCGATGGCGGGTCCCTCGAGGAAGAGGCGGGTGCCCAGGCAGGAGACGGGGCCGAAGGTGGAGGTGAAACCCCGAAACTCCTCGTAGACTTTGGGGTACAGGGCGGCCGAGAGCAGCTCCTCGGGGCTGGGGGGACCCCGTGACGCCCTCCCAGCTCCTTCCCCAGCGCCTCAAAATCCAGGGGGGCAGAGAAGCCCCCGGACGCCCCTCAACCCGGGGGAGATCCTTCAGGACCTGGGGGGGCGGGGGAAGAAGGGCTGTTGGCATGGCAACCGGCATCCTGCCCTGGGGGTTGTTGCTAGGGGCTGGTGCCATGGCAACCAGCTTCTGGGACTCGTTGCTAGGGTTGGGTGCCATGGCAACCAGCTTTAGGATCCGTTGCTAGGGTCGGGTGCCATGGCAACCAGTTTCTGGGACCCGTTGCTAGGGGCTGGTGCCATGGCAACCAGTGTAGGACCCATCCCAGGGCCTTCCATTCCTTCCTGCTGTCCCCCAGTGCCTCCCAGTGCCTCCCAGTCCCCTCCCAGTGCCTCCCAGTCCTTCCCGCTGCCCCGCAATCTCCTCCCAGTGCCTCCCAGTCCCCCTCCCAACTCACCCTGGAGCGGAAGGGCTCTGGGAAGCCCCCCGGGGGGTCCCAATGTGCCCCTGGAGGAACTCCACCACGGACTGGGGGAAGGAGAGCTCGTCCGCCCGCGCCTCCACCTCCTCCCGGCCCAGCCCGTTCTGCACCATGAACTGCGCCAGGTCCCCCACCACCTTGGAGGACGGGGTCACCTACAGCCCAACACACACCCCCCCGGAGGGCGTCACCCCAACGGCAGCACCTCCAGGGGTCACCTACAGCCCAACACACACTCCCCCAGAGGCGTCACCCCAACGGCAGCACCTCCAGGGGTCACCTACAGCCCAACACACACCCCACCGGAGGCGTCACCCCAGCGGCGGCACCTCCAGGTGACAACATCTCACCCCATGGAGACCACCCTATGGAGATCACCACCCCATGGAGACCACTCACCTCATGAAGACCACCTACCCCCTGGAGACCACCCCATGGAGACCACCCACCCCACAGAAACCACCCATCCCACCCCATGGAGACCACCCATCCCACCCCATGGAGGCCATCCTATGGAGACCACCCACCCCATGAAGGCCACCTACCCCATGGAGACCACCCACCCCATGGAGACCATCCCATGGAGACCACCTACCCCACAGAGACTACCCCCACGAAGACCCAACCCCCTCTGCCCCTCCCCACCTTGATGAGGTCCCCCAGGAGCTTGTTGGCCTCGGCGTAGGCTCTCTTGACCTCCTTGAACTTGTGGCCCAGCCCCATGGCGTGGGCCTGGAAGTGGAGGTTGGTGTATTGTCCCCCCGGGATCTCGTTCTCGTAGACGTCGGCGTTGCCGGACTTCATGGTGGCCGTGCAGTCGAAGGCGGCGTAGAGACCCCGCGCCCCCTCCCAGTACTCGCTGTACTCAAACACCTTCTCCAGGGAGATGCCTGAGAAGGGGTGTGGGGGGAGAGCACCCATGGGTGGGGGGCTGGTCAATGGCGGGGGGCACCCATGGGGTTAGGGGGTGATGGGCACCATGGGTTGGAGAAGGTGGGGAGCACCCATGGGGTTGAGGGGCACCATGGGTTGGAGAAGGTGGGGAGCACCCATGGGGTTGGGGGGCACCATGGGTTGGAGAAGGTGGGGAGCACCCATGGGGTTGGGGGTTAATGGGGTTGAGGGGCACCCATGGGGCACCATGGGTTGGAGAAGGTGGGGAGCACCCATGGGTGGGGGGCTGGTCAATGGGGGGGGGCACCCATGGGGTTAGGGGGTGATGGGGTTGAGGGGCACCATGGGTTGGAGAAGGTGGGGAGCACCCATGGGGTTGGGGGGTGATGGGCACCATGGGTTGGAGAAGGTGGGGAGCACCCATGGCGGGGGTCTGCGCAATGGGGGGGCACCCATGGGGTTAGGGGGTGATGAGGTTGAGGGGCACCATGGGTTGGAGAAGGTGGGGAGCACCCATGGGGTTGGGGGTTGATGGGCACCCACGGGGGTGATTGGGCTCCCCAACCCTGGTGCCACCTCCAAAGCCACGGTGGCACCTCCCCTACCCCAACTTTGGGGCGGTGGGCTGGGTGTCTGTGTGTCCCCCACCCCCCCTTACCCGTGTCCAGGGGCGTCCCGCGGGCGCAGGCCACCACGGCGCCCATGCTGGGCTGGGAGGTCATGCCAGACATGGCGTCCACGGCCACGTCCACCACGTCGGCGCCGGCGTTGGCGGCCGCCAGCATGGAGGCGACGCCGGCGCCCGCCGTGTCGTGGGTGTGGATGTGGAGGGGCACCTGGGGGAACCGGTCCCGAAGGGCCCCCACCAGCAGCCCGGCCGCCGCCGGCGTCAGCAGCCCCGCCATGTCCTGGGGGGTGGGACATCAGGAGGGGGTCAACGGGGGTCAATGGGGGTCATCAAGGGGTCAGTGGGGGTCAATGGGGCTCAACGGGGTCATCAAGGGGTGATGGGAGAGGAGATATGGGTCATGGGGAGCAATGGGGTTCATCAGGGGTCATGGGGAGAAGATGTGGGTCATCAGTGGGTAAAACCCCCCAGATCCCCTCTCCACCACCCCCAATCCCACCAAACTCCCCCTAGATCCCCTCTCCACCACCACCAATGCCCCCATACCCCCCAGATCCCCTCCAAACCCACCCAGATGCCCTCTCCAACCCCTCCAACCCCACCAAACCCTCCTAGATCCCCTCTCCACCACCTCCAAATCCCCCAAATCCCCTCTCCATCCCCTCCAACCTCCCCCCAAACCCTCTTGAGACCCCTACCCCCCTCCCCCCAAGCCCAAACCTTGATGCAGAGGATGTGGGTGCCAGCAGCCACCAGCTCCTTGGCCAGGTCCAGGTAATAGTCCAGGGTGTACTTGGTGCGGGTGGGGTCGGCCACGTCCCCGGTGTAGGACAGGGCGGCCTCCACCACGGCCCCCGCCCGCCCCGCGGCCTCCACCCCCAGCAGCAGGTTGGGGAGGTAGTTGAGGGCATCAAAGACCCGGAAGATGTCCATCCCGTTGGCCACCGCCACCTCACAGAACCTGGGCGGGGGATAAGGGGGAGTTGGAGGGGATGGAGAGGGGATCTGGGGGGGTTTGGAGGGGATGGAGGGGATGGAGAGGGGATCTGGGGGGGTTGGGGGGGTTGGAGGGGATGGAGAGGGGATCTGGGGGGGTTTGGGGGGGATGGAGGGGATGGAGAGGGGATCTGGGGGGGTTTGGGGGGGTTACAGGGGATGGAGAGGGGATCTGGGGGGGGTTTGGAGGGGATGAAGAGGAGATCTGGGGGGGGCTTGGAGGGGATGGAGAGGGGATCTGGGGGGTTGGAGTGGAAGGAGAAGGGATTTAGGGGGTTTGGGGTCCCCCCATCCAGCCCATGTCCCCCCCACCCCCATCCCATGTCCCCCCATCCCCCCAGGTCCCCTCATCCCTCCCCATGTCCCCCCATTTCCCCATGTCTCCCCATCCCCCCTCCCCCCATCCCCCCAGGTCCCCTCATCCCTCAATATCCCCCCAATCTTCCAACATCCCCCATCCCCCCCAGGTCCCTCCCCTCCCCCCTTCCCCAGCCCCTCCCCCACCGGTAGACCACGTTGTCGGGGTAGTTGGTGTAACCCACGGCGTTGGCCCCTCGTAGAAGCATCTGGAAGGGGATGTTGGGGACCAGGCGCCGCAGCTCCCGCAGCCGCTCCCAGGGGCACTCGTGCAGGAACCTCATGGCCACGTCGAAGGTGGCGCCTGGGCGGGGCCAGAGCTGAGCCACGCCCCCTCCCCGGGGAGCCACGCCCCCAATGGATAAGCCCCACCCCCATCCAAGCCTTCCCCCCTCCCCCCAAGCCTTGTTCACACCACACCTGCTGCTCACCAGGCAAGCCCCGCCCACCATTAAGCCCCGCCCAAGCCACACCCACCCCGCTGAGGCCATGCCCACCCCATCAGACCCCACCCATCACAAGCCCCCCCCATCAGACAATGCCAATCAACCCAGCGCCCACCGGAGATGTCAATCATCCTGAAGCCACGCCCCCTCCCATCGCCCTGAGGGCACACCCCCCAGCCCTGCCAATCACCTTCTGGCCCCACCTCCACAGGCCCTGCCAATCACCCTGAAGCTCCATCCCTTCAGCCCCACCAATTACCCCAAGGCCCCGCCCCATGACCTGCCAATCACCCCAAGACTCCTCCCCATAACCTGCCAATCACCCTGAGACCCCACCCCCTTAACCCCCACCCTCTTAAGCCCCGCCCCTCACCTCTCCAGGTCTCCATGCTGCAGAGGGTCTGAGGGAAAGTCCCGCATGTGGCCCCACCCTGGTAAGCCCCACCCCTCGAGCCACACCCTCTTAAGCCCCACCCTCTTAAGCCCCGCCCCTCACCTCCCCAGGTCTCCATGCTGCAGAGGGGGCTGAGGGCATGGGCCACGAAGGGGGCGACCCCCGCCAGGTCCCACGTCTGTCACCACCCCTCCCGACCCCACCCCCTTAAGCCCCGCCCCCATAGGCCCCACCCCCCTAGGCCCCGCCCCTCACCTCCCCAGGTCTCCATGCTGCAGAGGGGGCTGAGGGCATGGGCCACGAAGGGGCGACCCTCGCCAGGTCGCGGGTGCGCACGCGGGTGGCCAGCAGCGACTGGTGGGCGTCGCGGAAGGTGGTGTCGGTGAGCAGGAGCCCCCGGTGGCCCCGCAGCGCCCGGGCGAAGCCCGACGGGCCCTCCCGCTCCAGCACCGCCCGCAGCCCCGGCGGCGGCGGCCCTACGGCAGCGCCAGCACGTCAGCCACACGCGTGACGGGAACGGGAGGGGAGGGGAGGGGGGTGGCGGGCACATGGCGTGTCATACGGGTGTCGTGACAGGCACATGGCACGTCATACGTGTGTCATGCCATGTGCACACACATGCCAAGCACGTGGCATGTCACACATACGTCATGCCAGGCACACATCATGTCCTGCACACGCCAAGCACATGGCATGTCATACATATGTCATGCCAGGCACATGCCAGGCACATGGCACAAAAGGCACACGCCATGTCAGGCACACACCAAGCACATGCTAAGCACATGCCGAGCTCACACCAAGCACACACCAAGAACACGCTAAGAACATGCTAAGCACACGCCGAGCTCACCCATGGGCACTGGGGGGGTTGGGCTCCACCAGAGCCGCTTTGGCCTTGACGGGCAGGGGGGTGCTGGGGCCATTCACCATCACGTGACCTGGGGGGGGGGGAGCACGTGGTCAGGGGGTGGGACCCTCCCAAAAAAACCCCCAGGGAACCCCAAGACCCCCCCAGCCACCCCAGAAACTCCCTTAAGATCCTCCAGAGCCCCTCAGGATCCCCAGAGACCCCAAAGACCCCCAAAGATCCCCCCCCGACACCCCAGGACCCCAAGAGCCCCCCAGGAACACCCAAGGACCCCCAGGACATCCCAGAGTCCCTCAGGATCCCCCAAAACCCCCTCAAGACCCCCTGGAGCAACTCAGAACCTCCAGAGCCCCCCCAAGGACCCCTGAGAGCCCCCCAGCCCCCCTCCAAGAGTCCCAAAGGGCACCCCAGGACCCCAAGAGCCACACTAGGCACCCCAGGACCCCCACAGGCCCCCCCAAGAACCCCTCAGGACACCCCAGATCCCCTGCAGACACACCCAGACTCCCCCCAAGAGCCCACCAGACTCCCCCTGGATGTCCCCAGAGCCCTCCTGGACACCCCAGAGGCCCCCCAAGGACCCCCAAAGACACCCCCCCCCCAGGACCCTCCAGATCTCCTCAGGACCCCTCCAGACCTCCCCCCGCCCCCCCAAGCCCCTTACCCAAATAATGGAGCAGTTTCTGGGCCCGATTCTGTCCGGGCCGGAGGTGGAAGAGTTCTGGGTTCTCATCGATGAACTGGGTGTCAGCGACCCCCCCAAAAACTGGGGGTGCGCCAGCACGTTCTGCAGGAACGGGATGTTCGTCTGCGCCAGACGTGGCCGTCAGCGTGCGAGGCACGAGGGGGAAGGGGGCTTTGCACGCCCCTCCCCCTCCCCGTGCCATGTACAGGGGGGTCTGGGGGTCTGTCGTGCCATGAGAGACCACCAAACCCCCCCGTACATGGCACTGGGACCCCCCATGAGACATGAGAGGCCCCCAATCCCCCCAGTATGTCACACCAGGAAGGCCTCGTGCAACGCAAGAGCCCCCCCAGCCCCCCTGTACCCCACACCAGGACCCCCATGTATCACATGGGAGCCCCCCGACCCCCCCCCGAGACCCTCGTGTACAACACAAGAGCCCCCCATTCCCACCCCATGTCACCCCAGGACCCCCCTGTGTAGCACAAGAGCCCCCCAACCCCCCTGCACCCCACACCAGGACCCCCTTGTGAGACACAAGAGCCCCCCAACCCTCCTGTACCCCACACCAGGACCCCCATATGTCAGACAAGAGCCCCCCAACCCCCCCATATGTCACCTCAGGACCCCCCTGTGTGGCACAAGAGCCCCCAATCCCCCTGTACCCCACACCAGGACCCCCTTGTGCGACACAAGGGCCCCCCAACCCCCCTCCCCACTCCCTCCCCCCCCCAGCCCCTCCTGGGGCGTGGCACCAGGACCCCAGCCCCACCTTGACCCCCCGGATGCGGAACTCGGCCAGCGCCCGGCTCATCTTGGCGGCGGCGGCCGGTTGGTCGGGGCCGTGGGCCACCACTTTGACCAGTAAGGAGTCGTAGTGGGGGGAGATCAGGGCCCCTGGAAGGCGGAGGCTCCGTCCAGCCGGATCCCCATCCCCTCGCCGCTGCGGAACACCTATAGGCACCCATAGGGAACCCTATGGGCACCCACTGCTATAGGGCAGGCACCCACACACCCCATAGGGGCACCCCCATCACCCTATAGGCACCCCTGGAGGGTCCCAGGGGTGATGCCATAGGGGGTGTTGGTGGGGGGTGTCCCATACTGGTGGTGCCATAGGGTGATGCCATGCTGGGGGTCCCATTCTTGGGGTCCTATGGTTGATGCCCCATGGAGGGGGTGGGGTCCCACGGGGACACCCCTCCAACACCTCACAGCCAGGAGTCCCACGGGTGTGTGTGAGGGGGTATCTGAGGGTTCCGGGGGGTGTGATCCGAGGGGAGGGGGTGTGATCCGAGGGGAGGGGGTGTGATCCGAGGGGAGGGGGTGTCAGCTGAGGGGGGGGTGTCAGCTGAGGGGGGTCACCTCGATGCGCCCGGTGTCGGGCTGGAAGCCGCGGGCAGGGTCCTCGGTGGTGACCCGGCACTGGATGGCGCAGCCGTTGACCCGGATCTTGTCCTGCCTCAGCCCCAGCTCGGGCAGTGACCGGCCTGCAGCCACCTGCAGCTGAGCGTGGACCAGGTCCACGCTACCAGGGGGTCACCCACAGCCCCCCACCGCCCCCCAAAATGAGGGGGCGGGGGCTGTGGGAACCCCTTCCCCAAATAAACCAGCCGGAGCATCCTGTATCCCAACCGGCATCCTCAGCATCACCCCAGGACCAGACACCCTGGGACCCCCCCCAAATAGCCCAGTGACCCCCCCCAAATAGCCCAGAGACCCCCCAGACAACCCAGTGACACCCCAAAATAGTAGGGGGAGGGCATGGAGACCCCCCCCCAAGTCACATCATCCCCCCCATCCCCAAATAAAGCAGCCGGAGCATCCTGTATCCCAACCGGTATCCCCAGCATCACCCCAGGACCAGACACCCTGGGACCCCCTAAATAGCCCAGAGACCCCCCCCAATAACCCAGTGACCCCTCAGACACCCTGGGACCCTCCCCAAATAGCCCAGTGACCCCCCAGACACCCTGGGACCCTCCCCAAATAGCCCAGTGACCCCCCAGACATCTCAATACCCCCCTCAAACATCCCAGTTCAACCCAGTACCCCCCCCAAAACACCCATAATCCCCCATAAACTTCCCAGTACCCCCTCAAACTTCCCATAAGCCCCCCAGGCACCCCAGTACAACCCAGTAACCCCCCCAAACTTCCCAGTATCCCCCCCAAACATCCCAGTACAACCCAGTATCCCCCCCAAACTTCCCAGTGCCCCCCTCAAACTTCCCAGTATCCCCCTCAAACATCCCAGTACCCCCCTCAACCCCCCCCCCAAACATCCCTCACCCCCCAAATCCCCCCCCCAGGCCCCCCCTCACTCGGTGATCTCCTCGGTGACCGTGTGCTCCACCTGCAGCCTGGAGTTGACCTCGATGAAGTAGTAACCCCCCTGGTCCACCAGGAACTCCACTGTCCCAGCGTTCTCATAGCCCACCTGTGGAGACACCCCCCCCAAAATCACTGGGGTGCCCCCCCCAATCATAACACCCCCCCCCCAATCCTTGAAGAGAAGGATGGGATGGCTTGGAGGGGGTGGGGGGTGTGCAGCACCCTGAACTTGCACCTATTGTTTTTTGGGGGTGCCCCCCCCAACTCCTGGGACCCCCCAATATGGTCCCTTAGACCTCCTCATGGTGCTTTGGGTCCCTCCTGGGTGATGCCCCCCCCCCCCCAAAGTCCTGGGTACTCCAACTCCTGGGACCCCCCACCCTGCCCCCTGCCATGGTTCTTTGGGTCCCTCCCAGGTGCCTCCCTCAAACACCTGGGACCCCAAGACCCTGCTGTGCCCCCCCATCATCCCTCCCAGGTGCCCCCCCAACCCCTGGGGGGCATCGGGGGGGTACCCCAATATTCCCCCCCACCAATCCCCCCATCCGCCCCCTTTCCCCCGCCACATCCCAGCATCCCCTCAACCCGCATCCCATTTCCCCCTCTCCCACCACCTCCTACCCCCTCCCCAATTTTTTTTTGGGGGGTACCCCAATACTCCCACCCTCCCCAAACCCCCCCATTCCCCCCTCTTCCCCCTCCATCACCCCTACTTCCCCCCCCATCACCTCCTTCCTCCCCCAGCATCCCCTCACCCCGCATCCCATTTCCCCCACCTCCCACCACCTCCTAGCCTCCTCCCCCCCCCCCGATTTTTTTGGGGGGGTCCAGGGGGTACCCCACTACCTGCTGGGCCAGGCGGACGGCGTCGCTGGCCAGGCGGGCGCGCAGGGGGGGCCAGGCGGGCGGCGGGCGCGATCTCCACCACCTTCTGGTGCCGGCGCTGGATGGAGCAATCCCGCTCGTGCAGGTGCACGATGTTCCCGTGCTGGTCCCCTTTATTTTGGGGGGGGACACCCCAAAATTAACGGGGGGACACCCCAAAACCCTCCCCCTACTACACCCCTAGGCTCAAGCTGCCCAAACCCCCTAAAACCCCTCAAGACCCCCCCCAAAAACCCCTGTGACGCCCCGAAAGCCCTCAAGACCCCCCCAAAACCCCTCAAGACCCCCCCTAAAAGCCCTGTGACCCCCCAAAAGCCCTCAAGACCCCCCAAAAGCCCTCTAATCTCCCCTAAGACCCCTCAAGACCCCCCAAACCCTCCCATGACCCCCCAAAAACTCTCTGCGACCCCCTCAAATCCCCCAAGAACTCCCTATACAACCCCTAAAGCTCATGCAGGTGCACGATGTTCCCATGCTGGTCCCCTTTATTTTTGGGGGGGACACCCCAAAATTAACGGGGGGACACCCCAAAACCCTCCCCCTACTACACCCCCAGGCTCAAGCTGCCCAAAACCCCCCAAACCCCCTATGAATTCCCCATAAAAGCCCCTAGAGACTCCCCCCAAAACACCTCTACCCACCCCAAACCCCTCAAGACCCTCCTAAAACCCCTCAAAACCCCCCCATGGCCCCCCAAAAACTCTCTGTGAACCCCAAACCCCCCTGTGGCCCCCCAAATCCCGTACCCAGGATCTGGACCTCGATGTGGCGGGGCCGCTCGATGAATTTCTCCACGAAAAGGGCCCCGTCCCCAAAAGCCGCCAGAGCCTCTGAGGAGGCACGGGTGAAGCTCTCCTCCAGCTCCTGGGGGGCACCCCAAAATCGTGGACAGTCCCCCCCCCAAATATCCAGGGGGTCCCCCCACCCATCGGGGTCCCTCCCACCCATTAGGGTCCCTTGGGGAGGACTCAGTCCCTCAAGGAACTCCTGGGTCACCAGCAAACCCTGGGGTCCCCCTCCAAAAAGATTGGGACCCCCCAAATTCAAGGGGGGTGTCCCAGAATCTGGGGTCCCATGTCAGGGTCTGGGGTGGGGGTTCCAGGGATTTTGGGGTCCTATAGGGGGATCCCAGGGATATGGCGGTCCCATTTGGGGGTCCCATGTGGGGGGCGGGTCATAGAGGGGTCCCAGGGTTTTGGGGGTCCCATGTGTGGGGAGGGGTCATAGAGAGCTCCCAAGGATTTGGGGGATCCCATGGGGGATGGTTTCCCTCCCCGCCCCGCCCCTCGCAGAGTTTGGAATTTGGGGTCCTACGATGGATGGGGGGGGGTTAGGGGAGGGGGTTGGGGGCTAGGGTGGGGTTGGGGGTTAGGGGGAGTGGGGGGTTAGGGGAGTGGATTGGGGGTTTGGAGGGGGTTGGAGGGTTAGGGTGAGGGGGTGGGGGGGTTGAGGGGGTTAGGGGAGGGGGTTGGGGGTTTGGGGGGGTTGGGGGGTTAGTGGAGGGGGTGGGGGGTTGGGGGGGTACCTGTGGGGAGCGGACCACCCTCATGCCGCGGCCGCCGCCGCCGTGAGCCGCCTTGAAGATGACGGGGAAGCCGACGCGCAGCGCGAAGTCCCGCGCCTCCTCCAGCGACCCCACCGGGGACGGGGTCCCTGGCACCACCGGGACCCCTGGGGGGCAAGGGGGCAGCAGTGACACCCCCAGACCCCTCCACACCCCCCAGGGCCCCTAAATCCCCTAGAAACATTCCCCCCCCCCAAAAAAAACCCCCAAGAACTTCCCTGAAAAGCACCTATGACTCCCCCCACACCACCCCCTCCCCAAAACCCCCCCGTGACCCTAAGGACACCCCCAAATCCCCCAGAACCCCCCCAAACCCCCCCAAGACACCCCCCCAAAACCCCTCCATGACCCCTCAAGCCCCCCAAAAAACCCCCTATAAACCCAAGGACACCCCCAAATCCCACAGAACCCCCCCAAACCCCTCTGATCCCTTTAAAACGCCTCAAGACACCCCCCCCCCCCCAAAATCCCCCCATAACCACAAGGATACCCCCAAATTCCCCAGAAACCCCTCAAGGCCCCCCCAAAACCTCCCCATGGCCCCTCAAGGCCCCCCAAAACCCTCTATAACCCCAAGGACACCCCCAAATCCCAGAGAACCCCCCCAAACCCCCTCAAGACTCCCCCAAACCCCCTCAAGACTCCCCCAAAACCCCCAAGAACTTCCCCTAAAAGCCCTTACAACCCCCCAAAACCTCTCAAGACCCCCCCAAAACCCCTCTAGCCCCCCCAACACCCCCCCATGACCTGCCCAAAACACCTCTAACACCCCCCAACCCCTCCCCACCCCCACCCCCCGACCCCCACCTGCAGCGACAGCGATGGCCCGAGCTTCTACTTTGTCCCCCATCTTTCGGACGACCTCGGGGGGGGTCCCACAAACCGGACCCCCGCGTCCAGACAGGCCTGGGCAAAGTCAGCTCGCTCCGACAGGAACCCGTACCCTGGGTGGATGGCATCCACCCCGTTCTCCTGGGGACAGGGGGGCAAAAAGGGGGTTGGGGGGGTTATGACACAGCCCCCCCCCCCCCCCAGTTTTGGGGTGATTACATCCTGATGGGATCTGGATATACCTCCACTGATGTGCCCCCCCCCCCCCCTAAAAAATCCGCTGCTCCTGCAACCCCCACCCCCAGCACCCCCAAGTCCCCCTGCCCTGTGGTCCCCCAAAATATCGCCCCCATAGTGTCCCCAGTCCCCCCAATACCCCCCCAGAGGATCCCTCCTCAACCCCCCCACCCATCCCAGAGTCCCCAGGTCCCCCCATCCCCTTCCACCCCTCTACCTCCCACCCCCCCCCAAATATCACCCCCAGAGTGTCCCCAATCGTGCCCTCCTCAAATACCCCCTATAGTGTCCCCAATCCCCTCCAATTACCCCCCAGAGGGTCCCTCCTCACCCCCCCAGGGTAGGCCTGGATGCGGGGCAGGCCTCTCCCCACCAGGTAGGCCTCGCCATCCCTCCCCACCCCCCAAACTCCATCCCCTAACCCCCCCACCCCATGACCCCCCTCAAACCCCCCTTTTTAGGGGGGGGGATATGTGTGTGTGTTACCTGTGCCACACGGATGATGTCAGGGATGTGGAGGTAGGCCTGGACGGGGGCAGGCCTCTCCCCACCAGGTAGGCCTCGTCGGCCTTCTGCCGGTGCATCTGGCCCGTGTCCTGCTCTGAGTACACGGCCACCGTCCGGATCCCCAGCTCCGTGCAGGCCCGGAACACGCGGATGGCGATCTCACCTGGGGTTGGGGACACGGTGGAGGGGACATGGGGACAGGTCTGGGAGGTATTGACCCCGTGGGGACAGCCCCTGGGTGCTCCATGGGGATAGAGGGACACCATGGCCTGGTGGGGACATGGGGATGGGGACACACCAACCCAATGGGGACACAGTGGAAGGGAAATGGGGACAGGTCTGGGGGGTATTGACCCCGTGGGGACAGCCCCAGGGTGCCTCATGGGGATAGAGGGACACCATGGCCTGGTGGGGACATGGGGACACCCCGTCCTGGTGGGGACGTGGGGATGGGGACACACCAACCCAATGGGGACATGGGGAGGGGGACACGGTGGAGGGGACATGGGGACAGGTCTGGGGGGTATTGACCCCGTGGGGACAGCCCCTGGGTGCTCCATGGGGATAGAGGGACACCATGGCCTGGTGGGGACATGGGGATGGGGACACACCAACCCAATGGGGACATGGGGAAGGGGACACGGAGGGGGGACATGGGGGCAGGTCTGGGGTGTATTGACCCCGTGGGGACACGCCATGGGGACACAGGGACACCCCGTCCTGGTAGGGGTGCAGGGATGGGGACATGGGGATGGGGACACCCTGAGAATATGCTGACCCAATGGGGACACCCCTAGGACACCCCATGGAGACACGGTGGGGACACCCTATATTGGTGGGGACACGGGGATGGGGACACACCAACCCGATGGGGACACCTCAGGACACCCCATCCCCCTGGGGACACCTTGGGGACACCCCATGGGGACACGGTGGCGGGGGGATGGGACACACAGTGGGGCTGGGGGGACCCTGGGGTGGGGTTGGGGGGAAGGACAAGGAGGGGAGCCGGGGGACATTGAGAGGGATCCGGGGGGGGGCACATTGGGGGCAGGGGCAAGGGGGATGGAAGAACCTGGGGGGTATTCGGGGGGCGGGTCTTAGGGAGGGTCCCAGGGGGATATTCCAGGGGGATTCAGGAGGGTATTTAGGGGCTCCCAGGGGGTATTTTAAAGGGGGTCTTAGGGGGGTCCCAGGGGGATATTTGGGAGGGGGTCCCGGGGTCAGGGTGACCCATAGGTGGGGGGTTACCCCCCCAGCCCCCCCACTCACCCCTGTTGGCCACCAGGACCTTGCGGAGGGGCTGGTAGGTGACCCCTCGAGTGAGCTGGGGGGTCCCCGCACCCCCAGGAGGGTGCGACCCCCGCGGGGAGGCACAGCCGCAACATCTGCAGGGGGAAGAGGTTGGGGGGGGGATTTAGGGGGGTGGGAGGGGTCCCACCTCAGTTCAGAGCCCCCCCAAACCCCTCCCCCCAGCACAACCCTATAGGAGCCACTAGAGAATCTCCCCCCCCCCAAATTCCAACCACCCCCCCACCCCCAGCAGGGTGGCTGCTGACCTTTGTCCCAGTGCCCCTTGACACCCAGGCCCCCATCCCCCCCCATCACCTTTCCCCCTGTGACCTTTGACCCCCAAAACACCCAGGAGGGGACCCAGGCGTCCCTCCCCCCACCCCCCCGAGTCCCAGCACAACCCTATAGGAGCCACAAGAGCCCCCCCACTCCCCTCACAAGCCCTCCCCAGCCCACCCCCTCCTTGCACACTCACCCCCCTCCTTGCACAAGCACCTTCTCCAGCAGCTCCCCTTGCACAAGAGCCCCCCCTCACACCCCCCTCTTGCACAAGCCCCCCTCTTGCACACCCCCTCCTTGCACAAGAGCCCCCCCATCCCCCTCACAAGCCCCCCCTTACACACTCACCCCCTCCTTGCACAAGCACCTTCTCCAGCAGCTCCCCTTGCACGCTCACCCCTTGCACGCTCACCCCTTGCACGCTCACCCCTCGCACCCCCCTGAGCCGGGCAGGTCTGGACTGGCTGCCACCCACCCGCCCTCGCACGCCCAGCCCCCCCCCCCCACCGCCCCCTCAGGGTTTCTGGGTCAATCATTGACCCAACGGGGCAAAGTCCAACCCCCCCCACCCCCCACCCTCTCCCACCCCCCAACCCCCCCCCCCCCCCAGGGTACCTATAGCCCCATATGGCACCGAACTGGGAACACTGGTTTATACTGGTGGCTCTAAGAGGGGGTGGTTTGAGGCTCTAAGGGGTTGGTCTATGGGGGGGAGGCGATATAGGGGGGCCTGGTCTATTTTGGGGGGGGGGGGTGGCCCCATAGGGGGGGTCCTAGACCCTATAGAGGACTTGGGGGGCATGTCCCTATAGGGGACCTGGTCTATAGGGGGGAGCCTGGCTCTATAGAGGGCTGGGGGGTGGAGATGTCCCTATAGGGGGGTCCCAGGCCCTGTGTGGGGCTGGGGTGAATGTCCCTATAGGGGGTCCCAGCCCATATGGGGGTCCTGGGGGGAGATGTCCCTATAGGGGACCTGATCTATAGGGGGGTCCTGGTCCTTATGGGGGTCCTGGGGGGCGGGATGTCCCCATAGGGGGGTCCCAGGCCCTGGGAGGCTCTGGGAGGAGTCCCCATGGGGGTCCCAAGCCCAATGGGGGGGCTGGGTAGGGGTGTCCCTATAGTGGGGGGTCCCTATGGGGGTCCCAGGCCCGGGGGAGGCTGGGGGGGGGATGTCCCTTTGGGGGGGATCCCTATGGGGACCCCAGGCCCTGTGAGGGGTCCCCATGGGGGTCCCAGGCCCCTGGGGGTGCTGGGGGGGGTGTCCCTATAGAGGGTCCCTATAGACCCCGGTGCCTGTAACGGGGGGTGGAGGGGTCATGTCACGTGGTCCCCGGTGCGCCCCCCCCCCCCCCCCAACTCACCGCTCCGCGAGCGCCGCTTCCCCGCGTCCCAGCCGGCCCCGCTGGCCCCGCCCCCTCCGCTCCTATTGGCTCTCCACTGCCCCGCCCCCTTAACCGCAGCGCCCCGCCCCTTTTACCGGCGACCGGAGGGAACGGGATAACCTCATTGGCCAGCCTGCCTCCCCTCTCGCTCTGCTATTGGAGGGAGGCGCTGCCACTCCCCACCCTCAGGGAGCCCACGCTCCATCCCTCTCCTCCATGGGGCGGAGGGCGGGGCGGCGCGCCGTCACGTTGGCGTCGCTCCCCGCCATTGGCTAGCGGGCCGGCGCCTCCGCGGACGCTGATTGGCCAGTGAGGAGGCGGGAAAGGGGGAGGGGAGATGGTGGCAGCACGTGATCAGAATTCAGCCAATAGGAAGCGCCTGGTAGGCCGCTATGCCCTCCAGGCAGCGCTTCGTGGCCCCGTTTGACCCACGCAGGCAGTCAAACGCCCCCCGCTCCCTGCCTGGAGCACCTTAGGAATCCTCCTCACACGGGGAGGCAGCGTATCGGTGCCTTATACCCAACCACAGGCATCATGCGTGCCAGCGGCCCGGCTGAGGCGAAGACTACAACTCCCCTCATGCCTTGCGCGAAGGAGAGCGGGAAGGGGAGACTCAAAGCGAGGCCGGGTGCCATGGCGACAGCGACGCATGCGCGCTGAGCGAACCGAGCGCTGTGTTACCCCCCCCCCCCCCTTACCCCCTCGGCACATGCGCATCAGCGCCGAGCTGCGGCGGGGAGGGCGGCGCTTTGCGCTTGCGCCTCCCCGCTCTGCGCATGCGCAGTGGCGTTCCTTGACGCCGCCCCGCCCGGTTCCCGCCCTGGCAGTCGGTGTGTGGCCGCCTCACGGAGCCGACCGGGGCTCCCCGCTCGCCGCTATGGCCGCTCAGTCCCCTTTCGTCTCCTCTTCCACCTCCTCCTCATCTCCTTCCCCCTCCTCCGGCCCGACGCAGGCTCAGCTCGGAGGGTGCGGGGGTGTCGCCTCCGCCTCTTGCGTCGGTAAGGGCCCGGCTGGGCCTGGCGGGGCCTGGCGGGGCCTGAGGAGGGGGGGGGGGGCCTTAGGGGGCGATTCTGAGGGGAAAGTGGGGCTGGGGGCGCGGATACGGGGGCGGGGGGTGGTTTGCGGGGGGAGATAAGGGCGCAGGAGGCGTTTGGGGGGGGTTGATAGGAGGGAGGAGGCGTTTGAGGGGCAGATAAAGGGGTTGCAGGCGGTTGGGGGGGGTTGATGTAGGGCAGGAGGCGCTTGGGGGGCAGATAGAGGGGCTGGAGGTGTTTGGGGGGTGGATATAGGGGTAGGAGGCTTTGGGGGGCAGATACAGAGGCAGGAGGGGCTTGGGGGGGCAGATAAAGGGGCTGGAGGTGTTTGGGGGGCAGATAAAGGGGCAGGAGGCGTTTGGGGGGCAGATACAGAGGCAGGAGGGGCTTGGGGGGCAGATAAAGGGGCAGGAGGCGTTTGGGGGGCAGATGCAGGGGTAGGGGGCATTGGGGGGCTGATACAGGGGCGTTTGGGGAGTAGATATGGGGCAGAGGGTGTTTGGGGCGCAGATACAGGGGAGGAGGCTTCTGGGGGGCAGATAGAGGGGCTGGAGGCGTTTTGGGGGGCAGATGCAGGGGTAGGAGGCATTGGGGGGCATATACAGGGGAGTTTGGGGGGCACATGTATGGCAGGTGCCGTTTGAGGGGGTAGATACAGGGGCAGGAGGGGTTTGGGGGGCAGATATAGGGGTAGGGGGCATTGGGAAGCAGATCCGGGGTGTTTCGGGGGCAGATACAGAGGCTGGGGGCTTTTGGGGGGTAGATATAGGGGCAGGAGGCTTTTGGGGGGTAGATACAGGGGCTCAAGGGTTTGGGGGAGCAGATAGAGAGGCTCAAGGGTTTGGGGGGACAGATGAAGGGGTTGGGGGGCATTTTGATGGGGGGGTAGAGCTGACTGATGGGGCTGCACCGTCCGTTCTGGGAGGGAGAACTTGGGGGGGTCCCCCCAGTATTTTGGGGTGAGGGGGGCACACTTTGCCCCTCCCCTCACCTGTAGGAGCACCCCTGGAATGCTGGGGGGTGTTTTGGGGGCCCTGTCTGGGTGATTGCCGCCGCTGCACCCCGTTTCCCCCAGTTTCACCTCAAATCCTTCTTGTTTCACTCCCAAAACCCCAAGGTTTTGCCCCAAATCTTGATGTTTTGCCCCCAAATCCCAAGGTTTCACCCCAAAACCTTGGTGTTTTACCCTCAAACCTGGGTTGCACCCCAAAATATTGGTATTTCCCTCCTGAACCCTGAGGTTTCACCCCAAAATCTTGATATCTCACCCCAAGCCCTGTTGTTTCACCCCAAAACTTGTTGTTTCTGCCCCAAACCTTTTATTTCTCCCCAAAACCTTGTTGTGTCACCCCCAAATCTTGATATTTCACCTCAAATCCTGAGGTTTTGCTCAAAAACCTTGTTATTTCACCCCAAAATCTTGATGTTTCACCCCAAATCCTGAGGTTTTGCCCCAAAACCTTCTTGTTTCACCCCAAAACTTGATGTTTCACCCCCCAAACCCCCCAAATCCTGAGGTTTCACCCCAAAACCTTGTTATTTCACCCCAAACTCCTAAGTTTCATCCCAAAATCTTCATGTTTCACCCCAAACACCCCCCCACCCCCCCAAATTCAGGTAAGAAAATTGGGCTGAAACCTCCCAAATTTGCCCCAAACCAGCATTACCGTGGGACACACACACACACGACCCCCCCCCAATCCCTCTGCGTACCCCAAAATTCTGTGGAGGGGGGTCCCACCTACACCCCCCAATTTTGGGGGGGGGGGGCAAAACCTCATCCCTACTCCCATTTTTGGCTGATTTCACCCCAAAACCCCCCAACCACCCCCCCCCAAATGGAGCTTTGCTGCCTCAATCCCCCCCTCTTTGTCCTGCTGTGGGGGGGGGGGGTCTCTTAGGGGGATGGGGGGTAATTTGGGGGGGGGTCTCAACCCTCTCTTCTCTTCCAGATCCCCCTCTTCCTCTCAGCCTGTCTCTCTCTCTCCAGCTCCACCAGGCAAGTTCCCCACCCCCCTTTGACCCCCCCCCCAATTTCCTGACCCCCCCAGGAAGAAAAATGTCAAGGGGGACACACACCCCCTAATTTTGGGGACGGGGTAAAACCATCCCCTCCTCCCAAATCCACTCCAAGAGGGGTGTAGACCCCCCAAAACCCCCCTCCTGTTTCATTTTGAGGGGGGAAGCAACCAGCTGCTGTGCCCCCCCCTCAAATTTGGGGGGGGGATGTTTAACCCCTCCCACACCTTAAATACCTCAAATTTGGGGGGTGGAGATGTTGACCCCCCCCCCCAAAATGGGACATTTTTCCTTCCTTCTCCTTTTTAACCCAAAATTTACCCCCCCCCGGAAAAAAACCCAACCCCCCTCCCCCTTTCTGGCTTTGCATGGCGTCTGCCCCCCACCCCCCCCCCCAAAACACACCCCCCCAGGAAGAATTCACCGTTTCCTCTTCTTTACCCCCAAAAACAGCTCCCCCCCCCCCCGGCGCCGTCGGCTTGTGTGGGACATCACCCCCCCACCAACCCCCCAAAATTTAAGGGGGGATGTGCAATGAGGACCTGAACACCCCCCTTCCACCCCCCCCCCAAATTCCTGGGGGTCAAACCTGCCCTTGGGGGGGCCTGTATTTTTGGGGGGGGGTGTCTGTGTGTTTTGGGGGGTGTTGTGTGTTTTGGGGGGGGGCTGTGTTTTTTGGGTGGGTCCTGTGTTCTTTGGGGGGGTCTTGTGTTTTGGGGGGGGTCCTGTGTTTTCGGGGGGGGTCCTGTGTTTTTTGGGGGGGGTCCTGTGTTCTTTGGGGTGGGTCCTGTGTTCTTTGGGGGGGTCTGGTTTTCTTTTGGGGCTGTCTGTCTTTTGAGGGGGGGGTCCTGTGTTTTTGGGGGGGGGGTGTCTCTATTTTGGGGTGAGGGTGTCTTTGCGTCTGCTTGTGCCGCCGCCCCCCCCCCCCCCCCCCCCACCTGCATGAGGGGAGGTGTCGTCGTGTCCGTCCCGTCCCCCCCCCCCCGAAAAGCCGCTTGGGGTGCAGCTGGGTGCATGGCAACCCCCCCAACCCCTCCCCCACCAAGCCCCCCACCCCAATAACTCCCCCCCCCCCCCACCTGACTCTGTTCCCCTCTCTCCACCCCCAGCGGGGGTGCGAGGAAGAGGAGGAGGAGGAGGAACCTTCCTCCCCCCCCCCACCCTTCCTCTTCCCCCTCCTCCTCCTCCTCCTCCTCCGCCGCCCCCCCCCCAAAAAAGGACCCGGATTCACCCGACTCACCCTTCGAAGTCGTACCCGATGGCGCCGCCTTCGACCGCGAATATGGCGGCGCCCTACTGGGGGCCGCCATTACCAACAGCGCCGCCATCTTGGGAGAGAGGGGGGTGTTGAGTCAAATCCCTGAGGATCGAGTCTGTGACTTCCGCGCCGGAAGTGGTGCCGTTGCCACCGGAAGTAGCGGCGTTAGAAGCGGCGCCGGAAGTGGTGGGACTAGAAGTAGCGCCAGGAGTGGCACGGGGAGTAGCGCCGGAAGTGGCGGCGGGGGTATCGCCGTGACGTCATGTCGCGGCACCGCGGCGGCTCTAGAGGAAGTCTCCAAGTGCGTGAGGGAGATGCACACCTTCACCAACGAGCTGCTGACGTGGGATTGGGTGGAGCGCAATGACGTCGCCTCTGACATCGCCGCCGGCGCCTCTGACGGCATCGCCGCCCCCTATGATGTCACCTCTGACGTCACCGACAGCCACTCGGCTGACCCCGCGGTGGAGGAGCGCCCGGTTCTCACCCCTCACCCCCTCGCCGGACCCCAAATCCCTCCCCCCACCCCTCTCCGTGCCGCCGCTTGCGCCCCTCGGGCTGGGGGGGGGAAGGGGAGACCCCGAGGGAATTGGGGGGGGCACCTCAATTGGGGGGACCCCCCCGGACACCCCAACCCCCCCACTGACCCCCCCAGCTCCTCCCTTGCTCAGCAGGTAAACACCAACACAGCCCACCCCCAAATCCGCCGCCGCATCACCCCAAAAACAGCTGGGGGGGGGGGAGGGGGAGGCAGGACAATCCCCCCCCCCCAAAAATGGGAGGGTCCCAAGCCCCAAATTTCGGGGGGTGGGAAAAGAAAGGGGGGGCGGAGGTCAAACCCGCCACTGTGTTTTGGGGGGGGGTGTATGTAATTAAGGGGGGGAGGTTAATGAGGGGAGGGTGGGTTAATGTGGGGGTGGGTTAATTGAGTTGGGGGGTGTTAGTTTGGGAGGATGGGTTAATTGAGTTGGGGTGTTAATTGAGGGGGGTTGGGTTAATTTGGGGAGGGGTGGGTTAATTGAGTGGGGGGTATTAATTAGGGTTGGGGTGGGTTAATGGGGGGGGGGGGAGGGGCACCTCATTTGGGGGGTGAATCCTACCACCAGGACTCACCTTCCCCCCCCCCTTAGTTCCTACTCCCCCACAAAACCTACCCCCCCCCCCCCCGAATTCTAACCCCCCCTTTTCTCTCCCCCCCCTCCAGCCCACGAGCTCCTCCTGTGGCGGGACCCCCGGAAGACGGGGCTGCTCTTCCTCTCCAGCCTCCTCCTCCTCCTCTCCCTGGCCCTGCTCAGCGCCGTCAGCGTCCTGGCTCACCTGGGCCTCACCCTCCTCTCCATCACCATCAGCCTCAGGCTCTACAGGGGCCTGGTCCAGGCCCTGCAGAAGACAGAGGGGGGCACCCCTTTCAGTAAGGGGGGGTTAATTTTGGGGGGACCCCCCTTTTTTTGGAGGGGGGTGTGTTTAGGACACCCATGAGGATCCCATCTGGGTGATGCATTCAGCATCCTTAGTTCCCCTCCAGTGGGGGCTAATTTGGGGGGGGGGGGCGGGCTTATTTTGGGGGTCCCCTCTTTATTTTGGGGGGGTATTTTGGGGGAGACCCCCTTTTTGTGGTGCCCCCCCAGTATTTCAGGGTTACCTGAAGTCACCCAAATCCAGGTGGGTTTTGAGATAGGAGGGGCGGGATTTTGGGGTGCAGGGAGGGGATTTTGGGGTGCAGGGAGGGGATTTTGGGGTGCAGGGAGGGGATTTTGGGGTGCCCCCCTTAATTATATCCCCCCTTAAGGTCTTACCTGGACCTGGACTTGACCTTGACCCCTGAGACCTTCCAAACTCATGTCACCACCGCTGCCCATCACGTCAACCGAGCCCTGCGCTTCCTCCTCCGCCTCTTCCTCGTGGAGGATCTAGTGGATTCCTTAAAGGTACAGGAGCCTTCCTCCCCTCCCCTCTTCCTCCTCCCCCTCATCCTCCTCCTCCCCCCCCCCAGCCCCCCTCCCCCCTTCTTTAACTCCCCCCTCTCCTCAGCTGGCTGTGGTGATGTGGCTGCTCACCTACGTTGGAGCCGTCTTCAACGGCATCACCCTCCTCATCCTCGGTGAGAACCCCCCCTTTAAACCCCCCTTCTAAAACAGCCCCCCTCTAATTTTAGGGGGCTGCTGACCCCCTTACACCCCAAAATTTAACCCTGGGGGGGTATTTCTATGCCCCCTCCCCCTTTTTTTCCCCCCAGCTGAGCTCTTAGCCTTCACCCTCCCTCCCCTCTATGAGAAATACAAGGTGAGCCCCAAATTAGGGGTGACCCCCCCAAATTAGGGGTGACCCCCCAAAGGAAGGGGGGCACCCCCAAAATGAAGGGGGTACCCCAAAAAATGAGGAGCACCCTTTAAGCCCCCCCTACCCCTTGATTTTACCCCCCCCAGGTGCAGATCGATCACTACGTGGAGCTCGCCAAGCGCCAGAGCAAAGAGTTGGTGGCCAAGTAAGTGCCCCCCAGTATCCCCCAGTATCTCCCAGTTCCCACACCCTCACACCCCTCAGTATCCCCAGTATCTCCCAGTCTCCCCCAGTTCCCACACCCCCAGGCCCCCACTACCTCTCAGTCCCTCCCACACCCCCCAGTATCATCTAGTACCTCCATGTCCCACACCCCCCAGTACCCCCAGTATCCCCCAGTCTCCCCCAGATACCACACCCTCAGACCCCCAGTACCTCCCAGTTCCCCCCATATTCCCCAGTCCCCCCAGTATCCCCCAGTACCCCATGCCCCCCAGTATCATCCAGTACCCCCCATTTCCCACACCCCCAACACTCCCCAGTATACCCAGTACCCCACATCCCCAGTTCCCCCCCAACATGGCCCCACACTCCCCAGTACCCCCCCGAAATCACCGTGCCTCCCTCAAAACTCCCCTCTCCATCCCAGTGCCTCCCAGTATCCCCCAGTTTGCCCCCCCCCTCACCTCTCTCCTCTCCCCATAGGATGCAATCGAAGCTCCCAGGCTTGGCCAAGAAGAAGCCGGAATAAACTGGGGGTGGGGGTATTTTGGGGTGCCCCCCTCCCCAAAACCTCATCACCCCCCCTCAACCCCCTCCCAACTTAACCACCCCCCCCCAAGCTCGTACCCCCCCCAATCTCTTACAGTGGCGTCTGTCTGTCCTTCCCCCCCCACCCCCCCTGTGCTGTGGGGGTATCAGGAAGAAAAGGGGGGGGGCTACACCCCAAAACCCCCCCCAACTCTCCCCCTGGGTTGGGGGGGTCTCCCCATGCCCCCCCAAGCTCCTGTCCCCCCCCCCCCTTTATTTTTATACCGTTAATTAAGGTGGAATGTCTGTAACTGCTGTTAAATGGGGGGAGGGGGGGCTCAACCCCCTCGTGGGGGGGCTCAACCCCCTCCCACAGCCCCCCCAAACTGCACTGCGCCCCCCCCCTTTACCACCCCCCCAAATCCAGGGGGGCATCAATAAAACACCACAACAGTTGCCTGTGGCCCCCCTCCCTTTTTTGAGCTTGTGTCTGCCGGTTCTCCCCCCAAATATCCCCCTGTGGGACCCCCCCAAATATGCCTGTGACCCCCCCTAATTATCCCCCCAAGTACCCCTGTGACCCCCTCCCCAAATATCCCCCCTCGCACCAGGAAGGGGTTTATTTGAGGGGGAAGGGCATAAATGGGGGAGGATTTGGGGGGTGTCACACCCCCCAGTATCCCCCAGTCCCCCTGTGTCCCCACACCCTGCGGTACCATCCAGTACCCCCAGTATCCCCACCCACCCCCCCCAAGTACCCCCTGTCCCCATGCCCCCAGTACCCCCCAGTCTCTCCTAGTATCATCCAGTACCCTCATCTTCCACCTGCCCCAGTATCCCCCAGTCTCCCCCAGTACCTCCTGTCCCCACACCCCCAGTCCCCCCCACCCCAATATCCCCCAGTATGCCCAGTACCTCACCCCCAGTTCCCCCTCCACATGTCCTCACAACCCCCAGTACCCCCCAGTACCCCCCAGTACCACCTGAAAATGGGTGGGGGGCACCTTAAAGGGGCAGGGACACCTTAAAATGGGTGGGGGGCACCTTAAAGGGGCAGGGACACCTTAAAAGGGGTGGGGGCACCTTAAAGGGCAGGGACACCTTAAAGGGGTGGGGCACCTTAATTGGGCCCCATTCCCCTTCCAACCCCCTCTGCCCCCACTACCCCCTCCCCAAGCTCCCTTTGTGGGTCCCCAGCAAGGCTGATGAATGGCGGGGGGGAGTTTTGGGGGTGGGCTGAAGGGTTCGGCTCCGCTCGGGTGTTCCCGTCGCTCCCGAAGGCGTTCGGTTCTTTCCGTTTCCACTCGGGTAGAATCGGCGGCAGAGGCGGAGCTCGGCTCTGAGCGGAAACAGCCGAAGGAGCCTTCGGGTCTTTCCGCCTCGGAGGTAGTGGTGGCGCGGGGCGGGGCGCATGCAGCCACCCGAAGGCTCCCGACGGAAAGACCCGAAGTTATCCGGAAAGACCCGAGGCTGAAGGAGGAAAGAAGAGGGAGGGGGTGGAGGAGGCGCGTCGGGTGTTTCCGGCGCCGCGGCGGAAATGGCCGAGGGACCGGCGGCGGCCGCCATGTTGGGAGCCGCTGGGCGCTGAGGCGGAGCGGGTGTGAGGCGGCGGCCGGGCCGGGCCGGGCCGGGCCGGGCCGGGCGGACTCGCCGCTCTCCTTCCTTTCCCCCCCCCCCTTCCCCTCCCCTTCTCCTCTCCCCTTTCCCCTTCCCCCGGCCTCCCCCATGCTCGTAGCTTGGCCTCCCCCCGCTCCCTGAGCGCGGCCCGGGGGGGGGTTCCCTTTTCCCTCCCCTTCCCCCTCCCCGGCTCCCCTATCGCGATAGGCGGCGGCGGCGGCGGGGAGGGGAGGGAGGGGAGGGAAGGGAAGGGAAGGGAGGGGGGGCCGCCATGTCGAGCGGCGGTCGGAGCCCTCTGCCTACCGTCAACGAGAGAGACGCGGAGCAGGTAAGGGCTGTGAGGGGGGAGAGGGAAGGGGAGGGGGGCGGGTTGTGAGGGGAGAAGTGGGGTCCGGGGGGTTCGGGGGGGAGAGGGGGGTCGTGGCCCTTTTTGTGAGGGGGGAGGTGGTGTAGGGGGGGTTCTGAGGGGAAAGCGCGGCCTGAGACAGCCCTGGTTGGGATTGTGAGGGGAAAAGAGGGGTCTGGGGGGGGTTGGGGGGGTCGTCGCCCCTTTTGGGATGGTGGACGTGGTTTGGGGGGGGGGTTTCTGAGGGGAAAGTGCGGCCTGAGAGAGCCCTGGTGGCGGTTTGTGAGGGGGAAAAGAGGGGTCTGGGGGGGTTTGGGGGGTCCTGGCCCTTTTTCTGAGGGGGGAGGTGGTTTAGGGGGGTTTCTGAGGGGAAAGTGGGGCCTGAGAGAGCCCCGGGGCGGTGTGTGAGGGGAAAAGAGGGGTCTGGGGGGGGGGGAAGGAAGGGGGGTCATTTAGTGGGGTAAAAGGGGGGGTCTGAGGGAAACGAGCCGGTTCATGAGGCGGAAAAAGGGTCTGGGGGCTTCACGGGTCGTTTTGTGTGGGGGAAGGGGAGTCTGGGGGGCCCTGGGACCCTCTGTGAGGTGGGAAAGGAGGGGTGTGTGTCGAGTTGTACCCCACAACCCCCCCAAGCTGAGTCCTGGGGGTCCCCACATGAGGGGCCCTGGGGTCTCTCTCCCCCACCCCCCCATGTGTATGGTGGGTGTCCTGAGCCAGGACACACACCCCCCCCCCTTCATGGGTGCTGGTTTGGGGTCCTCTGAGGGGCTGGTGTAGTTTTGGGGGGGGGGTCCTGTGGGGTCCCTATGGGGCATTGGGGGGGGGGGGGTGGGTTAAAGCACCCCAAAAGGAGGGATGTACCACACACACCCCTACCCCCAGCACATACCAGACCCATGGGGGGGGGGGTTGTGTGCAAGATTTGGGGGTGTCGTTGTCGTGTGACCCGTCCCCCCCCCCCAGTCTCAGTGGCTGCGCGGACTGAGTGTGGGGGCGTGAGCCCACCCCCTTCCCTGCTGCCTGCACCCCCCGTGTGTCCCCCCTTCTCCTCAGTGGGTTGTGGGGGCGGCGTTGCTGCCATGGGCTGCGAGGTGTGTGCTCAACCCCCCCCCCCAAATTCTGTGGGTGCCTCTTCTGGTGATGGGGGAGGAGGTGGCAGCATCCCCTCAAATGAAGGGGGGGATTAGGGGGGTTCACCTGCCGTGTCAGTTTGGGGGTGTTCACCTACTGCCTATCTTTGAGGGGGGGGTTTACCCACTGTGTCTGGTTGGGGGGGGGAATTGGGGGGGTCACCTGCCGTGTCTCTAATGGGAGGGAGCTTGAGGGGGGGTTCCCATGCTGTGTCTTTTTGGGGGGGGGGGTTGGGGGGGGTTCACCCGCTGTGTCTGGTTGGGGGGGGTTCACCCGCTGTGTCTATTGGGGGGGTTCACATGCTGTGTCTGTTTTGGGGGGGTGTGTGTGTGTAAGGCCTGGACCTGTTTGGGGAGGTGCTATTTTTGGGGGGGTGGTTTATTTCGGGGGGCAGACACATCTCTGAGTCCCCAACCCCAAGGCGGTGCCACCCGCTCCCTGACCATCACAGGGGTGTCAGGGCCCCCCTCGTTTTTGGGTGCTCCCCCCTTATGTAACAACAGAGGGGAAAGGGGTGGGTTTTGGGGGGGGGGGGGCAAAGGGAGGGGGTGTTTTTTGGGGAGGATGGAAGACAGCCCCTCTTCACCCCACATCTAAAATCGGGGTGCCATTCCTCACTGCCCCCCCCAGTTCACCCATCATGTGGAGCCCAGTTTGAGGGGGGTTGGGGGGGGGGGTTTGGGGGGGTTGAGGGGGGTTTCTTCCCCCCCCCCGTGTATATTTATATATAAAGTCCCTAAATTTGGGTGACATTTGGGAAGCTTCTTCAGCGGCTGCCGAGGTGGGTGGGTGGGGGGGGTTGGGTTGGGTGAGGGGGGTGCTGGGGGGCGGGGTTGGGTTGGTTTTTGGGGGGGGGGTGATGAGGAACAGCGTTTTCCCGGTGACACCGTTAGCGGCGGTTGTTAGGTATGGGTGACATCACAGCCCCAGGGCCCGGTGACATCACTCCCAGCCTAATGATGTCACCCCAGGGCTCTGTGACATCACTCCCCGGGCCCAATGACGTCACCCCAACCCAATGACATCACCCCAACCCAGTGACGTCACCCCCCAGCCCGCTGACAACACCCCCACCCCCATTCTGCCCCTTCCCAGCCCCCTCCCACCCCAATTTGCCTCATTAGCATTAACTTAATGACTCCCTCCCCCCCCCCCCCCGCCCCCCCCCCAGGCACTTCAGGTGTCACCCAAAACCTTCACCCCCACCCCCCTCCCCCCAAAAAAACCCCCCTCCTACCCCCACCCCCCCCCCCCCCCCCAACCACCTTCAGCAGCCAACCAGTCAAACCAGTCTGGGTGCTTCCACCTCGGCACCACCCCAGCACCCAAACTGGAGCCAAGTTTTTGGGGTACCCGACCCTTTCCCCCTCGCCCCCCCAATTGTATGTGGGGGGAGTCAGAGCGAGTAGGGAAACTGAGGCACAAGGAGGGGGAAGGTGTCCACCTACTACCCCCCACAAACACCCCCGTGGAGGGGTGGGGAGGGGCAGAGAGACACCCACATGGGTTGGTTGGGGAGGGGGGTTGTTTTTTGGGGTGAGGGGGGGATGAGGATGATGCTGCTGCTGCCTCAAGTCGCCAGATGGCGAGGCGCCGCCCCTCCCCGTTGCCACGGCAGCTTTTTGGCAGAAAAACCCCTTTTTTATATAAATATTTCAGCTTTTTTTAACTCCAGCTCTTCGTTTTGGGGGGAGGGGGGCTACAACTCCCCCTCTTTCCCCTTACCCCCCCATAACCTCCCCCAAAATGCTTCCCCCCCCCAATTTAGGGCCTTGACACCTCATGATTGCACCATTGCTGAGCAACACCCAAAACTTCCCCCCCCCCCTCAGCTTCCGCCAGTGGTTTCCTTCCCACGGAGGGGGGAAGAGTGGGGTGCCCCCACCCTTCCCCCCATCCCCCCCAAACCCTGGGGGTGGGTTTTTAGGGGGAGGTTGTGGAGACCCCAAATGCTGGGGAGGGGGTTGGTGCTGCTATCTTGGTGGTGACAGGATTGGGGGGGGGAAGGAGATGGGGGCAGTTGCTTTTGGGGGGCACCCAGAGAGTGTCCCCAAACTTGGGGTGACTTTTGGTGTGGGGGGTGTGCATACAGGGGTTTTTGGGGTGCAGGACCTGGGGGGTGGGCTGTGAGGGGGGCAGTTGCCTTTAAGGGGGCACCCCAAAAGTTTCCCCAAACCTGAGGTGACCTTTTTGGGGGGGTACACAGGGGGCTTTGGGGTGCAGGACCTGGGGGGGGGGGGGGCAGTTCCTTTTGGGAGGGGCACCCAAAAAGTGTCCCAAACCTGGGGTGACCTTTTGGAGGGGGACACAACAGGGGGGCACACGGGTTTTTGGGACTGGGGGGTGTGTGTGTGTATTTTTGGGGGGACCCCATAGTGCTGAACCCAGTTGCTTTTTGGGGGGGGTGGGGGGGTGACCACAGCAGCGTCCCCACCTCCTCCTGGGCCCAACCCAACCCGAAACTGCGCCGCTTGCGTCATCAGAAGGGGGGGGACAAAGGGGGGGAGGGTGGGGTGGGGGTGGCACCCGCCTCACCCAGGGTGCGGCACCGCCCCGGACTTTGCACCCGGCGTCACCAAGGAACCTCCAGTCACCCCCTCCCAGTTCCAAACTGGGAATACTGGGGAGGGGGGATGACACGCTACACCACACCGAGGGGGCTGTTGGGTTGATTGTTTGGGGGTGTGTGTGTGTGTCACCCTGTTTTGGGTGTCCCCCCCAGCCTGGAGCAGCGGAGGGGAAGGGTGCTGGGAAGGGGAACATGCTGCGGGGCCGGAATTCGGGTGCCCCCCCGAGGAGCAGCCCCACGTCGGCAACTACCGGCTGCTCAAGACCATCGGCAAAGGCAACTTCGCCAAGGTCAAGCTGGCCCGCCACGTCCTCACCGGCAAGGAGGTGAGGGGCACCCCTGGGGACACCCCTGGGTGCCACTGGGGCCTGGGGACAGTGGGGTCACCGTGGGGGTGGTGCTGGGGGAGCATGGTGGGCTTCCAGTCCTGGTCCCGTGGGTGCTGGGCTCCTGGTCCTTGTCCCATGGGTGTCACCAGGGCACAGGGACGCCCTGGGTGCCACCGGGGCGTGGGGACCTCCTGGGGATGCCCTGGGTGCCACCGGGGCGTGGGGACCCTCCTGGGGACGCCCCTGGGTGCTACGGGGGTCTGGGGACCCTCCTGGGGACAGTGGGGTCACCGTGGTGGTGGGCATGGTGGGCTTCCAGTCCTGGTCCCATGGGTGCCACTGGGGTGTGGGGACAGATCTGGGCTTCCCACCAGGGTTTGGGGACACTCCTGGGGACAGACCTGGGGACAGTGGGGTGTTGGGATACTC
The DNA here is from genome assembly GCA_027925045.1 of Hypotaenidia okinawae. Taxonomy (NCBI): domain Eukaryota; kingdom Metazoa; phylum Chordata; class Aves; order Gruiformes; family Rallidae; genus Hypotaenidia; species Hypotaenidia okinawae. Next base: position 965,857 of record BSDF01000037.1, read on the forward strand.
CTGGGGATGGTGGGGTCACCATGGGGGTGGTGGTGGGGATGGTGGGCTTCCAGTCCTGGTCCCATGGGTGACACCAGGGTTTAGGGACAGATCTGAGCTCCCAATCCTTGTCCTGTGGGTGCCACCCCAGTTTGGGGACAGTTCCGGGCTCCCAGTCCCCCTCCCACTGGTGCCACCCCAGTTTGGGGACAGTTCTGGGCTCCCAGTCCCCCTCCCACTGGTGCCACCCCAGTTTGGGGACAGTTCCGGGCTCCCAGTCCCCCTCCCACTGGTGCCACCCCAGTTTGGGGACAGTTCTGGGCTCCCAGTCCCCCTCCCACTGGTGCCACCCCAGTTTGGGGACAGTTCTGGGCTCCCAGTCCCCCTCCCACTGGTGCCACCCCAGTTTGGGGACAGGCTCCTGGTCCTTGTCCTGGGAGTGTCACCAGAAATGCCACCACGTCACAGGGTGTTCCTGCTCCTCCCCAGTGCCACCACGGCACGGGGACAACCCCTTCCCTCTGTGCGTCCCCTCACCCATGGGTGGGGGGGTGGGTGGGGGGTGAGGGGACAGGGACAGGTTTTTGGGGACATGTCTTGACCTTTGACCCCTCCCAGGTCGCCGTGAAAATCATCGATAAGACTCAACTCAACTCCTCCAGCCTGCAAAAGGTGGGGGGGGACACACACCCCTGGAGAGGGGTGGGGGGCTTGATTTTGGGGGGATACAAGGAGGCTTGGGAGGGATTTGGGGGGGGGGGTCTGTGGCCTCACCCCCCTCCCCCTACTTCCCCTTCCTCCCAGCTCTTCCGGGAAGTGCGGATAATGAAAGTCCTCAACCACCCCAACATAGGTGAGACACCCCCCACCCCCCCAAAATCACCCTAAAGACACACTTGGGACACCTGTACACCCCTCTATGCCCACCCCTTTTTGGGGGGGCTGTTCCCCCCACCTCCACTCCCATTTTTGGGTGCCCCCCCCCTTTTCTACAGTGAAGCTCTTCGAGGTCATCGAGACAGAGAAGACTCTGTACCTGGTCATGGAATATGCCAGTGGGGGTGAGCAGCAGGGAGCTCTGGGGGGGGGGAAAGGGGGTGCAGCTTCTCCCCCTCCCTTATTTTGGGGGTCCCCCTCACCTGTGTCACACTGTCCCCCCTCAGGTGAAGTGTTTGACTACCTGGTGGCCCACGGGCGCATGAAGGAGAAGGAAGCCAGGGCGAAGTTTCGACAGGTCAGGGGGGACACAACCCCCTCCCCCCAGGGGGTTTTGGGGGACACTCCATGGTGTCTGCTGGAAGATTAGGGGGTGCTGGGGGGCACCCTGGGTGTGGGGAGCCTCCCCCTGATGTCCCCCTCTTCTGCAGATAGTGTCGGCTGTGCAGTACTGTCACCAGAAGTTCATTGTCCATAGGGACTTGAAGGTGAGGAGCCCCCCAAAAGTCCCTGACACCCCCCGGGGCAGCACCCAGGATCCCCTGGGAGGTGCTGGGACCCCCCCATCATGGGACCCAGATACCCCAGGACCCTCAGAGCAGCACTGGGACCCCCTGGGAGGTGCTGGGACCCCCCCATCGTGAGAGGTGCCAAGACCCTCAAGGGGAACACTCAGACACCCCGAGACCCCCAGGGCAGCACCAGGGACCCCCTGGGAGGTGCCAGGACCCCCAAGGGCAGCACCCAGACACCCCAAGACCCCCAGGATAGTACCAGGGACCCCCTGGGAGGTGCTGGGACCCCCCCAATCATGGGACCCAGATACCCCCAGGGCAGCACCCAGACACCCCTGGGACCCCCAGGGGCACCCTGGGACCCCCAGGGCCGTGCCAGGGACCCCCTGGGAGGTGCTGGGACCCCCCAATCATGGGACCCAGATACACCCCAGGGCAGCACCCAGACACCCCAGCACCCCCAAAAGCAGAACCCAGGGACTCCCTGGGAGCTACCAAGACTCCCGAGGACAACACCCAGACACCCCAAAACCCCCAAGTACAGCACCCAACCACCCCTCTGACCCCCAAAACCCACCCCGAGCACCCAAACACCCCTTCAATTGATGGGTGCCTCCCCCAGGCTGAAAACCTCCTCCTGGACGCCGACATGAACATCAAAATCGCCGATTTTGGGTTCAGCAACGAATTCACCTTCGGGAACAAACTGGACACGTTTTGTGGGTCCCCCCGTACGCCGCCCCCGAGCTCTTCCAGGGCAAGAAGTACGACGGCCCCGAGGTCGACGTGTGGAGCCTGGGGGTCATCCTCTACACCCTGGTCAGCGGCTCCCTGCCCTTCGACGGCCAGAACCTCAAGGTAACAGCAGGGCAGGGGGGTTGGAGGTGGTTTTTGGGGTGCTATGAGGGTTTTGGGGTGCTATGAGGGTTTTGGGGTGCTTTGAGGTGGTTTTTGGGGTGCTTTGAGGTGGTTTTTGGGGTGCTTTGAGGGGTTTTGGGGTGCTTTGAGGTGGTTTTTGGGGTGCTTTGAGGTGGTTTTTGGGGTGCTTTGAGGGGTTTTGGGGTGCTTTGAGGGTTTTGGGGTGCTTTGAGGTTTTTTTAGGGTGGTTTGGAGGTGCTTGGGCATTTTTATGGAGGGTTTGGGGATTTTGGGGGTGTTCTTTTGGGGTTGGTTTGGTTTTTATTAGGGGTGTTGTGGGGCATTTGGGGTATTAGAGGTTTTGGGGTGTTTTGGAGTATTTTTGGGGGGTGGGGTTTTTTGGGGGGGGTGTATTGGATTTTTTTTTAGGATCTATGGGGGTTTTGCAGGGATTTGGGGTGGGTGGTGGTTTTTTTGGGTGTGTCAGGGTGGTTTGGAGGTTTTTGGTGTTTTGGGGTGATGTGGGGGGGCTTTTGGGGTGTTTTGCTTTTTTGGGGGAGGGCCTGGGAGGGGTTTTTGGGGGCTTTGTTTTTTTGGGGTTTTGGGGTTGTTTTTTAGGTGTTTTGGGATGTATTGGGGGTTTTTTTGGGGGGTTGGGTGTTTGTTTGGGGTGTATTGGGCAGTTTGGAGGTTTTTTTTGGCGTTTTGGGGGGTTGGGGGTGTTTTTTTGGGTGCTTTGCTGTTTTGTAGGGGTGTTGGGTTTTTTGGGGGAGGGTTTGGGGTGTTTTTGGAGGTTTTGGAGGGTTTTCTTGTTTTGGGGGTTTTGAGGGGTTTTTTTGGGTGTTTTGGCCTTTCTGGTTTATTTTACTTTTTTTGGGGGGGTGTATTGGGGTTTTTTGGGTGTATTGGGTTTTTTTGGGTTTCATTTAGGTTTTTTTGGGGGGGTTGGGGGGTTTTGGGGTTCCTCAAGGTTTTGGGGTCCCCACAGGGTGTTGATGGGTGTTTTGCCCCCCCAGGAGCTGAGGGAGAGGGTGCTGAGGGGTAAATACCGGATCCCTTTCTACATGTCCACCGACTGTGAGAACCTCCTCAAGAAGTTCCTCATCCTCAACCCCACCAAAAGGGGCACCCTAGAGGTGAGGGGGGGGGGGCAAGGGGGTGGGTGGGGGGTGTGAGACCACCCTGGAATGGGTTTGGGTACCCCCCAAGACCACTGCAGCATCCTAAGATATCCCCCCTCCCCCTTCCCCATCCCTGGCGTGGTCGTGGGTGCGCTCCGGGTTCCCCTGGGGAGACCCCCACCCTGGGCATCCTCAGGACTCTCCAGGCCCCCCCAGTATCTGAGACCCTCCAGGCCCCCCACCAATACGAGCTTGGGCACCTTCAGGCTCCCCCAGTATGATCCTGGCCGCCCCCAGTATAATCCTGGGCCCCCCCGGGACCCTCCATCCCCCCCAGTATGACCCTCCCTCCCCTCCATAACCCCAGGCTCCCCAACATTCCCCCAAAGCCCCCATCACCCTTCCACCTCCCCACCCCAAACCCACCACAGCACCAGAGACCCCTGCCCCCCCTTTTCCCCGCCCCCAGGCCCCATTTAACTCTCCCCCCCCCAGCAAATCATGAAGGACCGCTGGATGAACGTGGGGCACGAGGACGACGAGCTGAAGCCCTACATGGAACCCGTTCCCGACTACAAAGACCCCCGAAGGACAGGTAAGACCCCCCCCCCAAAAGCAAGGAGAGGTTTTGGGGGCGTCCTCAAGCCCCCCAGGGTGCTAAAGGGTGTTTTCCTCCCCCTCCCCACCCCACCCCAGAGCTGATGGTGTCCATGGGGTACACGCGGGAGGAGATCCAGGAGTCGCTGGTGGGGCAGAAGTACAACGAGGTGATGGCCACCTACCTGCTGCTGGACCACAGGGGCTCCGAGGTGAGGGGGGACCTCAAGGAGGGGTGGGGGGACCTCAAGGAAGGGTGGGGGGACCTCAAGGAGGGGTGAGGGGACCTCCAGGAGGGGTGGGGGGAACCTCAAGGAGGTGAGAGGGGGTGATGAGGGGACAGCGTGGAGGTTGGGGGTGGCGAGGCTGTGTCACTTCATGCATGTTGTGGCGTGTTGTCACGTGTCCCCCCGTGTCATGTCATGTCACAGAGTGTCCTCGTGTGTCCCTCTGTGTCATGGCCTGTTGTGGGGTGTCATCATGTGTCCCCCCTGTCATGTCACGTCATGCTGTGTTGTCACCCCCCCGTGTCGTGTCATGGCAATACATGTGTGTCCCCCCCATGGTGTGTCATGGAGTGTCCTCTGTGTCATGGCCACACGTGTGTGTGTGTCCATGGTGTGTCATGGCCACACATGTCCTCCTGTGTCCCACGTGTGTGTCCCCCTGTCCCCCCCAGCTGGAGGACACCCTGGCCCTCAAGCCCTCTCCTTGCCCACCCCTGTCCCCCACATGTCCCCCACATGTCCCCCCTGTCCCCCCCCAGCTGGAGGACACCCTGGCCCTCAAGCCCCGCGTGGCCCCTGACCTGGCCCCCAGCTCGGGCCCCTCCCCCGCTCACAAGGTCCAGCGCAGCGTCTCCGCCAACCCCAAACGCCGCGTCAGCGACCAGGGTGAGACCCCCCCAAATTCCCTGCACCCCTTGGGGAGGGACGGGGGGCACCCCAACAAGGAGGGGAGCACCCCAAGAAGTTGGGGGTGGGGTGGGGGGCTGGATGCCCGGGGACACCTGGGTCTCTTGGAATTGCGGGGGTTCCCTGGGGGGAGTTGGGGGGGAGCATCCTTTTGGGGTGCTGGGGGGTGTGTGTCTGTGAGCTTGGGGGGGGAGAATGGTTCCTTCTGACTCCCCCCACCCCCCATTTATCCTTCCCACACTCCCCCACCCTCCCTCACACACCCCCACCCTCTTTATCCCCCTCACCCTCTTTGTTGTCACCCCCTCCCATTTACCCCCCACCCCATTTATCCCCCCCCACCCCCCCAAAATTGCCCCCCCCCAATTTCTCCCCCCAGCTGGTCTCTCCATCCCCACCTCGGCCTCGTACTCCAAGAAGACTCAGGAGACCAAGCGAGGAGGAGGAGGAGGGGGGCTGGATGAAGAGGGGGGCGACGCTCCGGCAGCACCCACAAGGTGCCCCCCAGCCCCCTCCCCAGTTTGGAGCGAACCAAGGGCACCCCCTCACCCTCCACGGTCAGCACAGGGCTGGGGGGGTGGGGTGGTGTTATTTTGGGGGGGGGGTGGGGGTGGGCACAGCACTGTGGGGATGAAGGCTGCTCCATCCCTAAATTCCCTCAGGGAGCACCCCCAAAACTTTCCCCCTCTTTAATATTGGGGGGGTCCTGAGGTGCTGTAGACCCCCCTCCCGGGGGTGTGTACCCCCCCTCACACCCATGCCCCCCCCCCCCCAGAACAGCGTCCTCTCCACTGGCACCACCCGGAGCCGTAACTCCCCCCTCCTCGACCGGGCCAGCCTGGGCCAGAGCCCCCTTCAGAACGGCAAGGACAGGTAGGACCCCCCCCAGAATAACACCCCCCACCCCCCCAAATACACCCCCTGCACTCCCAAACCCCCCCCAACCCAAAAAACTCTCCCTGCACCCCAAATTCCTCCCCCCCACCCCCTTCCCACTCCTCAATCGGGCCAGGCTGGTCCAGATCCCCCTTCAGAATGGCAAGGACAGGTAGGACCCCACCCCCCGCACCCCAACTCCCCCCTGCACCCCCAAATCCCTCCCCCCCCTCCTGGCTTTTCTCTCCTAGCTTACCCACGCCGGGCTGTCGGCCCCCACCCGCTGCCCCCCGGCTCCCGGGGCCCCCCCACGATCCCGGCAACACCCGAAACCCACCGCTCCCCCTCCGACTCCAACTGCGAGACCCCCCGGCCCAGGCAAGGCTCCCCCCGCCTCAATTCCCTGCTTCTCCCCCCCCCCCAATTCCCTGCTGCTCTCCCCCCCCCCCATTCCCTGCTGCTCTCCCCCCAATTCCCTGCTTCTACACCCCCCCCAAATCCCCTGCTGCACCCCCTCCCCTCCCCTAAATCCCAGCATCCTGGGTGTGGGGGGGTATTTTTCTCCCTGGTGCCCCCCCACAGGGACCGGCGGGGGGGTTGGGGGTGCTAGTGCCCCCCAGCATGTCCCCAGGGACTGGAGGGGGAGGGGGTGTGGGTTTTTGGGGTGCAGGTGCCCCCCCAGGATGTCCCACCCTTGTTTCCCCAGGGTATCAGAGACTTTGGGGTGCAGACCCCTGTGTGGGGTGGGAGGTGGGGTGCAGGGGGTTGAATTTGGGGTGCAGCTGTCCCCTGTGACCTGAGGGGGGGTGTGTTTTTGGGGTACCATCCTCCCTGGGGGGAGGGGGGGCATCTCTCATCCCACCCCTGTTCCCCAGGCTATCAGGCACTTTGGGGTGCCGACCCCGGGGTGGGGAGGGTGGGGGGCAGAATTTGGGGTGCGGGGAGGGTACAGATAACCCCCAACCCCCTCCACTAACCCCCCCTCCCCATTTCCCCCCCCCTTTTTTACAGCGGGGTCCCCAACCGCCTCCCAGCAGCATCTCCCTCCGCTCACAACGTGAACCAAGGAGGAGGAGGAGGAGGAATTGGGGGGGGGGCGCAGGGGGAGGGGGGAGCGCCCCAATTTTCCCCGGGGGGTGTCAAGTCGTAGCACCTTCCACGCGGGGCAACTGCGCCAGGCGCGGGACCAAGCCCCCTCCCCTATTCCCTGCCCCCTGGGGGGTGCCGCCCCCCTCCCCCTCAGGTGCCAGTCAAGGACGAAGGGGGGGCCCCTCCGCCAGCCTCTTCAGCAAGTTCACCTCCAAATTCGTCCGCAGGTGAGGGGGGGGAATTTTGGGGAGGGGGGGAGGATTTTGGGGAGGGGGGCTTGTCTTACACCCCCCATCCTGGTGTGTGTGGCCCCAACACCCGGCCCGGGGTGGCTCTGGGTGTCACCCCCCTGCCCCCCCCCACCCCAAGTTGCTTGTGCTGTTCCAGTGTGGCCCCTCTGTGTCCCCCTCAACCATGTGTGTCCCCCCTCAACCATGTGTGTCCCCCCCCCCCCGTGTCCCCCCCACCCCACCATGTGTGTGTCCCCCCATGTCCCCCTCTGTGTGTGTCCCCCCTCCCCATGTCCCCCTCTGTGCCCCCCCCTTGTGGCTCCTCTCTGTGTCTCCCATGTCGTGTCCCCCCATTGGGGCTCCTGTGTCCCCCCCATGCCCCCTCCCAGCTCGTCTGTGTGTGTCCCCCCTCCTTGGGGCTCCTGTATGTGTCCCCCATGTCCCCCCCCCCAGGTGCGTGTCCCCCCCAGCTCCTCTGTGTCCCTCCCGTGGGGCTCCTGCGTCCCCCCTATACCCCCACCCCCCAGGGGTCCCATGTCCCCCCCAGCTCCCCTATGTCCCTTCTATGTCTCATGTGTCACCCCCCCCCCCCGAGTGTCCCCTCTGTGTCCCACCCCCCGGGGCTCCTATTACCCTCTGTGTCCCCCTCCCCTAATTCCTCCCTCCCCCCACCCCTCCAGGCTGCACCCCCCACCCCCCCAAGCTTTTTTAGCCCCCCTCCTGATCCAACAGCATTGAGGGGGGAATGTTTTTGGGGTGGGGGGAGCAGAATCACCCCATCTGACCCCCGTTTTTTTTGGGGGGGGTGGGAAGAGGGGGGTCCCTCTGTCTATCCAAGGGGGGTAAGCTCTGTGTGGCCCCCCCCCCTTTTTTTTTGCCCACCCCCCCCCAAAAAGTCGCCCTTCTCTTCTGTTTGTCTTGTAGAAATCTGTCTTTCAGGTTTGCCAGAAGGTAGGGGTGCGACGGACCCCCCCGCATGTCCCCCCCCCCAAAATACACCCCCCCTAAAATACACCCCCCTCCCCCAAAATACACCCCCCACCCCCGGGAGAGCAGGTCCCCACCCCCCCGACCCACCCAAACCCTCCCTGCCCTGTGCACGGCCCCGCATGGCCCCCCCCCTTCCCTGCCCCATGTGGTGTGTGTGGTATGTCCTGTGCCCCCCACCCCCCCCCCCGTCTGTCTGTCTGTCCCCCCTCCCCATGTCTGTCTGTCCAGGGTGGGGGGGTCCCATATGGGGGGGTGTGTGTGTGTGTGTGTATCGGGAACCTCATCTCCCCACCCCCCCCCCCCAAATTTGGTCTCCCCCAGGAACCCCCATGAGCCGGAGAGCAAGGAGCGGGTGGAGACGCTGAGGTGAGCGCTGTGACGTCACTGTGATGTCATCATGACGTCATCGGGGCTACACGTGCCAACCAGAGTCCTGCAGCTGGTCCTAGTGCCACCCAGTACTGTGATACTGGGACCAGTGCTATCCCAGTACCTCCCAGTCCCACCCACTTCCACACTACTGGTCCCAGTACCATTCCCGTACCTCCCAGTACCATCCCAGTCCCACACTATGGGTCCCAGTACCTCCCAGTATGGTCCCAGTACCTCCCAGTATGATCACAGTCCCACACACCCCCACAATACCAGTCCCAGTACTATCCCAGTATAGTCCTAGTCCTTCCCAGTATGGTCTCAGTACCATCCCAGTCCCACCCACTCCCACACTATGGGTCCCAGTCCCACCCACTCCCACACTACGGGTCCCAGGATGGTCCCAGTCTCTCCCAGTATGGTCCCAGTCCATCCCAGTATGATCCCACTCCTACTCTACAAGTCCCAGTACCATCCCAGTCCCTCCCAGTATGAGCCCAGTCCCCTCCCACCCCTTCCCCTCTCCCCAGGCCGGCGGTGGGTCCGGACAAGGAGACGCGGGAGTGCGTGGGGCGCGAGGCCAAACCCCGCTCGCTGCGTTTCACCTGGAGCATGAAAACCACCAGCTCCCTGGAGCCGGGCGAGATGCTGCGGGAGATCCGGAAGGTTCTGGATGCCAACAGCTGCCGCTGCGAACCCCAGGAGCGCTTCGTGCTGCTCTGCGCCCACGGCGCCCCCGGCCACGACTCCTTCGTGCAGTGGGAGATGGAGGTGTGCAAGCTGCCCCGCCTCTCCCTCAACGGCGTCCGCTTCAAGCGCATCGCCGGCACCTCCATGGCCTTCAAGAACATCGCCTCCAAGGTGGCCAACGAGCTCAAGCTCTGAAGAGAGGCCTGGGGGGCGGGGAGGGGGGTGGGGTGTGTGTAGAGGGGGTGGGGTGTGACGTCAGCGCCAGGCGGCGGTGACGTCAGAGCGGTGACGTTTTTATAACGGGGGCGACGACGTCCGAGCGGCGGCGATGAGCTGATCGGCGGGGGTGGTGATGTCACGGCGGGGTGAGGACGTGGCAGCAAGGTCGGTGATGTCACAGGCGGGGGTGGTGATGTCAGAGCGGCGGTGATGAGGACGTGGCGAGGGTGTCACAGCGGGGTGAGGATGACCTTGCGTCAGGGCGATGGTGTAGTGGGGTGATGACATCATAGCGGGGCGACAGGGCTGACGCCATTTCAGCAGGTTGATGATGTCACAGTGTCAGCGACGTCATTGCAGTGGGGTGATGACGTCACAGCGGCGGTCATGGCGTAATGACGGGGCAATGACATCATAGTGGGTTGGTGATGTCATCACAGGCGATGCTGTTCTGATGGGGTGATGACAGCGGATTGATGACATCACATCGGGACAGTGATGTTATGATGGGTTGATGACATCAGAGCAGGGTGATGATATCATAAGTGGGGTGATGACATCACAGCATCATTGCCACATGTGTTGCACCCCCCCCACCCCTCAGCTCCCTGGTGTCACTCTGCTCCTCCCACCTTGTCTTGGGTTTGGGGTGGGGGGGATATTTTATTGGGGGGAGGGGGAGAGATGAGCTCATCGTGGTGACGTCATTGCTGCGCTGACCGCAATGTGGCGACATCATCACTGACTGGGATGTGGTGACATCATCAGTGACGGTGACGTGCTGATGGCAACGCGGTGACCACAACATGGTGACATCGCCACAGTGACCATGACACGGTGACGTCGAGACCGTATCGACCGCAATGTGGTGACCTCATCGCTGATCGAGACGCGGTGACATCATCACCGTGCTGGTGGCGATGCAGTGACATCATCATCATGCTGACTGCGCCACGGTGACCTCATTGCTGCGCCGACCTCACCGCGATGACCTCATCACCGCACTGACTGCAACGCGCTGACGTCATTGCTGCGCTGATGGCAGCGCAGTGACCTCATTGCCGTGATGACCTCATCCCCACACTGACTGCAAGGCGGTGACCTCATCGCCGTGCCAACCATGCTGCGGTGACATCACTGCGACGCCGCCACCATGGATTGCTGGAGGTGGGGGGAACGCACACAGGACATGGCGGCCCCCACCCCTCTCCCCCCAACACATCACCCCCTCCCCCCTCCAGGACCTGTGGGGGGAGGGGCTTGTTGGGGAGGGGAAAAGGCGGGGTGGGGGGAGGGGGAGGATGGGACCTGATTTTGGGGGGGTGGGGGAGGGGTTTGTCGTTGTTTTCAGATGGACTTTTGGGGGCGTTGGGCGGGGGCTGATGGGTGGGGGGAGCAGCGTGTGTGCTGACGTCATGGGCGGCCTGTGACGTCACAGCGTCATCCCCCCCAGGCCTTAGGGGGGTGGGGATCATTTTGGGGTGGTCCCGGAGCCTTATGGGGAGGTGGGGGCATCCCCTTCCACCCCCCTCCCCCCACCCGGGACTCCCAGTGGCCTTATGGGGATGTGGGGGGAACCCCCTGATGTCACAGGGACCCCGTGATGTCATAGGGACACGCCCCCTCCCCTGTCACACCCGCGGTGTCCTGGACCTGCTCCCCAGGGGATCCTGGGGGTATCCCCTCCCCCACTCAGGAAGGGCCCCTCCCCCCCCCCCCAAAAAGGGGTGGGGGAGGGGGTTCTGCTGCTGCTGGGGGTCGCCCCTCCCCCACCCCGTCCCCCTTTCCCCCTGGGGGGGGGTGGAGAGGGGCCCGGGGGGTGTCATCCCCCCTTTGACCTGCTGTAGCCCCACCCCCAGGGGCACCCCGAGGGCGGGTGGGGGAGGGGCTGCACCTGCCCTTTACATACCTCGGGGTGGGGGTGGGGGTCGTGGCCCCTCCCCCTCCCGCCCCTCCCCCCGCCCCCCAGGTGGGGGTGGCGCCCACGGGTGCTGCTGCCTCGAGAGGAAAAGGGGGAGGGGCGGGTGCGGCAGGGGAGGGGGAGGGGTGGCCCCGCTGGCCCCGCCCCCAGCTCGCGCCGCTGTGGATTTTCCAGGTTCTAGATTAAAATCTTTCCAGAAAGATCCAGCGCCTCAGACCAGTACAGACCAGTGCTCCCAGTACAGACCAGTGCTCCCAGTACAGCCCCCAGTATAGCCCACCAGTGCTCCCAGTATAGCCCAGTGCTCCCAGCCGCTCTAGTAAAATACCTTTATTGCAAACGCGCCAGGGACGCCCTCCCTCCCCTCCCCCACCCCCGGGCTGCGGTGTCCCCCAGCCCAGCAGGGGGCGCTGCTGCAGGGGGGTGGGGGTAGGAGCGCGGCTCGGTCAGCGTGGCGGGGCGTGGCCGGCAGCGGGGGGGCGTGGCCGAGCGGCGGGGGCGGGGCCGGGCCGGATGAGCGGGGGCGGGGCCCGGCCCTGCTGGAGCGGCGGCGGCGGCCGCGGCAGCACCGGCGCGTGGGGCGGGGCCGGGCGGAGCAGCGGCGGCGGCTGCGGAGGCCGCGACGGGGACGGAGGGGGCGGGGCCGCCGAGGAAGGGGGCGGGGCCGAGGAAGGGGGCGGGGCCGGGCGGGACACGCCCGTGATCTGCACCTGTGGGAGAAAGGGGAGGGTCGGGTGGGGCAGGTAACCAGTAACCCAGCCGGACTGGGACCAGTATCCCCAGCTGGACTGGGATCGGTATCCTGATCCCAACTGGGACCAGTATTCCATTGGGACTGGGACCAGTATCCTCATCCCAACTGGTCCCAGTTCCCTAATCAGAAAGGCAACTGGGACCCCACCCTTGACTCAAGACCTACTTCAGGACCGGCCCTTAAACTGGTCCCAGTCTCAGGCCAAGAAACCGGTGCCGCCGCCGCCTCACCTCTTCCTCCTCCTCCTCCTCTTCCTCCTCCTCCTCCTGGCGGTGGGCGGGGGGCCCGGGGGGGTTCCAGCGGGGGTTCCCCGCCCCCCTCTGCCCCCCCGTTGGCGCAGGAGCCGCTCGAGGCCGAAGCGCCGCCGGGTCCCCAGGACGAAGCTCTTGACTTGAGCCGCCGTCTTGTTCCCCACGACCCCGGCGACCGCGGGGAAGTCACGGCCGTAGCGCCGCAGGGCTGACGAGGGGAAGGGGTTAACGAGGTTAATGAGGGCTAAGGAGGTTAATGAGGGGGACTGGGGGTTAATGAGGGGGTGCAGGGTGTGGGGGCAAGGGGGTTTTGGGGACACACACACACACACTCACCCTGCACAGCCAGGAGCTGCTCGTCTGTCGTCCAGCGGGAGCTGAGTTTGCTGTTGGCCTGAGGAAGAGGAGGAGGATGAGGAAGGGGGGAGGAAAGGAGGGAGGGAGGAAGTGAGGGAGGAAGGAAGGAGGGAAGGAAGGAAGGAAGGAAGGAGGAGGATGCAGGACACCCCACCCCTACCCCACCCCCACACCAACCCCCCCAGCCCCCCACCTCTGGGGGTCTCAGCCCCTCCACGCCCCCTCCAGCGCCTGCTTCAACCCACTGTTGATCTGTTTGATCCGCTGCACCTGCCAAAGAGAAGGGGGGAGGGTGTGTGTGTGTGTTAATTACCATCCCCTAATTAACCCCCAGGAGGTGGGGGGGTCGCTTAATTACCTGTCTCTTGAGGGTGACGAGCTGGCAGTCGAGCTGGCGCAGGGCCAGGGCGCCCAGGTCGGGGTTGGCGGTGACACCGGCCACGTCCTCGCGGCTCAGGCGCATCCCGCGCGGGGGCGGCGGCGCTGGCGGGACGGGGGGTGGTGCCGGTATTGGGGCTCCTTCCGAGGGGTGGGTTTGGGGTGGAAAGGCTGAAAATGAAAAGGGGGGGGGGGGTTAGGGGTGGGGAGAGGGAGGAGGAGGAGGGGGACGACAGAGGAGGAGGGAGGAGGAGGAGGAGGAGGGAGAGGGAGAGGGAGGAGGAGGGAGGAAGGAGGAGGAGGAGGGAGAGGGAGGAGGAAGAGGGAAGAGGAGGAGGGTAGAGAGAGGAGGAAGGAGCCCCCCGCCCCCCCCCCAAACCTCCTTCTTGGCGTCCGGCGATTCCGTCTCCCCATCGTTGGTGGGACGATGGTCGTCCGTCTCGTCGTTGCTATGGAAACAGCGGGGGGGTTGGGGGGGGTCGTAGGGGTGTTTTTTGGGGGGAGGGGAGTGTCCTGGCTTTTTGGGGGTGTCCCTGGGTTCTTGGGGGGGTTGTAGGGAGGTTTGGGGGGGTCTTGGGTTTTTGGGGGGGTTGTATGGGTTTCTTTTGGGAGGGTTGTGGGGGTGTCTTTTGGGGGGGGTTCCTGGGGTGTCTTTTGGGGGGGTCCTGATGGGGAAGTTGTGGGGGTATTTGGGGGGGGGGGCTGATTTTTGGGGGGGTTGTGGGAGTGTCTTTTGGGGGCGTTTCCTGGGTTTTTTGGGGGGGTCTGGGGGGGGTTGTAGGGGTGTTCTTGGGGGTTGTGGGGGTGTTATTTTGGGGGGGGGTACCTGTCATCGCGGTCCTTGCGGCCCAGCAGGCGCCGGGCCTGGCGGTCCATGACGCTGGTGCGGGCGCGGGTCTTCTTCCAGGAGTAGTAGTACTTCACCAGGCTGGGGATCAGCTTGTCAGGGAGCTGGGGGGGACAGGGGGTCAGGAGGGGAGGTTTTGGGGAGGGGGCTGTACCCCACATCCCCTCACACCTCCCCGAACCCCTCCTCCCCATATCACCCCCTCCCCAAATCCCCCCTGGTAATGGGGGGAGGATGGTGGGGGGAATAGGGGGTTATGGAGGTGGTTGCAAAGGGAAAGGGGGGGACACAAGGGGTTAGAGGGGGAGGTTTTAGGGAGGGGCGTGCCCCACACACCCCTCTCCCCCTCCCCAAATCACTCCCCTTCCCAAAATCCCCCTGGGACGTTGGGGGGGGGGAAAGGGGGATATGAGGGTGGTTGGAAGGGGAAAGGGGGGATTGAATTGAGGGGGGCTGGGGTGGAATTGGGGGGAGGGTGTAGGGATGGAGGGGCTTAAATTGGGGGGGAGACCCCCAAAAATGGGAGGGGACCCGGAGGGGGTGGCACCTGCTGGGGTGGGGGGGCAGAGGTGGCATGTACCATCTCCTGAAGGGGGGGGGGTGTCAGTGGGTGGCATGTGCCATCCCCTACTGGAGGGGGGTTATAGGGTGGCACGTACCATCTTCTATGGTGGGGGGGGTCAAGGTGGCACCTACCATCCCCCCATTGGGGGAGGTCAAGGGGTGGAAAATACCATCTCCTATTGGGGCAGGGGGTCAAGGGGTGGCACGTACCATCTCCTATGAGGGGGTCAAAGGGGGGCAAATGCCATCTCCTATTGGGGAGGGGTCGGGGTGGCACGTACCATCTCCTCTTGGGGGGGTCAGGGGGTGGAAAATACCATCCCCTATGGGGACAGGGGGGAACTGGGTGGCCTGTACCATCTCCTGGGGGAGGAACTGGGGTGGCCCGTACCATCTCCTTGACACTAGGGGGTTTCCCAGGCCATCCTGTTCCCCCCTACCCCCCTCTACCTCCCTGGAGGTCCTGTGGGGACAGTGACCCCTGGCAGATACCGGGCAGGGTTGGGGATGGACCCAGCAGTGGGGGGCGGGGTGGGACCAGGTGCCGTGTCCCCCCCGCTTCCGCTGCAAGGGGGTGTGTGCAGTGGGTTTGGGGGTGTATTTTGGGGGGTGGGGGGGGTGTCTCTCACCATCTGCTGGATGCGTGCGAAGCTCTTGCCGTGGAAGCTGAAGGCCTGTTCAAACAGGACCTTGTCCTCCACTGTCCACTCGTCTGGGAACGGTGTGAAGTTGGCCAGGTCAGCTAAAGACTTCTCCACATCGTGCTTGTGCCACAGCAGCATCCCCAGAGCCTGTGGGGAGGGGGAGGAACACAGCAGTGTGTGTGTGTGTGTGGGGGGGTGTCAGGGTGTTGAGAGCACCCCGAGGGGTTTGGGGGGGGGGTTATGGTACCTGCTCGATGTTGTAGCCGTGCTTGTCCTTCGCCATGGCAATGTATTTGTCCACTGAGGGGGAAAAGAGGGGGTTAAGGGGGGAAGGGGAGGTTAGGAAGGTAAGGGAGGGTAAGAGGGGGTTAAGGGGGAGTTGGGAGGGGCAAGAGGTTGTTTGTGGGGGGTAAAGTATGGCTTAGGGGGAATAAGTGGGGTTTAGGAGGGGGTAAAGGGAGTATTGGGGGGCTCTAGGGGGGTAAAGAGGGCTTAAGAGGAGGGGTAAGAGGGGAGAAAAGGGATGTGGGGGGTAAAGGAGGAGATCAGGGTGGGTGTAGGACACCTCAACAGCTCCCCCATGCTGAGAGACACCCCGATATGATATGGGGGGGGGGGGGGGCTCACATTTAGCGTCGGAGACACAGTGGTTGGGGGCCCAGACCAGCATCCCCTTCAGCTCCTTGTTGCTGTAGCGGGCGGGGCTCTCTGGGGGGGGGGGAGGAGGAAGGTGATCAAAGAGCGGGGGAAACCCCCCTAAACCTCTCCCCTGCCCCCCATCTCTCCCAAATCCTCCCTACCTGGTTTGCAGTCGGGGATCACTGCCTGGTAGTCGGCCCCCACCCGGATCATGCTGTCTGGTGAGGGGAAAGGGGGGGGACAGGGGTTATCTGGGGGGGACGGGGACACAGGGGTAAATGGGGGAGAGTGGGGGCTAATGGGGGTGTCTACACTGTCCTCCCATAGTTATGTGAATTGGGAGGGGGGGTTTAGTTGTGCCCCCTTCCCCAGCAACAAACAAAGCCAGCGGCCGGCGCACACGCGGGCAGCTGGGGACAATGAGGACGGGGCTTTGTTCCCCCCTCCCCACGTCCCCATGTCCCCATCCCTCCCCCCACATCCCCCTCCCCCACCTTTAAACCCCACGGGTGAGGGGGGTGTGTGTGACATGAGCTCAGCCCTCCCCCCTTTCCCCATCCCCAAATCACACAGGTGGGGTAAGCGTGGTGCCCCGACACAGGGGTATGGTGTTGGGGTGGGGGGTGTCACCCACATGGGTGTGTATTTTGAGGGGGGGGGGAAAGGTGGTTTTGGGGAAGGGGGGGGGGGTGTGAGGCCACTCACCGTGGGCGTGCTCGTCCTCGCTGCCCTCGTCCTCAGAGGCGGGGGGGCACCACTGGCAGCCACCGACTTGGCCCGGCTGCGGGACAGGATCCCCGAGGGTTTCTCCATCACCGATGGCATCGCCTGGGCGGGGAGTGGGGAGGGCTCAGGGTGACACCGCCACCCTGCTATCCCCCTCCCCCCAAAATTCTTCCCTGGGAGGACGGGGGGGGGGGGGCGTCTGTTAGCAGGGGGAGGGGCTCAGCCCCGCTGCCCCACGCCAAACTTTTGGGGGTGGGGAGGGGGAGAGGTGGCGTGGGAATTAAGGGGGGGGGGGGATGGGGTTGCGGTGTTGCTGTGTTGGGAAGCTGGGGGGGGGTCACCCCCCACCCCTCCCAAAATGAGGCGTAAAGTTGGGGCGGGAGGTTAAAGGGAAGGAGGGATGGGGAGGGTGTGTTTTAGGCGGGGGTCCCAGCGCCCACCCCAGCCCACCCCAGCCCACCCCAGCCCACACAATGCGCCGCCGGCCGCTCCCGCCGCCTGATGGTGCCAAAGTAGTTCCAGCTCCCCCGGCCTCAGCACGGCCCCCCCGCCCCCTGTGTACCCCTCCGCCGGCGGCAAAGGGGGGGGAGCACCCGGCGGGGCGGGGGGGGGGGAAGACACGGGGGTCCCGGCTTTGCCGTGGGGGGGGGTGTGTGTGTTGTATGGGGGTTGGACACAGAGAGGGCGGGGGCACAAGTGTGTGAGGGGCCGTGTCACCCCCCTGAGTGTGGCTGGAGGGAACAAAGGGCCAGGGGCAGCGGGGGGGACAAAGGGGCTGAAGTTGGGCTTGGGGGGGAGTCTGATGTGGGGCTGGGGTCTGTCCCAGTCTGGGGCTGCTGGGAAGTGTGTTGGGGGGGGTGTCCCTCCTCCCATCACAGCCAGGGGAGCCCCCTCCTCCTCCTCCTCCCGATGCTCCCCCACGCGGTGGGGCTGACCCACACTTCCCTGTCATTCCCCTGCACCCCCCAGTCCCATCCAGGGGGTTTCACTGCGCTGGGGGAGGGGGAGCTATGGGGCTTGGTTGGGGGGTGTGGGGCTTTAGGCTATGGAGATCAGGGCTGCCGTGGGGCAGGGGTCAGGGATGGGCTGCAGGGTTGCCATGGGGCAGGGCTGTGAGGCAAGCTGAGGGCTGTGAGGACAGGCTATGGGGCTGGGATGCAGGGCAGGGCTACGGGATGGGGCAGAGTGGCTCTTGGGGAAGGCTATGGGGCCAATCTATGGGGCTGGACCACAGTATCGGGCTACGGGGTGGGCTGATGAGGGGCTCTTGGGGAGGGCCATGGGGCAAATCCCTGAGGCTGGGATGCAGGGCTGGGCTATGGGGTGGGCTATGGGGCTCTTGTGGAGTGCCACAGGGCCAATCTATGGGGCTGGGATGCAGAGTCAGGCTATGGGGTGGGCTGAGGGGCTCTTGTGGAGGGCCATGGGGCCAATTATGGGGCTGGGCTACAGGATCAGGCTAGGGGGTGGGCTGAAGAGCTCATGGGGAGGGCTATGGGGCCAATCTATGGGGCTGGGATGCAGGGCTGGGCTATGGGGTGGGCTGAGGAGCTCTTGGGTCGGACCACGGGGCCAATCTATGCGTCCGGGCCACAGGATCAAGCTACAGGGTAGGCTGAGGGGCTCTTGGTGGGGATCACGGGGCCAATCTATGAGGCTAGACCACAGGATCGGGCTATGGGGTGGGCTGAGGGGCTCTCAGGCAGGGCTATGGGGCCAATCTATGGGGCCAGGATGCAGGGCCGGGCTATGGGGCAGGCTCAAGGCTGACAGGCAGACCCAGGGGTGCAGCTACAGACCATACCCAGGGGTCCAAAGCCAGGCAGTGACGCCCCTGCGGGTCAGCCCCAGGCTCCGCCGCTCCAGCACGGCGCCTCCCGCCTCACAGGGCCCGAAGAACACCCCGCTCCCCTTTCCCGCCCTCGCCCCTCTCAGCCAATCAGCGACGAGTTGCCTTCGCGCCCAACGGAGCCACGCGCCAGCTCTCTGCCTCCCCCCCAACCCGCCGCCACAGCGCATGCGCATCTCCTCACGTACACCCCCCTCCCCCCGCATGCGCGCGCCCTCCCCGCGCTCCTCCCCCCTCGTCTCCTTGGCCGCACAGGCGCGGTAGCGCTGGCCGGCGGCGGGCTCGCGCGCCTTTCCTCTCCCCCCCCCCCCCCTTATATATAAGGCGCGCTCCCGCGCGCGCCCCCTCAGTCCCCTCCGCGCCCCCGCGCCCTGAGGAGCCCCCGCGGCCGCGCTCCCCTCCGCCGCCATGGGGGTGAGTTCAGGCCTCGGCGCTCGTCTGGGGAGGCGGGGGGAGGGAGGGAGAGGCTTTAGGTAGCCGGCGGGAGGGGAGTGGGGCCTTTGAGTTCGCCTCTGAGGCCACCTGAGGAGACCGGGGGGAGGTGAAAGGGGTTCTGATGAGGGAACGTGGGGATTTGGAGCTCCTTAAAGGAGGTTGTGGGCGTTCCGGAGGGGTTGGGGGCTCCTGTGAGGCGATTTGGGGCTGCTTGAGGGAGTTCGGGGCTCCAGGAGGGGGCATGGTGCTCCTGTGAGGCGATTTGGGGCCACCTGAGGGAGTTCGGGGCCCTTTCGAGGGGACTCGGGGCTCCTGTGAAGCGATTTGGGGCCGGCTGAGGATACTCGGGGTTCTGGGAGGGGACTCAGGGCTCTGAGAGGAGACGTGGGGCGCCTTTGATGCGATTTGGGGCTGCCTGAGGGAGTTCGGCGCCCTTACGAGGGCACTCGGGGCTTCTGTGAGGCGATGTGGGGCCGCCTGAGGGGACTCGGGGCTCTAGGAGGGGACATGGGGCTCCTGTGAGGCGATTTGGGGCCACCTGAAGGTACTCCGAGCTCAAGGAGGGGACATGGGGCTCCTGCAAGGAGAGGTGGTGCCCCCTGAGGGGCCTTTGGGGGCTCCTGTGAGGGGCTTTGGGACCTTGCCTGGGGGTTGGGGCTCCCATGAGGAAATGTGGGACCCCCCCCGCCCCCCGAGGGGATTTGAAGCTCTGTAAGGAGACATGGGGGGCTTTTTTAGGGTGTTTGGGGCTCTTAAGGGGTTTGGCCTTCTGTGAAGGTGGGTTAAGGAGGGATGGGTGGGATTAGGTGTTGCTAAGGGAGTTTGGTGCGGGGGTCGAGGCTGTTAAGGGGACAGATGGATCTCTGGGGTGGGCAGGTGCTGCTCAGTGCCACCTCCATGTCCCAGCTAGTCTAACGAGCATCAGCTTCATTAAAACATCAAAGTTTTAGTGTCAAATCCCTGCTAACTTAATTATCCCAGCAGTAACTAACCTGGGGGTGAGGACCAAGCTTCCCTGTTCCCATGGAAACCAGGAGCATGCCTCAAAAAGCTGGTGTTTACCCCCCTAAAAATTATTATTTATTAAAATAACTTGGACTTAGTGAAAATTAGGGGGGTTTTTGGATGCTTTTTGCTGCAGAGAAAGTCAAGCAAAGCCAAGGAAAAGAAACAAAAGCGCCTGGAGGAGCGAGCGGCCATGGACGCTGTCTGTGCCAAGGTGGAAGCTGCCAACAAAGTGAGTGGGTGGGTGCAATAAACACCCCAAAACCCCCATAAATTGGTTAAAGAACACCCCAACCCCCCATAAATTAGTTAAAAAAACCCTCTCAAGGGGTTTGGTGGGTGGGAACGAACCTTCCTGGGTTTGTTTTTTGGGGTGCTGTTTGGTTTCTTCCAGCTTGAAGATCCCCTTGAAGCTTTCCCAGTATTCAAGAAATACGACAGGAATGGGTGAGTTTTAACCCTGTTTTTGGATGTGTTGATGTCATCAAAGGAATTTTTTTGGGTGTTTTCATTGCTTCTGATGCTGTTTCCCTTCTCTGGAACCTTCCACAGGTTGAATGTTGCCATCGAATGTAAACGTGTTTCTGGGTTGGAACCTACAACCCTCGAATGGGCTTTTGAACTCACCAAGACCAACATGCAGACGCTGTGAGTTCCCTCTCCCAACACATTTGGGGGACCTTTAGGACCCCAAAATAGTCGTGTGGGCTCTTTCCCCCCCCTTCCCCAAAATTCAACTAGGTTACCCACAAAGCCCAAACACCCCCTGCCCCCCAATTCCTTCTGGAGAGGTTCCCTCCCACCCCCCTCCCAATTCCTTCTGGGGTTCTCCCACCCCCAAATTCCTTCCTGGGCTCTCCATCCCCAAAAACTCCTTAATACTGGGGTTCCCTCCCCCCCAATTCCTTCTTGGGGGTTCCCCCTCCCCCAAAATCCCTTCCTGCTGGGGTTCCCCCCCAAAATCCCTTCCTTCTCAGTTCCCCTGACCCCCCTCTTCTCATTTCACCCCCAAAACCCCTCTTCCCCCCCCCCTTTCAGCTACGAGCAGAGCGAATGGGGCTGGAAGGAGCGCGAGAAGCGCGACGAGCTCCGCGACGACCGCGCCTGGTACCTCATCGCCCGCGACGCTGACGCCGCCCCCGTCGCCTTCTCCCACTTCCGCTTCGACGTCGAGTGCGGCGACGAGGTCCTGTATTGGTGAGTCCACTAAAAAAAATGGGCTAAACACCCCCAAAAAGGGATTTATCCTGTTCTTAACACGGGTTATTGGGGGGGGGATGTTTTGGGGGGGTTGTGTGTGGTTTTATCCTCATAGCTACGAGGTGCAGCTCGAGAGCCGGGTGCGGCGGCGAGGGTTGGGCAAGTTCCTCCTCCAGATCCTTCAGCTCGTGGCCAACAGGTGATAACCTGTTTCTATCTTTAATTTTGGAGGGGGGAATAAGGTGATTTGGGGGTTTTAAAACCCCTTTTTTTTTATATATATGGGTTTTTCCCCCTCCCTTCCTCAGCACTCAGATGAAGAAGGTGATGCTGACGGTGTTTAAACACAACCACGGCGCTTACCAGTTCTTCCGAGAAGCTCTCCAGTAAGTTGAACCCCCCCAAAAAAAGAAAACCTCAACAAATCTCCTCAAAATCTGGCCTTGACCTTGTTATTTTTTTCAACCTGAGGAAGAGGAGGAGGAAGGGGGAGAGGTTGTGTGTCCGTCTGTAACACGTTGTTCGCACGACTGTCTTTTTTCAGTGCGCTGACAACGTGCCGGGCGACGCGGGCAGGCGGGGCAGGGGCAGCAGAGAGAGGTGGGTGCTCGGGGTTTATCTACACCCCCCTCCCCTTAGCACCAGGTCATGGGGTGGGGAGGATGATGAGCCCCCTATTTTGGGGGCTTTTAACCCAATTTTTGGAGAGGGGGAGGTGTTAGACCCTTTTCCAGGGGGGTTAGACCCTTTTCCAGGGGGTTTAACCCATTTTGGGGGGAGATTAGACCCTTTCCCCATGGTTTTAACCCATTTTTGGGGGGGGTTAGCTCCTTTTCTGGGACTTATTTATCCATTTTGGGGGGAGAGTGGGGTTTAGACCCATTTCAAGGGGGTTATAACCCATTTTGGGGGAAGATTAGAACCTTTTCCAGGGGGTTTTCACCCATTTTTGGGGGGTTTAGACCCTTTTCCAGGGAAATTTCATATTTTGGAGGGATTTAGACCCTTTTCCAGGGCGTTTCACCCACTTTTGGGGGGTTTAGACCCCTTTTCCGGGGATGTTTGCCCATTTTTGGGGGGTTTTCACTCATTTTTGTAGGGAACTTAGACCATCTTCTGGGGTTCCCCCACTTTGGGGGGGTGTCCTTGTTTCCCTCCTTTTTTGGGAGGTGTTTTTTGGAGTGTTTCCCCCTTTTTTGGGGTGTGTTGTGTCCCCCCTCAATCCCCACACCAGCCAGGGAGGGTGATGCGCTACATGGTGGGCAAGGGGATGTGTGTGTATCTGGAAAGGGGGAGTATCAGCGTGACACCACACCATCTCTGATGTCATCAATGATGTCATCAATGATGTCATCCCCCCTCCACCCCAGGTTCGAGGTGGATCCCGCCTCCCCCAGCGTCTCCGGTTGCTGCGGCGACGATTCGACCTATGAGATCCTCAGCCGAAGCACCAAGTATGGGGGGAGAGTCACCCCCCACCCCCCGGGGGGGCGGGGGGGGCACTGTGGGGGTTGTTGTCATTGAAACCCCTTCTCAGTCGCTTCCCAGACCCAAATCCCCCTGGTTTAACCCCAAAAATCCACTGGGGGTGAGGGGGGAGGGGGCAGCAAACAGGAGTCCACGTGTCCTTGTACCTACCGCTCACCCAATGGGTGAGGAGACCCTTCCCCTCTTTTTTTTGGGGGGGAGGGGAAGGTATTTGGGGGGGGTTAATTTTTGGGGCTGGAAAAGGGGGTTTTGGAGCTTGGGGCCTCGCGGGGGTCGAGGCTGTGCCCCCCCTCTTTTGATTTGGGGGGGATTTGGGGTGTTTTCAGACGGTTTTGGGTTCTGTGTAATAAAGTCAATGAGAATTCAAAGTTTCAGCCTTGGTTGGTGTGTGTGTGTGGGGGTTGTACCCAGTTGCTCCCAGTTAATCCCAGTTGCTCCCAGTTACCTGCCAGCAGCTGCTCATTAATGAATCTCCATCATCCTCTTCCTCCTCCCACCCCCCACCCTCCCCAGATCCCCCCTCCTCTTCCTCTCCTCCCCCCCCCCCAAGATCCCCCCCTCTTCCTCTCCCCCCACCCCTCTCTTACCCCCGACCCCCCCGCAGCCCCTTCCACTCCCGCGCGAAAACGAGGGGCGTGGTTTAACAGTGGGCGTGGCTTATGGGGGCGCGGCACGCGTGCTGAAAAGCGATTGGCTCGTTCCCACGCGGGCGGAGCGGCGGGGGGCGTGGCCCATCGGTGCCGACAGTAAGGGCAGCGTCTTCCTGCCTCCTCCGGAAGTGACGTCTCAACCCGGCTTCATCTCCTTCCGCTTCCGCCGCCGCCATGAATCCCGCCGTCCGTGTTGCCCGCTCCCTCCTCACCTCCGCGGCCCGGCCCGGCCCGGCCCGACGCGGCTTCATCTCGGGGCCGCCTCAGAGCCCTGTGGGACCGGGGGTGAGATGCGGGGGAAGGCGGCTGGGACCGGGGAGGGGGCTCTGTAGGGAGGGTGGGGGGTGCGTGTGACCGACCTTGGGGCTCAGCCGCGCTCCCTTCTCCCTTCTCCCCCTCAGGAGAGCGTCGTGGGCTTCGTCGCCATGTTCATCACCTGCCTCGGCCCCGCCGCCTGGGTCCTCGCCCACCTTGAGGACTACAAGAAGGGGCAGTGATCCCTCCATGCCTCCTACCCCCTCCCCCCAAGCTGGGAGAGAGAGGGGTGGGGTGTGGGATCTACCATTTGGACCAGCGGGGAAGGGGAGAAACCAGCCTGGGACCTTTGGGTTGGGGGGGGTGGGGGGGATGTGTGTGTGTGCCCCACACCCCCCACTTCCCCCTTCTGCAGTAAAAGCCGCCAAGGCCATGCCCGGCTCTGTCTCTTTGGGTCATGGGGGGGGGCGGGTGGGGTTGGGGATCTTGGGGAGGCGGGTGAGGGGTCTGGGGGGGGGTGCGAGGCCATCTGATGGCGTCACAGCGACGTCACGCCGAGGGGAAGGGGGTGTGATGATGGCGGTTGTTGAGGGGGAGGCGGTTGCTAAGGGGAGGAGCTGGTTGCTGTGGGAGGGCGGGGGAAGTGGGGGAGGAGCGGGGCTCTCTCATTGGTTGGTTCCGGGGGTGGGACATGTCACCAGGGAGGGGGGCAACTCCTCGTTGGTTGGCTCCAGGGCTTGGGCTCCATTCATTGGTTGGCTCCAGGGGTTGGGCTCCATTCATTGGTTGGCTCCAGGGGCACGGCCCACTCCGCGTTCGCTGCCTTCAGGGGCGGGGCGTGTCGCTAGGGGCAACCCCACTCATTGGCTGGCTCCAGTGATGGCACCAGCTCCTCATTGGTTGACCCCAGGGGCCGGACGCACTCATTGGCTGTCTCTAGGGGCGGGGCATTCAGCCAGAAGAGAGCCCGACACCTCATTGGCTGCCTCCTGGGGGCCGGACCCACTCATTGGCCGCCTACAGGGGCGGGGCCAATTCCCATTGGTCAGCTCCATGGGCCGGGCTTGTCGTTGGGGAGGGGATGTGTGAAGCGGCTTCATCCCCATGGCGTCATTTCCGGCGTCTCCCCGTCCACTTCCGGTGTCTCCCCTCACACCACTTCCGGCGCGCTGCCGTGGCAGTGACGTCAGCGCGGCCGTTCCCTTCCCGGCGGCGGCGCGTCCGGCTCCATCCCAGGCCCGGTGAGGGGGGAGGGGGCCGTACCGGCAGCGCGAGCGTGGCCACGCCCTCGCGGTCGGGGTTGGGGGGAAGGGGGGCGGGGAGAGTCCTCGGGGGGGTCCCGGTGGCCCCGGAAGGGTCCCGGTAACCCCGATCTGGGGGAGACCCGGGGAGGGGGCACGGTGGCTCCGGTGCAGAGGGTCCGGTAGCCCTTGGGGAGGGAGGGGGGTCCCGGTAGCCCCGGTAGAGCCCCGTTGCTCTCGGTACGGAGGGGTCCCGGTAGCCCCTGCAGGGATTCGGTGGCCCCGGAAGGGTCCTAGTAGCCCCGGTCTGGGGGGACCCGGGAGGTGGGGCCGGTGGCCCTTGGGGAGGTGGCTCTCGGTAGCCCCGATGGGGGCCCGGTGGCCCTTGGGGGGGGTCCCGGTAGCCCCGGTGTGGTGAGAGACCCGGGAGGGGGCCGTGGTGGTCCCGGTGCGGAGGGTGAGGGGTTCCGGTGGTGCCGGTCTGGAGGGTTCGGTAGCCCTCGGGTGGAGAGGTCCCGGTGCGCTCCATAGCTCCCGGTAGTCCCCAGTAGCCCCGGGAGGGGGGATCCCGAAAGCCCTAGTAGGATCCCGGTTCGCTGGGGGGGGTGTTCGGTGGCTCCCGGTAGCCCCCGGTAGGAATCCCCGGTAGCCCTGGAGGGGGGTCCCGGTGGGCTCGGTATGGGGGGAGGGTGTGGGGGGGTGTGTCCTGGTAGCCCTGGTGAGGGGGGTCCCGGGTCTCGGTAGCCCCGGGGAGATGGTGGTGGGGGTGTGGGGGTGTCGGTGGCTCCCGGTAGCCCCGGGGGGTGTTCTCCCGCCTCTAACTCCCCCACTCCCCCCTCCCCCCGCAGCTGATGAGCCCCGATGAACGCCCGGCGCCGGCACGGCCCTAAACACCGGGAACCGGGCGTTTACCTGGGCCCCCCTCAGACCCAAACCCTTCCCCCCTCCCCCTCCCGGTCCCACCCCCTCCTCAACCCCTCCCCCCTCCGGACGTCATGTCGTGTCGCGATAGGACCCAGGAGTTCCTCTCCGCTTGTAAATCGCTGCAGGGGCGGCAGGTGGGTGGCTGGAGGGGGAGGGGGTGGAAATGGGGGGTCCTGGGGGTCTGGGGGCCCCCCCGACCCCCCCGGTACTCACCGGTTTCCCCCCCCCCACCCCGGGACAGGATGGGGCCCAACCGGGCAGAGCGGCCCCAGGCGGGCGGCAGCGCAGCGAGTTCAGCGTCATGGCCAAGTGAGAGGGGGGGGTCCTGGGGGGTTTGGGGGGGCCCTGGGGTCATGGGGGGGTTCCTGGAGGGGGAATGGGGTTGCCTAAGGGGAGAATGGGGGGCCCTGGGGTGATGGGGAGGGGTCATGGGGGGGTCTCTGGGGGGGAAATGGGGAGCCCTGGGGTGAGGGGTGTCTGGGGGTCCCTAGGGTTGGGGGGGGGTCCTTGGGGTGGGGAATGGGGGGCTCTGGGGTGATGGGGAGGGGTCCATGGGGTCATAGGGTGGTGGTGTCCCCAGGGTCATGGGGGGGATTCCTGGGGTTGGGTTGGGGGGGGTGTCTCAGGGGTGAAGAGGGGATACAGGGGTCATGGAGTTGGAGTTCTGGGGTATTAGGGTGGGGGGTCCCCAGGGGTCTTGGGGGGTGTGTGTGTGTCCTGGGGCTTGGGAGGGGCTCTGAAACCCTCCCCCCAACCCCTCCTAACACCCCCCTTCCCCAAAATCCCCCCTCCCCAAGGCGCATCGGGAAGGACCTCAGCAACACCTTCGCCAAGCTGGAGAAACTCACCATCCGTGAGTCCAGGGAAAGGAGGGGGCTCCCCAAATTTTGGGGAGGTATTTAGGGGGTCCCACCTCCCTTACCCTCCCTTACCCCCCTTACCCCCCCCAAATTTCCTGTCCCCCCTCCCCACACACAGTGGCCAAGAGAAAATCCCTGTTCGATGACAAAGCTGTGGAGATCGAGGAGCTCACCTACATCATCAAGCAGGTGACACAGACAAAGGGGGGGTCAGGGGGGTCAGGAGGTATTTTAGGGGTTACCCCTGACCCCCCCATAATTTTTGACCCCCTCTCCATTTTTCTTTGCCCCCCCCCCCAGGATATCAACAGCCTCAACAAGCAGATTGCTCAGCTCCAAGAGGTGGTGAGAGCTCGGGGGGTCAGAGCGGCCGCCACGTCCAAACTCACTCCAACACCGTAGTGGTATCACTGCAGGTGAGGGTAGCAAAAATTAGGGGGGGGGAGGAGGCTTAAGGAGCACCCCCCCCAAATTTAAACCCCCCCAAAACCCTCCCTTTCACCTCAACCCCCTCCTTTTCCCCCTCCTCCCAGTCCAAACTGGCCTCGATGTCCAACGACTTCAAGTCAGTGCTGGAAGTACGGACAGAGGTGAGTCTTTATCCCCCTCCCCCTTTAAATTTAAACACACCCCTCCCAAAAATTCTGACCCCCCCTAAAATTCCCTGTGACCCCCTTTTTTCCCCCCCCCCACCTCCTCCCCAAGAACCTGAAGCAGCAGCGGAGCCGCCGTGAACACTTCTCCCGCGCCCCCGTCTCCGCGTTGCCCCTGGCTGCCTCCAACTTGGGTGAGCACCCAGGCTTTTGGGGAGGGGGGTGGTGGGTTTTTTTGGGGGGGGTCTTATTAACTGCCCCCCCCTCTCCAGGCAGCTCTGCAGTGCTACAGGATGACCCACAGCGTTCTGGAGCGGTGGCTATTGAGATGGACACACGGACGAGCCAACAGTTACAGCTGATTGATGAGCAGGTGGGACCACCAGACCCTTTTTAGGGGGGTAGGGCTGGGGAGGGGGTAATAAACACTCCCTCCTCCCCAAAAATAGAGAGTTTGGGGAGATCCCATGGAAGGACTAACGGACACGGAACTGTGGTGTCTGTCTGTCCATAGGATTCCTACATCCAGAGCCGGGCAGACACCATGCAGAACATCGAGTCGACCATCGTTGAACTGGGCTCCATCTTCCAGCAACTGGCTCATATGGTGAAGGAGCAAGAAGAGACCATCCAGAGGTACCTCAGCTGTCTGTCTGTCCGTCCATCCCTCCCTCCTCCTCCTCTCTGACCTTCCTCACCCTTCCCTCTTCTTCCTCCTGGCCCCCTCAGGATCGATGCCAGCGTGGAGGACGCTCAGCTCAACGTGGAGGCGGCGCACGGGGAGATCCTCAAGTACTTCCAGTCTGTCACCTCCAACCGGTGGTTGATGGTCAAGATCTTCCTCATCCTCATCATCTTCTTCATCGTCTTCGTCGTCTTCTTGGCCTGAGGGGCTTTGCCTTTACCCTGGGACCCCCCAATTTCCTCCCCCACTCCCCCATTTTCCCCCCACCCCCTTCCCACACCCAGTGGGACAAACGGACTCAGAGATGGACAGAAGGGTGGGGGTCCTACCTAAGACACGCCCCCCCTCCAAATTTCTCCTTACCACCCCTCCCCTCCTCCTCCAGTCCCCCCCAGGTTGGGGTTTTGGGGGTGGTTTTGGGGGGGCAGCACCCTACCTCCCCTCCCGTGGGTGTTGCTGAGGGTGCCCACCTGATCGTGGTGGCTGCAGACTCTTCTAGGAGGGGGTCCCCAAAATGCTGCCAAGACTCTTCTCTGCACCTCCCCCAACCTGGGGATCCCCCAAAACC
The DNA here is from genome assembly GCA_027925045.1 of Hypotaenidia okinawae. Classification (NCBI taxonomy): domain Eukaryota; kingdom Metazoa; phylum Chordata; class Aves; order Gruiformes; family Rallidae; genus Hypotaenidia; species Hypotaenidia okinawae. The sequence continues at coordinate 994,077 of BSDF01000037.1, forward strand.
AACCTGGGGATCCCCCAAAACCAACCTGGGGACCCCCCCTGTACTCAGAGGGGCTTCAGCTCCCCTTAAAACCACCCCACCTCCAAGGGAGGGGGAAGGCAGAGCTGCGGGACCCCTGAGAAGGAGCTGTGGGGGGGCTGTGAGACCCTCACACCCCCTCCCCCGACCCCCCCAAATTAAAACGGGGGTATCCCTCCCACCTCCAGCGCTGGCTTTATTCCTCCCTGGGCGGGATTCGAACCGGCAACCTCAGGATGTTCGCTACCGGAAGTGAAGGGGTGGTGGCTTGGAGAGCGGGGAGGGAGCCGCGCATGCGCCGTTTGAGGCAGTTGACCTGCGGGCGGAAGTGACGCGCGGAAGGCGTGTCGGCGGCGCTGAGGCCGCGGTTGCCGGGAGCGGGCGGCGGCGATGGCGGAGGAGGGCAAAGGAGGGGGGTACAGCGGTGAGCGGCGCCGGGGCGGCTGGAGAAGGGCTGGGGGGGGACCGGGGCTGCCTGGGGAGCCGGGAGGGAGGGTGGGGGGATCCCTGGAGGGCTGGGAGGGGGGGGGGGGTGTAGTTGGGGGTAGGCCCCAGGTCTGAGGGCCTGAGGCGGCGGGAAGGGAACCGGGGAGAGGGGCTGGGGAGGGGAGAGGGACCCGGGAGAGGGACCCGGGGCCGAAGGACGATGGGGCTCGGGGCTGGGGACCGGGGGCTGGAGAGAGGGGAACGGGGACTGGGCCTGAGGAGAGGGAACCGGAGCCCGGGAGAGGGACCGGGGACCGAGCGACCAGGCTTGGGGCTGGGGACCCGGGGCTGGAGAGAGGGGACCGGTGACTGGGCCTGGGGAGAGGGACCCGGGGCCCAAGGATGGGGCTCGGGGCAGGGGACCGGGGGCTGAAGGATGGGGCTGAGGAACGGGGACTGGGAGAGGGACCGAGAGCCGAGGGACCGAGAGCCGAGGACCGGCCTTAGGGCTGGCTACTGAGGGCTGGGGAGAGGGACAAGGGGCCGAGGGACTGGGCTCGGGGGTTGGGGACCGGGGACTGGGGCTGGGGAGAGGGAACTGGGGCCCAGGAGAGGGACTGGGGGCCAAGGGACCGGTTTTGGGACTGAGGAGAGTGACCCAGGACTGGGGAGAGGGACTGGGGGCTGAGGATCAGGGAGAGGGGATGGAATTGGGAAGAGAGGACTGGGCAGAGGGTCCCAGGACCAGGGAGAGGGACTGGGACTGGGGACTTGGCAGTGGGGACTGGGGAGAGGGGCTGGTGAATGGGACTGGAGACTGGAGCTGGGGACCAGGGACTGGGGAATGGGGTTGGGGACTGGGGAGAGAGGACAAGGATCAGGGACAGGGAATGGGACAGGGGCTGGGGACTGGGAAAAGGGGGTGGGAACTGGGGAATGGGTCTGGGGACTGGGAAGAGGGGCTGGGAATCAGGGACTGGGGAATGGGGACTGCAGGGAGGGACTGGGGACTGGGAAATGGGGCTGGGTGCTGGGGCTGGGGAATGGAGAGAGGGACTGGGGATCAGGGGCTGGGGAATGGCGCTGGGGACCAGGGACTGGGGATGGTGAATGGGGCCGGAGCCTGGGACTGGGGATCAGGGAGCGGGGCTGGGGGACTGGGAAATGAGGCTGGGGGACTGGGGAGAGGAGCTGGGAACTGGGACAGAACCAGGCGGGATGACTTAGAGCCCGAGGAACGGTGACAGAGCAGCAGGCAACTGGGACCCAGTGAGTGAGGGACCCCAAAACCAGTTAACCCTGGGGTAGGAATGGGAGCTGATGGTGTCCCTGCCACCCCCTCCCCTTTCCCAGAGCACGATGACCGGGTCGGGGGTCGGAGCTTCTCCGGCCGCCGTAAGAAAGGCCGCGGGCCGTTCCGGGGGAAGATGTACAGCGAGGGCACCCCGCGGCCCCGCACCCGCCACGGCCCCGCCCTGCGCCCGCGCCTGGACGACGACGACGGCGACGTCGCCATGAGCGACGCTCACGACGGGCCCCGCGGGAGATAGTGAGTTAGGGACACCCCCCAAAACAGCCCCCACAACCCTCTAAAGCCCCTACACCTCCCCAAAAAGACCCCCAAAACCCCCTGAACCCTCCCCAAAACCCCCTACACCTCCTGAAAAGCCTCCTGAACCCTCCCCCCAAACCTCCCCCAAACCCTCCCCCCAAACCCCCCAGAACCCTCCCCCCAACCCCCCTGAACCCTCCCCCCAAACCTCCCCAAAAAGCCCCTAAACCCCCTCCCTGAGCTCCTGACCTCATCCCATTCCTCCCAGTTTACCCTACGGGCCCCGACCCAACCGTACGGCCAACATCCACATCACGGTACGACGGGACCTGCCCGCCCCTGACCGCGGCGGCGGCGGCGGCCGCGACACCGGGAGGAGGAATTGGTTCAAAATCACGGTGAGAGAAGCTTGGGGAGGGGTCTGAAGGGGGATTTGGGTGGGGGTGAAGTTGGGGAGGGGTCTGGGGAGGGATTTAGGGGGGGTCGGGTGCCCTGCGGAGTGGGAGGGTGAAATGGGTGCTGGGGAGGGGAAGAGGTGGGATCGTCCTGCTGTAGCCGGCATCGGGGCAGGCTCAGCACTGGGAAAAGACATTAAGGAGCTTTTAATGAGCTTAAATGATTAATTTGAGGCTAATGAGGCTCCTTGGGGTTAATTTTGGGGTTAAAATCCCCCCAAATCCAGCATTTCCTCATTTTTCTTCCCATTTTCTCTCTCCTTTTCCCCATTTTCCTCCCCTTTTATCCCCCTTCCTTTCATTTTTCCCCATTTTCCTTCTCCCTTTTTCCATATTTTCCTTCATTTTTCATCTTCTTTTCCCACTTTTTCCCCATTTTCCTCCCCCTTTTCCCTCTTTTCCCCATTTTTCTTCTCCCTTTCCCTCATTTCCCCCATTTCCCTCCCCCTTTCACCCCACACCCCCCCACCCCACTCCCTCCCCATTTTCCCCCTTCCCCACTGCCTAAAAACCCCCAAATCCTCTTTTTTTCCCTCATTCTCAGATTCCCTATGGAAAAAAATATGACAAATCCTGGTTGCTCAGCTCCATCCAGAACCTCTGCAGCGTCCCCTTCACTCCAGTCGAGGTGAGTGGTGCATTTCCTCCCCCTCCCATCATTTTTTAGGGAAAAATCCTCATTTTTTGGGTAGATTAAAGAGAAATCCCTATATTTGGGGGGAAAATCCCACTCTTTCATTATTCCCAGGTGCACTATGAGCACAACAGGGCCCAGTTCTACATGGAGGAGAGGGGGTGCAGTTGGGGGTAGGCCTCAGGTCTGTAGGCCTGAGGGCCTGAGGCGGCGGGAGGGGTGTGTGTGTGGGGCCTTGGGGAGGGGAGAGGGGCTGGGGAGAGGGTCCGGGGGCTGAAGGACAGGGCCAAGGGACCTGGGACTGGGCCTGAGGAGAGGGAACCAGAGCCCAGGGAGAGGGATTGAGGCCCGGGAGAGGGCTTGGGGCTGGGGAGAGGAGGCTAGGGAGAGGGGAATAGGGACTGGGCCTGTGGAGAGGGGACTGGGGAGAGGGCTTGGGGCTGGGCCCAGGGCTGGGCTTGGGGCTGGGGACCAGAGTCTTGGAAGAAGGACCAGGGGCTGAGGAACTGGGGAGAGGGAACCGAGACCAGTGAGAGGGGATGAGACTGAGGCCCAGGACTGGGGAGAGGGGATGGGACTGGGACTGGGGAGCCAGGCTGGAGACTGGGAGCCAGGAGAGGGGATGGGACTGGGACTGGGGAGCCAGGCTGGGGACTGGGAGCCTGGAAGAGTAGCCCAGGACAGGGCAGAGAGTAGCGTCGAGGCGTGTGTTGCATTTCCTCCCCCCCCCATGAATTTTTAGGGGAAAATCCTCTTTTTTTTGGGCAAATGAAAGCAAAATCCTTATGTTTTTGGGGAAAATCCTCTGCTTTTGCTATTCCCAGTTCCACTACGAGCACAACAGGGCCCAGTTCTACGTGGAGGACGCCACGACCGCCAGCGCCCTCAAACAAGTGTCCCGCAAAATCACCGCTCGGGACAACTACAAGGTGGGGAAACCCCCTGGAAACCCCCTTTCCAGCTCTTAATTTGCAAGCTGGGGGGGTTAATTAGGGTGGTTAATGAGCTATGAGGTTGGTTAATGAGGTTTGGTTGGGGTTTGGGGGGGTTCCTTAGGTGGTGATCATTATCAACTCGTCGGCGCCGCCGCAGTCGCTGCAGAACGAGCTGAAGCCTGAGGAGGTCGAGCAGTTAAAGGTGAGGAAGAGGAGGAGGGGAGGAAGGGGAGGGGGAGAGGAGGAGAAAGAAGGGGGAGAGGAGGAGAAGAGGGGGGAAGAGGAAGAAGAATAGGAGGGTGGGGAGAGGAGGAAGGGAGGAAGAAGAGGCCTGCTTTTCACCCTCTCTTCCTCTTCCTTTCCTCCTTCTTTCTTCCTCTCCTCCTCAACTCCTCTCCTCTTCCTCCTCCTCTCCTCCTCCTTCCTCCTCCTCCTTCCTCCTCCTCCTTCCTCCTCCTCCTTCCTCCTCCTCCTTCCTCCTCCTCCTTCCTCCTCCTCCTTCCTCCTCCTCCTTCCTCCTCCTCCTTCCTCCTCCTCCTTCCTCCTCCTCCTTCCTCCTCCTCCTTCCTCCTCCTCCTTCCTCCTCCTCCTTCCTCCTCCTCCTCCTCCTCCCCCAGCTCTGCATGAGCAAGAGATACGATGGTTCCCAGCGGGCGCTGGACCTCAAGAGCCTTCGTGTCGACCCAGGTGAGGAGGAGGAGGGGGACCCAAGGGGTGCAGGGGGGACCTGGGGGCACTGGGGGTCTGGGGGGTGTGCAGGGGGGGCATAGGGGGTGCAGGGGGGCAGAGGGGACCCAGTGGGTGTAGGGGGGATGGGGTGTGTGTATGGGGGCTGCTGGGGGTGCAGGGGGGATGTGGGGGGGAGTCCAGGGGGTGCAGGGGGGATGTTGTTGGGGGGTCCAGGGGGTGCAGGGGCGACACAGGGGATGCGGAGGGGCTGCAGAGAGGACCGGGGGTGGGGGTGGGGGGTGTGGGGGCAGGGGGGATACAGGGGGTGCCCTTTGCTCCACTGGGGGTTTGGGGGGAGCCCCTCACCCTCCCTGTCCCCCCTTCCTTCTCCCCCCAGACCTGGTGTCCCAGAGCATCGACGTGGTGCTGAACCAGCGCAGCTCCATGCTGGTGGTGCTGCGCATCATCGAGGAGAACATCCCCGAGGTGAGGGGCTCTGGGGGGGCTGGGGAGGGTTTGAGGGGACCCCCCTACACCCCCTGACCCTCTTTTTGTGTCCCCCTCCCTCTCCCCACGGCAGCTGCAGTCCCTGAACCTGAGCAGCAACAAGCTGTACCGGCTGGACGACCTGGGGGAGCTGGCGCAGAAAGCGGCCGGCCTCAAGGTGCTCGACCTGTCCCGCAACGAGGTGAGGGGCCCCCTGACCCCCTCCCCACTTCTCCCTCCTCCTTCCTCCCCCCTTCCCCCTCCCCTTTCCCCCTCTCCTCCTCCTCCCCTCCCCCTCCCTCCTCCTCCCCCTCCCCTTCCCCCTCCCTCCTCCTCCCCCTCCCCTTCCCCCTCCCTCTTCCTCCCCCTCCCCTTCCCCCTCCCTCTTCCCCCCCTCCCCTTCCCCCTACCCCTTCCCCTTCCTCCTCCTCTTCCTCCTCCTCTCCCCCCCAGCTGAAGTCGGAGCGGGAGCTGGACAAGGTGAAGGGGCTGCGGCTGGAGCAGCTCTGGCTGGAGGGGAACCCCCTGTGCGACACCTTCCGGGACCAATCCACCTACATCAGGTCAGTCACCCCCCCCGGGGCCCCCCCAGACCCGGGGGGGCTCCCCAAACCGGACACAGGCCCCTCAGCTTCCCCCCACCCCCCGTCCAAAGCCTCAGCTTCCCCCCTGGACCAGCCCATCCTCAGCTGCAGCACTTCCCACCCCTCTGCATCCTCATCTTCCCCCCCAAAAAACACCCCTTGGGGCCCCCCTGGGGACCCCCCCAGATCATCTTCCTCCCCTTCCTCCCTCCTCCTTCCTTCCTCCTCCTCCTCCTTCCTTCCCACTTCCTTCTTCCTCCTCCCCCTTCCTTCCTTCCTCCTTCCTTCCTCCTCCTCCCTCTTCCTTCCTTCCTCCTTCCTTCCTCCTCCTCCCCCTTCCTTCCTCCTCCTCCCCCCTTCCTTCCTCCTCCTCCCCCCTTCCTTCCTCCTCCTCCCCCCTTCCTTCCTCCTCCTCCCCCCTTCCTTCCTCCTCCTCCCCCCTTCCTTCCTCCTCCTCCCCCCTTCCTTCCTCCTCCTCCCCCCTTCCTTCCTCCTCCTCCCCCCTTCCTTCCTCCTCCTCCCCCCTTCCTTCCTCCTCCTCCCCCCTTCCTTCCTCCTCCTCCCCCCTTCCTTCCTCCTCCTCCCCCCTTCCTTCCTCCTCCTCCCCCCTTCCTTCCTCCTCCTCCCCCCTTCCTTCCTCCTCCTCCCCCCTTCCTTCCTCCTCCTCCCCCCTTCCTTCCTCCTCCTCCCCCCTTCCTTCCTCCTCCTCCCCCCTTCCTTCCTCCTCCTCCCCCCTTCCTTCCTCCTCCTCCCCCCTTCCTTCCTCCTCCTCCCCCCTTCCTTCCTCCTCCTCCCCCCTTCCTTCCTCCTCCTCCCCCCTTCCTTCCTCCTCCTCCCCCCTTCCTTCCTCCTCCTCCCCCCTTCCTTCCTCCTCCTCCCCCCTTCCTTCCTCCTCCTCCCCCCTTCCTTCCTCCTCCTCCCCCCTTCCTTCCTCCTCCTCCCCCCTTCCTTCCTCCTCCTCCCCCCTTCCTTCCTCCTCCTCCCCCCTTCCTTCCTCCTCCTCCCAGCCTCCACGCCGCCTCTCCACCCTCCCCCAGCCTTTATGGCCCTCAAACTCCCCCAGGACCCCCCAAAAACACCCCCAAACTCGTCTCAACACCCCTCTAGCTCCCCCCCGCACAAAATTTGGGGTGCCCCCCCAGGAGCCTTCGGCCTCTCAAGATGGCTGGGTAGCCAGAGACGGGTAAGATTCCTCACGGGAGGAACAACCTAAGACAGGCACAGCCGTGCAGGGGCCGGACCCCCCCCAAATTTGGAGAGACACCCCCCTCCCCCCAATTTGAGACACCCCCCGACCATGGGGAGGGGCTGAGGGGGGTTGGGGGGACCCCAATACCTGGGTTAGGCTCCTAAGAGCTTTTAAGGGGGGTGCCCCTCTACTTACCCCCTCCCCCTCCCCCAAGTGGGGAGGAGAGGTTTTTTTGGGGGGGAGGGGAAGCTGTATTTGGGGGGGAAGCAAGGGGGGTTATAAGGGGGAGGGGGTATTTTTGGGGAGGGTCTTCCAGTTCTGGATGCGGCTCCTGGAAGGAGGGAAGGGAGGGGGATGAAGAAGAGGCTCTGCACCCCCCCGCCCCCCAGTCTTACTCCCCCCTTGCTCTTCCCCTTCCTCTTCCTCCTCTTCCTCCTCCTCTTCCTCCTCCCCCTTCCTCTTCCTCTTCCTCCTCCTCCTCCTCTTCCTCTTCCTCCTCCTCCTCCTCTTCCTCTTCCTCCTCCTCCTCTTCCTCCTCCCCCTTTCCTCTTCCTCTTCCTCCTCCCCCCTTCCTCTTCCTCTTCCTCCTCCTCCCTTCCTCTTCCTCTTCCTCCTCCTCCCTTCCTCTTCCTCTTCCTCCTCCTCCCTTCCTCTTCCTCTTCCTCCTCCTCCCTTCCTCTTCCTCTTCCTCCTCCTCCCTTCCTCTTCCTCTTCCTCCTCCTCCCTTCCTCTTCCTCTTCCTCCTCCTCCCTTCCTCTTCCTCTTCCTCCTCCTCCTTCCTCTTCCTCTTCCTCTTCCTCTCTCCCTCCTCCCCCTTCCTCTTCCTCTTCCTCATCCTCTTCCTCATCCTCTTCCTCCCCCCTTCCCCTTCCTCTTCCTCATCCTCTTCCTCCCCCCTTCCCCTTCCTCCTCCCCCTCTTCCTCTTCCCCCTCCCCCTCCCCTCTTCCTCTTCTTCCTCCCCTCTTCCTAAGCAGCCAGGTCATGCCAGGGGTCTTTCTTCTTCCTCCCCCTCCCCCCATATTTCCCCCCATTTCCCCCCCCCCCCCCAAATTCCCCTTCCCCCCTTTCTTCTCATCCAGGTGAGTAAGAGCCAGGTAAGTGTCTCCACCACCCCCCCAAACCCCCCCCCAGGGCCCAACCCCCCCCCAGCACCCCAAACACCGCCCCCCCAGGGTGGGGGGGCCCAACAGCACCTGGATCCTCACCCCCATCCTGAGCTGAAGGTGGGGGGAAGGGGATTTTGGGGGTCCCTATGGCTCCTTGGAGGCGGGGGGGGCAATCCCCAGACCTGTGAGGGGGGGGGGGCAGAGGGGGTGGTGGGGCAGAGGGGGTGGGGGTGGGGTTTGGACCCCCCAGTGACTCAGTTTCTCCCTGGCAGCTCCGTCAGAGAGCGATTCCCAAAGCTGCTGCGGCTGGTGAGGGGGGGCGCTAGGGGGGCACTGAGGATTTGGGGGGCTCAGAAGGGGCTGTGGGGGAACCCTGAGCCTGGCTGGGGGCCTGGGGGAGGGGGGAGCAAGAATGGTCTGGGGGGGGCAAGAGGGACCTGTAGGGTACCCTAGAGCTGGGCGGGGCAGGGCAGGAAGGTGCTGGGGGTGCGCTGAGGATTTGGGGGCGGGGGTCAGAAGGGGCTCTGTGGGGTGGGAAGGGGCTGGGGGGAACCCTGAGCCTGGCTGGGGGGCAAGAGGGAGCTGGGGGGAGGGGGCAAGAGGGGGCGGGGGGCAGGAAGGGCCGTGGGGGGCAGAAAGGGGGGGCAGTAAGGGTCTGGGGGGGGAGCAGAAGGGGGTTGGGGGGCAAAGGGGGCTGGGGGGGGGGCATCTTTTGGGGGGGGGTGTCCATTATTGACATGTGCCTTCCCCCCCTTGTTGGCCCCCCCCTTGTTCCCCCCTCCTTTTTGCCCCCCTCCCCCTTATTCCCCCCCACCCCCCCTTGTTCCCCCCCTCCTCGTTCCCCCCTCCCCCTTGTTCCCCCCCTTGCCCCCCCCAGGACGGCCACGAGCTCCCCCCCCCCATCGCCTTCGACATCGAAGCCCCCACGACGCTGCCACCCTGCAAGGTTGGGGGGGGAGGGGGAAGTTTTGGGGAGGGGGTTAGGGTGGGGGGACCCTTTAACCCCCCCCCCAAGCTTGCCTGAAGTGGGGGGGCCCCTGGCTTGTGATATAACCTCGATTTTGGGGTGTCCCCCCCCCATCCCCCCCCAATTCCAGGGCAGCTACTTCGGCTCCGACGACCTCAAGGTGCTGGTGCTGCGCTTCCTCCAGCAGTGAGTGGGGGGGGGGGCAAGAGGGGGCAAAACCCCCCCAAACCTGCACATACCCCTCAACCTCCATGGGACCCCCCCAAACCCCCCCAAACCTCCCTGGGAACACCCCACCCCCCAAAACCCTCCTGGATGTCTCTCTGGCTCCTGGGACCCCCCCCATGACCGCCCCAAATCACCCCATGACCCCCTCAAACCTCCCTGGGAGCTCCCCAAACCACCTCCTGCCCCCCTCCCCCCCCCCAAACCCTCCTGGGCCCCCCTGTGACCCCCCAACCCCCCCCATGACCCCTCCATACCCCCCCACGACCCCTAAAACCACCCCAGACCCCCCCAAACCTCCCCAGACCCCCTCAAAACCCCCCACAACCCCCCCAAACCCTCCTGCCTCCCCCCAAACCCCCCTGTGACCCCCCTTTTGCCCCCCCCCCCCCCAGGTATTACTCCATCTACGACTCTAGCGACAGGCAGGGGCTGCTGGACGCCTATCACGACGGGGCCTGTTGCTCCCTCAGCATCCCCTTTGGCCCCCAAAACCCCCCAGGTACAGCCCCCTCCCCTGGGGGGGCACAGCCAAAAGGGGGGCTGGGGGGAGGATGCTGAGACAGCCTGGGGGGGCAGGAAGGGGCAGGAAGGGGCTGGGGGGGACCTTGAGGCTTGCTAGGGGGGCTGGAGGGGGTAGAAAGGGGCTGGGGGGGCAAAAAGGGGCTGGGGGGGCAGAAAGGGGCTGAGGGGGCACAAGGGGGGCGCTGAGTCTTCCTGGGGGGCAGGAAGGGGCTGGGGGGATGACCTTGAGCCTTGCTAGGGGGTCTGGAGGGGGGTAAGAGGAGGCTGGGGGGGTAGGAAGGAGCTGGGGGGGCACCCTGAGCCTGGCTGGGGGGTCTGGGTTGGGGGGGGGGGGGCAAAAAGGGTCTGGGGGGCAGAAAGGGGGCTGTGGGGGGTCCCCTTTCCAATCTAGGGCAGAGGTACAACTAAAAAAAGATAGGGGACACCCCAAAAATGCTCACCCCCCCCCCAAATACCCCCCCCCCATATTTACACCCCCCCCCCAGGAACAGCCTGAACGAGTACTTCAAGGACAGCAGGAACGTCAAGAAGCTCAAAGACCCCAGTAAGACACGCCCCCCTTTAATTTGGGGTACAAAACCCCTTTGGGGGGGTCGAGGGGGGGTAATTAATGCCCCCCCCCCCAATTTTAATTACCCCCCCCCCAGCCATGCGCTTCAAGCTGCTCAAACACACCCGCCTCAACGTGGTGGCCTTCCTCAACGAGCTCCCCAAGACCCAGCACGACATCAACTCCTTCCTGGTAGACATCTGCGCCCAAACAGTGAGTTTTTGGGGTACCCCCCACCCCAAAATTACCCCAGGACCCCCCCCAAATTTCCTGGACCCCCCTCAAAATTTTAAGGGGCTTTAAACCCCCCCAAACCCCCCTGAACCCCCTTTTTGTTCCCAGAACACGCTGCTCTGCTTCGCCGTCCATGGGATCTTCAAGGAGGGTGAGAACCCCCCCTCAAACCCCTCCCAACCCCCCTTGGGACCCCCTAAACCACCCCAAGCCCCCCTGGGACCCCCCGATCCCCCCAAACTCCCCTGTGACCCCCCAAAACCCCTCTGTGTGCCCCTCCACAGCCCCTCTGTGACCCCTCCAAACCCCCTGTGTCCCCGCAACCCCCCAAACTACCCATTATCCCCCCAATGACCACCCCAATAACCCCCTGGACCCCCCAAACCCCCGTGACCCCTCCAGCCCCCCCATAACCCCCCCATGACCCCCCCAAATCTCTTCCTCCCCCCAGTGGACGGGAAGTCCCGTGACTGCCTCCGCGCCTTCACACGCATGTTCATCGCCGTCCCCGCCGGCAACACTGGGTGAGTCGCCCCCTGATGATGCCATCGCACCCCCTGATGATGTCATCACCCCATTGATGATGTCACCACCCCATCGATGACATCATCACCCAGAAAACCCCACCTGAAAAACACCCTCGGGGTTGGGGGTGGGGGGAGGGAGGGGACAAACACAGCCCCCCACCCCCCAATCATCTCATTAAGTTAATTAAGGGCAGGGTTAATTAATTAAGATCAGGATTAGGGTAATTAAACTCAGAATTAAGGTAATTAAGGTGAGAGCTATGTTAATTGAGCTCAGAATTAAGTTAATTAAGATTGGAATTAAGTTAATTAAGGTCCAAATTAAGCTAATTAATGCCAGAATTAATCAATTAAGGTCAGAATTAAGCTAATTAAGGTAAATTTATAATTAAGGTAGTTAAGGTCAGAATTCAGGTAATTAAGCTCGGAATTAAGGTAACTAAGGTCAGAATTAAGCTAATTAAGGTCAGACTTAAGATAATTAAGGTAATCAGACTCAGAATTAAGGTAGTCAGGGTCAGAATTAAGCTAATGTAAGGTCAGAATTAAGTTAATTAAGGTCAGAATTAAGCTAATTAAGGTCTGATGGGACGGGTGGGTCCTTTTTCTCTATGGGGGAGGGAGCAGGGACACCATCGCTCTGCTGGGCAGGGTTGGGAAGGCTGCTGGTTGGCGAGGGGTGTGTGTGGAGGGGTGATTAATCACCCCTCTAACCCTCCTTAATGCTTAATTCCCCCTTAATTAGGCTGTGCATCGTTAACGACGAGCTCTTCGTGCGCACGGCCACCAGCGAGGAGATCCGGAAGGCGTTCCTCATGCCGGCCCCCACCCCCTCCTCCAGCCCCGTGCCCACGCTCTCGGCCGAGCAGCAGGAGATGCTGGCCGCCTTCTCCATGCAGTCTGGCATGAACCTCGAGTGGTCCCAGAAGTCAGTCACCCCCCTCCTCAAAAAGCACCCCCTTTTACCACCCTGTGAGCCCCCTTGACACCCCCACCACACCCTCAAATTCACCCCAAACCCCCCTCTAACATCTACCCCCCCTTCCTCTTCAGGTGCCTTCAAGACAACGACTGGGACTACGGCCGCGCCGGGCAGGTTTTCACCCAGCTCAAGGTGAGTTTTTAGAGGGGTGGGTGGGTTATCCAACACCCTAATTTTGGGGCACACCCCTCCTACCCCCTAAATAACCCCCCCACCCCTCATTTTTCCCCCTCCCCCCTCACAGCTCGAAGGGAAAATCCCAGAAGTGGCGTTTCTCAAGTGAGCGGCGGCGTTTTCCTTCCTCCCCTCCTCTTCTTCACCCCCCCCGAAGCCTCCTCGAGTTTTATCCCCTTCCCCATTTTGTAAATAAATCAATAAATCGATCCGTTTCGATGCTTTTTTTTTTTTTGGGGGGGGGGTGGGGGGGGGGGGGTGCGCTGCGCCTTTAAGAAAAGATCGGGCATCTCTAAGCTGCTCGCCCGTAATAAAAATGGCGGGTGGAGCCTCATCCGGAAGTCGCTCGCTGTAAGCATGCGCAGTAAGAGGGCTGCTTGAGGAAGAAGGCGGAAGGGATGATTCCACATCCGGTGTCATGGCGGCGGCCCGAACGGCGGCGGCTTTAGAGGTGGCTGCCGCTGTTCTCACTCCCCATTTTGTAAACAAATCAATAAATCGATCCGTTTCGATGCTTTTTTTGGGGGGTGTGTGTGGTTTTTTTGGGGTGCGCTGCGCCTTTAAGAAAAGATCGGGCCTCTTGAAGCTGCGCGCCCGTAATAAAGATGGCGGGCGGCGCCCTTTACCGGAAGCCGCTCATTGGGAGCGTGCGCAGTGAGAGGCCGGCTTGAGGGAGAAGGCGGAAGTGCTGGATTCCACATCCGGTGTCATGGCAGCGTCCAGGAAAGCGGCGGCGGCGGCTTTAGAGGTGGCGACCGCTGTTCCCCGGGACGTGGTTTTATATCGCCACGATGGCGAGCGGTTCTTCCGCCTCGCCGGGTTTTTCTGCGTCGGTCAAGGTGTTTTTTGGACTTATTTGGCTCATTTTGCCTACACGGAGCTTCGACCTTCGGGTCCCGGCCCCGGGTCGGGCCCGGACGATCCCCTGAGGCCTCGGGATAACAAATGGCGGTTGGGGTTCAGCGCCTCCTGCCTCACGCTCGGTAACGGGGCTGGGGGGGAGCTGGGGGGAGAGGAGGAGGGAGGGAGAGGGGAAATGGGCTGGGGGGTGAGGGGGGGTGAGGGGAGCCAGGGATGGAGGGAGAGGGAGGGAGAGGGGAGCTGGAATTGAGGAGAGATGGGAAGTGGGGGTGGGGGGGAGCTGGGGGGATGAGGGGGGAGCTGGCGGGGAAGGGGAGCTGGTGGGGGGGAGGGTAAGTGGAGATGGGGAAGGGGAGCTGGGAGGGGGGAGAGGGGAAATGGGGTGGAGGGGAGCTGGGGGGAAGGGGAGAGAGGGGTGAGAAGAGGGGGAGAGATGAGCTGGCGGGGGGAGATGGGGGTGAGGGGGTGAGCTGGAGGGGAGGGGAACTGGGGGTGGGGAGGAGCTGGGGGGAGGGGGGGAGATGGGGGTGAGCTGGAAGGGAGGGGAACTGGGGGTGGGGAGGAGCTGGGGGAGAGAGAGGGAGGGGAGGTGGAGGTGGGGGTGAGAGATGGGAAGTGGGGGGGAGGAGCTGGGGATGGGGGCATCTTGGGAGGGAGTGGGGGGAGAGGGGAGCTGGGAAGGGGGGAGCTTGGGGGGAGGGGAACGGAGGGGGAGGGGAAATGGGGATGGGGGAGCTGGGGGGAGAGGGGAGAGGAATGGTAGGGAGTGAGGGAGGGAGAGGAGAGCTGGGGATGGAGGGTGGGGTGGAGGGGGAGGGAAAATGGGGATGGGGGGGAGAGAAGGAGTGGCAGAGGGGCCCCGTTGACCCCTCCCCCCTCCTCCCCACCCCTCTCTCTCTCTCTCTCTCCCCTCCCCCTCCCCAGGCTCCCTGATCCTGGCTGCCGGGGTCCTGTTCCCCCTCCGCTCCCTGCGCCGGGTGACGCTTCACCGGGGGGTGAATCCGTCACCCTCAACACCCACCGGGCGCTGGGGCTGGGCCCGGGAGCCGCCCTCACCGTCCCCCTGAGCCACCTCTCCTGCCGCAGCCACCGCAGCCAAGGCCCGGCCTTCCTCCCCCTCAAAGTCAAGGGACGCCCCTTCTTCTACCTCCTGGATAAGGGGAGGGGGCAGCTCTACCACCCCCGGCTCTTCGACCTCACCGTGGGCGCCTACAGGAAGCTCTGAGAGGGGGGACACAGACACACAGCTGAAACCCACCCCCTCTTTCCATGGTCTTCTTCCTCTTTTCATCCCCCTCCTCATCCTCCTCTTTCTCTCCCCTCCTCATCCTCCCCCTTTCTCCCACGCACCTTTCTGACAATCAACCCCCTCCCCAGCCTGGGGAGAGTGTCTAATCGAGCTCCCGGCTTCAGTAGGGGCCTAGTGAGGCCTAGTAACAGCTGGGAGAGCAGGGGGAGAGATTGGAATGCAATTTGTGGGGGGTGGAGGGTGTGAGACAGGTGACTTTGGGAGTGGATTTGAGAATAAAGTTGGGAAAATGGGGGAAAAAGGGGAAAAAAGGGGAAAACCTGTGAATAAAGACTCCAGATTTGAGTATTTCTATGGAAAAGGGGCAAATTTCTCTGAGATTTTAGGGAATAAAAGGAGAAATCTGGAAATAAGGGGGCAAAATTGTAATTAATATTTGGGGATAAAGGGGAAAAGCAGTAAATAAAGGAGGAAAATTGTAAATTGTAAATAAAGGACGAAATTTGTAAATAAAGAGAGAAAATTAGAGAAACCTCCAGGAAAATTGAGAATGTTTGGAATGGATTAGGAGGACTCTCCAAAGAGGAAAGCACTGAAATACCTGGCCTGAAACCGCCCCATGGCACCTACAAGCAGCCCCTCTGACCCTGGGGCTCAGGGCTTTGTTCTTGGGAGGAAACCTCTTCATGCGACATACAGAGGGATTTTTGGAGTGCGGGGCGGCCTTCCAGTGCAACCATGCTAAACGTCCAGCAATAGCTCCCAAACCAAAGCAGCCAGCACCAAAAGACATACATGGCCTGAAACCGCCCCATGGCACCTACAAGCAGCCCCTATGACCCTGGGGCTCAGGGCTTTGTTCCGACCCGTTTTAGGGTCAGAACCACCCCGGAACAAAAGTTCCGGCTCACTAGTTCTGCGAGATTAATTTTAGGGTCAGAACCAGCCCGGAACCAAAGTTCCGGCTCACTAGTTCCGGGGGACTAATTTAAGGATCGGACCTACCCCGAAACCAAAGTTCCGGCTCACTAGTTCCGGGGGACTAATTTAAGGGTCGGACCTACCCCGGAACCAATGTTCCGGCTCACTAGTTCCGGGGGACTAATTTTAGGGTCAGAACCAGCCCGGAACCAAAGTTCCGGCTCACTAGTTCCGGGGGACTCGTTTTAGGGTCGGACCCAGCCCGGAACCAAAGTTCTGGCTCACTAGTTCCGGGGGACCCGTTTTAGGGTCAGAACCAGCCCGGAACAAAAGTTCCGGCTCACTAGTTCCGGGGGACCCATTTAAGGAACGGAGCTACCCCGGAACCAAAGTTCCGGCTCACTAGTTCCTGGGGACTAATTTAAGGGTAGGACCTACCCGGGAACCAAAGTTCCGGCTCACTAGTTCCGGGGGACCCGTTTTAGGTACGGACCCAGCCCCGAAACAAAGCTCCGGCTCACTAGTTCCGGGGGACCCCTTATAGGATCGGACCCAGCACGGAACCAAAGTTCGGGCTCACTAGTTCCGGGACACACGTTTTACGGTCTCAGAACCGAGCTTAAGAGCATCGTCATTTCCAAAGCGCAGTGTTCAGCTCTGAAGCGGGGAAGGAAAGGGCTGGTGCGCACTGCGCCTGGCATTCTTCCTGCAGACGGCCCCGTCCCGTCCCGTCCCGTTCCGGGTGTTCACTGCTGTCTGCTCCCGGGTTTCTGCTGGGGTTTTGGCCAGTTGGGGACGGCTGACTTCTGCCCCCGATGTGCAGCCCATCTCTCCGGGGTAGGTCCGACCCTTAAATCGGTCCCCCGGAAGAAGTGAGCTGGAACTTTGGTTCCGGGCTGCATCCGACCCTAAAAGGGGTCCCCCGGAACTAGTGAGCCGGAACTTTGGTTCCTGGGTACGTCCGACCATTAAATCAGTCCCCCGAAACTAGTGAGCCAGAACTTTGGTTCCGGGGTAGGTCCGACCCTTAAATTAGTCCCCCGGAACTAGTGAGCCGGCACTTTGGTTCCGGGATGGTTCTGACCCTAAAATTAGTCCCCCGGAACTAGTGAGCCGGAACTTTGGTTCCGGGGTAGGTCCTTTCCTAAAACGAGTCCCCCGGAACTAGTGAGCCGGACCTTTGGTTCCGGGGCAGGGTCTGCCGCTAAAAAAGGTCCCCCTGAATTACTGAGTCAGAACCGAGATGGGGACACCCATTCCTGTCCCGCTGCACACCAGGGACACCCCCCATACCTTCCCACACACACCTCGTCCCACAGCACAAGGCGGTAGAAGCCAAATTTTAAGATTTTGGGGGGTTAATCCTTAAACACCTCCCCCCCGAATTCCTACAATTCTGAGCAAGGCATAGGAACACGAGGGCTGGGAAGCAGACCAGGGCCCAGCACAGGGTCCACTGGGGTCCTTGAGCAGCACCCCCACCATCCCCCCCAAACACTTCCACGTCTCTCCCCCAGTTTCTCGGTCCAGGACACATTTTCTCCCACCCCTGCGAGTAGGTATCCAAGGCTGGGAGGGGGAGGCAGCCTTCCATTGCAAC